>CM062817.1:1909092360-1909527170 GCA_031772625.1 Pinus tabuliformis | reverse complement strand
AATAATATGGGGTATAACTACAATAGTAATGGGGTATTCACTAGTATTATAGGGACCGAACATGCCCCTCTCCTTCAAAAAAGTGTTGTCCTCAAACGCTTGAGTAGTTCTGGATACTTCTGCATAAAAATTCTCATCCTCCCATGCGGAATCTTCAGTGGATAAGTTCTTCGACTTGATAAGATACTCTGAAATTGATCGATTTCATAGCTGTTGAGTTCTTTTTTCTGTGACTTCTTCCGGTTCCAATATAATTTTTCCTTCCTCGTCAAGTTCTGGCAATATTATTTGAATTGGGAGCTTGTCGCCTATAACTTTCTTTAAACATGAAACATGAAAAACTGGGTGCAATCGAGAAGCTGCAGGAAGCTCCATTTGTATGCCATAGTACCAATCTTTTGCAACACCTTGTACGGACCATAATACTTTGGTGATAATTTATTATCCTTCTTAGCTTGCTTTAGGGACATTTTCTTATATGGTTTTAGCCATAGGAATACCCAATCACCTACATCAAAACTTCTTTCTCTGTGACGTTGATCTGCCTTTTGTTTCATTCTATTTTGTGCCAACACGAGGTTATCCTTTAAGAGTTGGAGGACTTGTTGTTGATGTTCGATGTGATGTTCCACTGCCTGAACCTTTTTCTTCTTGATATGTCCTTCTATCTCTAGAGTTTAAGGAGTGGTAATTTCTTCCAATCCTTTACAAGATATGGTTGGATTCATTTCTTGATGCTCGATGTGACCTTTCACTTATTGAATTTTTCTTCTTGATATGTCCTTCTATCTTGAAAGTTGAGGAGTGGTAATTCCTGCCAATGCTTTACAAGATATCATCTGATTCATTTCTTCTTTCTCTGGGGCGGGGTCCTGGCATATATTTTCTTCCTTTGATGTTTCATGTTCCTTTTCTTCGTCCTCTTCATATTCTATGTAAAATAATTTCTTCTCAGCACACTTATGACCTTTAGTGCATTTTCTATCACAATTGTAACAAAGCCCTTTTTCTCTTTTTTCTTCCAATTGTTGTGGTGTAACCCTTGTAGGTTGTGGAAGGCTAGGAGAAACAACACTTTCATCTTTATAGTTGTGAGGGGTATGCTTCCTAGTTTCCATAATTTTGCTTTCCAATATGTCACAAAGTGCTTTTACTCTTTCCAATTGTTGTGGTGTTGCTCTAAAGAAGGTGTTGCTCTTTGTATCCTCATAATGTGCTATCATTTCCTCCGTGAAAATTGACCACGTAACAAGTTGTTTACGAGAACAAAGCCCTTCATACCATAAAAATTGATCCGGTTCTAAATATGAAGATGCAATACATACCTTTCGTAATAGTTGTACACCATTTAGATCAAAATATTGCTCCATCTGAAGTATCCAATTTACCAGATCCTTGCCATCAAACTTCCTCATCTTGCTTTTTCTTGATTTTAGGAGCTTGATCTTGAAAAAACTGTAACTCTGAACTTTCAAATATTTAAGTTCTGAAAATTATGAGCTGTAGTAGCCCTCTGTATCCTCTTTCCAATGCCATCAGTCTAATCCAAATTGGATTCTCCAAGGAAGAGTTATGCACAATCTTCCAAGATGACCTGATTATAGACTAGTTCGGTAGAGCGAACTTGTACGACGTGCCACGAGTCACTGTCTCAACCTTTGAATTTGAAACACACATACAAGAAACTACAGTTCGTTCTCTTTCTATGCCTTCTTACGAAAATTCAATCCGATCCCTAGAGAGAAAGTTATGACGATTTTCCCCAGGTCACCTATTTTGAATGTCATTCAGGAGTTTGCAAAAAGACCAACTTCCTCAGATCATATCTCCGAAACTATCGCGCTAAAAGCTTTGAAATTTGGACCCAAGGTTCAGCATGATTTCTTCTCAAATGGATTTTTTTTTGTGACTTCTGAAACATCACATAAAAAATGTTATAGCGAATATGCCACGATGACCTGTTTGGAGCAGCAAAACGCTAGAATCCAAAGCTCTGATACCAAATGTTATGAAACCAGCTCAAGAAAAGATAGAAAAGATAAAGCCGCGCCTTAGAATTCAGCCTCTTCGAGGGGGCAACCTCCTTTACATTACATAAATGAACAATTCTTGGATGATACAAATGAAAACACCTCCTTTCTATATATAGGAGTCTAAGGAGTCACAATATAATCCAGCCGACCTAACAATAATAATATAAAGCCACAAAAATAACAATAGAGGGATTCTGTGGGGCACAGGAATAACAATATGGGGGTAATAGGGGCACAAAACATATAAATAAGGGGTATAACTACAATAGTAATGGGGTAATCACTAGTATTATAGGGACCCAACACTGTTTTATTGTTTTGACTTTTAACAGCACAGATCTAACAAAATCTTGATCAAGTTCAGATTGGGATAACAGCTTCTTGAATTCATCTAAAGCTTGCTCTATTGCAAGATCTTCCACACATGCAGTCATCCTGTCTCACTATTATCTCTTTGACCTGGGATTACTTAGCCGAAGTGGTGTTCTGAAAATTTGAAACTTTAGATCTTTAAACAACAATTTTAGGTATTCTCTTTTCAGGTCCGCTCCTCCAGTGGAGTCTTGTTTGAAAATAAGGTGGAGTCGTCAGGTGGGTGATTCAACTCTGAAGTGCCTGATCTCTGTCCACCCTCACGGATCAGAACTAAATTTGTGAAAATGCTTCTGAAGGACAGTGATGACTTTCTCTCAAAGAAAATGAGAAAGAAACTTCTCAAGGTCTGGTTCTCTCAGTGGAGCTTTCTTACCTTCTTTGTGAAACTTTGTGAAATTATCTGAGGAAAGTCCTCAGCGGAGTCGCCATTATGTTATCACTCAGGTTGTCCTTAAGCTCCGGAAAAGGATACGGCCGAGGTAACCATAGACCAACTTTGGACTGCAGGTTCTAGCCCACCTGCAATCAGAGAGGGCTCTCTCTTTCAGATTTAGCTTTGTTGAAAAGGATTTTAGGCTAGCTATTGAGTTCAGGGGTTTTTTTATTTTGGTGGGAAGGAAAATGCTTTTAAGTAGAGAGGCAATGCATAGTGTGGTAAATTTCAAACCATTGGGGATGGAGTCACGGAGTAAGACTGATGGTGCGTTTTCTTGGTCACAAGAGAAATGAGGAGCAAGGTAGCTGCTTATGAAACAACATTTAAAGCTTAAAGATGGAATGAAAGTTAAGGAAAGAGAGGCAACAAAGAATCTCTCCAACAGTTTAGCAGAATGAAGATGAATAAACCTTATCTAGGAGCAGTTAAGAATTCTTAGATAATCAGTCATTCATATGTGAAATAAATCAAACATGAGCCACAAAAGGAATTCATATTTATGTCTAGATCAAGAGGAAAACATTTGAGAAGCCACAGAAACTGAGCATAGAGTGCATTTAAGAAAATTCTAGACCAATCTTTTGTTCTGCGACCTGAGCATATATGAAAATGAAATAACAGAGGTAGGGAACACTTATTGTATCATATTGCAGCACAAGAATTCCTCATTTAACTCTTTAGAGACATCAATAACACATCAACAGTCCATCATCCAAGCTTGCGTGCAGTCTTTGACTATAGAAAAATATCAGAAATACAGTGCGAGTCTCTCCTGGATACATTAGCCGACCAACCCTTCTAACAATGTAGGGGGAGGTATATATACAAAAATTGGATGCAAAAATATCTGAGTCGGAAGTTAATAGTTCATAACTTCTCTGCCAACTCCTAAGCAGCGGTTGATGAGAAAGTAAATTCTGAAATAAATACAAATGTAACAGATGTTCTTTTCTGCTCGGAAATATTATCTTTTGATTTCATTTGAGTCGGTTCGGGCCGTGCTCTAAAAAATCCGCGCTTTTTTGGGGCTTGCTGCCCAGCATCTTTTCTTTGTGACTGCCTCAACTTGTTCGGCGTGCTCTTTTGACCACTCTGCCTAGTGCTCTCGTGCCTTAACCTGTGCTTGCTAGTGACCTGAAGCTAACTGTGATTTTTAAAATAAACAAAAAAGGGGAAAAACTGACGCTACCTGGGCAAGACGCCAACATTTCCTACCACCAGTTCTCAGAAGGCAACTGATGCCTTTCTATTTTGACAAGTGTTTCGTCGGCCTCTGTGTACTTGTAATAACTGGGTGACATCTCAGACAGATGATTGACCTCATGCTCCAGGTAAAATAAGCTTTCCAGCCTGTCGTAGAGTGTCTGTCCTGTAGGCGGCCCTGCCTCTACTATAGAACTTGATGCAGCAGTAAGCTGATTTGTGACAAAATTCTTGAGCCTCGTAGCATATTGGTCACATGTCAATAGCTTTCCAGCGCTATTCAACAGGCTGGGCAATCCTCTAATTTGTAGTGATGCAAGCTTTACGTCAAAATTGTCTGCATCCCTCTGTATATCCCAACATCTTGCCTCCAAAGTTTGCACCAAGCTTCTCAATGTGAGCACAATTTTTTCTGTTAATATGGCATCTGTTCTGTTCATGATATGGAGTGCTGCCAGCTCTTCCCTAGTCTGATGATTCAGAAAGTTGATCATTCTGTTAGCCTGCTCAGGCAAGTTTCCTAATGCTGCCTTGGCCCTCTTGTTTTCAAGCTTAGCACGGCCAATCAGTTCCACCTGCTCATATATTTCTTGAATTGACCTCCATTGGCTGGTGATTGACTGATTTATTTTGGCCCACAGAAGTTTCTTTATTTCGTCCAAGGTTTTGTCCAAGGATAACTCTTTCTCCAGGGTTTTGATTCTGTCCTTCAGGGCCTTAATTTCTCTTGTCTGTTCAGCCACTTTCATTTTTGACTTATCATATTTTTCTTCTAGTTTAGCTAGCTTTTCTTTGGCCTCCTTTATATCTATTGCTTGTAGCTTTAGCTTGTTGACAGCTCTTGTCAACTCATCCACACTCGTGCTAGACTCAGGAACTGTTGTTGCTTCTGCTGTACTTCTGTAGCTGTTGTTGTGGCTGAAATAATTGGAGGGGTCACTACTGCTTGTGATGGAGGATCAACAACAGTTGGGATTGTTTGAGGAGGCTGGGAGGTTGACTCTCCCTACTTTCCTTGCAGTGCTTTCTCCAATTCCCCTTCCAAATCAATTACTCTTTGGTTTACTTTCGTCATTAAATCCAACTGATCCTCAACTTCTTTCTCCTTCTGCAGTTCTTCTGTTTGAGGATGCTCAGTAGTAAGAAACCTCAATCTCTTCTTTAATGCAACAATGTCATCATATTTCTTTTTCATAAGGGTTCTCAGACCCTTAGGATCTTTAGGATCATGTCCCAAGTCCACAATGATCTCCTCAAGTGTTTTAATTCTATTATCTTTGGCTGTGGAGGACAGTCTTTCAAAATCCAGCTCAGTGTTAGTATTCTTCAATGACTCTTTCAACTCATGGGCCAACGTGGCCTTCTCTGCAAGGGTGGCATAAAGCATTTCGGCTGTCTGCTTGTGTAATTCTATTTGATCCATTGGGTGAATGTCCTTGGCCAGGACCTCCAACCTTGTCTTAACAAAATTTGCAGCTGACTGTGGCTGCTGAACCTTGGGTTTGAAATGGCTGAGAATCATCTTTTCTTGTTTGATATCAAATGCTGCCATCAATCTTTCCTGTTTGGCAGGTGTTGCCTTCAGGAATTGCTTATACAATTGCCCTCTTAGTAGCTCATTTTGAGCCTTGATTTCTTTGAAGCTGGCCTTGGTGTTGGCTGGTTTCTTGCCTTTTTGTGTGGAGGCAGACACCTCCATGCTGTGTTGTCTATCTTGCTCTTGCTGAAAAGAGCTTGTTGGTGTATGCAGGCTTGATTCCCTTCTTGGGCTTTCTATGACCTCTTCATTGACCTCCTCCTCTATTGGAGATTCCCCTCTTTGTCTTTTTGATTCAGGCTGCTGTGTAGACCCACTAGCAGGTGTGGAGTCTTCTCGGTCTCGCTTTCTGCCTCTTTCTTCATTGATTGGAGTTTGCAGAGGAGGCACTTGTAGCATTTCCATTTGGTGAGGAGGGGCTCACACTTGAGTTTCTTCCATTGAGGTGACCGGCTGTTCCGTGACCGTTTGCTCTGTCTCCATCGGCTCCTTCCCTTTGGCTGTACCTGTTGCTGATGTAGAAGCTCCTTGGGCAGCTTGTGAAGCTGCAGCTGTAGAAGTGCCCTCTTCAATTTGGTAAGGCAGCTTGAGATTTACCTGGTCAGCAAAATCCAAGTCAAGAGTCTTTTCAAGATCCTTAGCAGTTTGCTCCAAAAGTTCCTCTTGAGTAAATTCTTCAACTAAAGTCCCATGTGCCCATGCATCTTGATTAGCATATTTTTCAATGTCTGGGTATTTGCAGTGGTCATAGGGTGTTAACCTATATTTGACTCTTCTAGCACTAATAAAGCCAAGAGGGTCATAAGGGACCCACCAGAAACTCCTTTTCAGCTTAAATTGATCTTTGAGTATCAGGTCAGCATCTTGCCAACCATCCTTCTTGTTCATGATGAAGGGGCCTAAGCGGTCTTTGAATTTTAGCTGTCCCTTCTTCTTGGTGCTGTGGAAGTGAGTTAAATCTGAATTTATAAGCTGCCTATAGTATTCTAGTGCAAACAGCCTCATTGGCACATATCTCGGGAGCCTGTAAGGACACAGCTCACAGCCATAAATTTTGATGACAGTATGGTCTTGATATAGGTACCAATCACCTACTTTGTAATTCTTAGACAGCTGTAAGATCTTTTGCATTTCATAGGTTATTCTGGGAGGAGGAACCTTCATTAAGAGGCAGGACACAGGGTATACAAACTGGTCATTTAACTCACAGTATGAATATGGAGAGTGTTGTACTTGATGAAATACAGATGACCAAAAGACAACAGACCTCATTTCTCCCTTTGAATCCAATTCCTTGATGGGACACTGGAAGCTTTCAGATTGATAAAACATGAAGAAATGAAAGATATAGGAGGAATATTTGAAATTTTCCTGCCTATCTAGTCTAGTGAGCTGGTCATGGATTCTATTTAATATGAACCTGGCATAATTATACTTGATAGCAGGAGGTTGTCCTTGGCTGAAAGAAGACAATATAACCAGCACTGTCTCGTCTACAAGTTCAGTTGTTGTGAAGCCCAACACATAGGATATCATATCTACCGGTAGTTGGCCCACCTCATTGAAATGGTCATAAGGAAATGGAGGCGGTTCCTTTGGTTGGCAATTTTCCCTCATAAATGTCTTAGCAATCATTTCAATCTTGGTACCAGGGAACCAAGAGGCATCTTCCAGCAAATCATTTATGGAAAAGGGCAGTAGTGTCCGAGTATTTTGAAGTTCAACATCTGGTTGATGGAATTGAGAGTGGTGTAGAAAAGTATGCTTCCAGATGAAGACTTGACAGCCCTCTGACTTGGCTCATAATTTGCAGCACAGAGGTGAATAATCTCAGGAAAAATATTCATAGAAGGGAGGAAAAAATGGGGCAGATTAGACTCCCATATGCCAAACTTGTCAGTTTTGTTTATGAAACTGTTCTTAGCTGGCACTAGGTGTGTAGATGATTCCTTTTGGCAACAAAGTCTTGAATAAGATAATCTGTATCGGCCAAGGGAATGGACTCAAGCTCTTTACTTGGTGGGTTGATGGGGGTAATGTTCAGATCAGATGGAGTGACCATTATGAAGCTTTGAATACTTTGAGTTGAAAGAAGGGCTAATGCAACAACTGGCTAACAGATTTTGCTTGCAGAAACTAGCAGGAGTAGGTGAACTGAACTCAAATGTAACAGTAGATGGACAACTTGAGAGCTTGTGCTGTAAGAGACCAATTTTGCGGAGTGTTGGGTCAATTTCCCTTTTTTCAGTGAATTTCTGGAGCTAGAGACTGTGAGGAACAGTGCAGAGGAGCAGAGGGTAATTGCAGTTTTAGTGGACGGACTTGAACAACGGAATAGGGTATTTGTCAGTAAAATTGTAAATGGGCATAGGATTTATGAGGCTTTTTCTGAAATGAAGGGTTTCCAGTGGGTTAAATGGAGTCTTAGGTGTGGGAGAGTTACCAATTGGGGAGTTTTTTTTTCAGGTTTACAGTGTGTGCAGTGGATAAACATGAAGAACAAGAGTGCAACAGGGGAAGATACGACAAATACCTGGTTCAAACGGTGCCAAAAGTGGACGAATTGGCACGCAGGTAAACTATGAAGTCGAATTGCAGGCTGCAGCAGCTTGCCTGGTCGCTTTGAAGCTTTCGGAGTGTGAAAATGGATGGAACAGGAGACCAGAGCGTTCAAATGAACCAATAGAAATGAAATGTAACGGTCATTAGCGCACTTTTTTAAGAAAAAATGGACATTTGGCGCTTTTGGTGCTTTTTCGAGATGACGTCAGCGTGATGTCATCGGCGGGTCCCGGTGTTATAGACATTTTTGTGCCTTACAACATTTAGCATAAAATGTCCATAATCTAAGGGATCCAAAGTCCCTAAACATGTTGTTCCTACCCCTAGAGGAACAAGGCTAACAAACCACAGCAATTCACAGAAGTTCTCCACCAGAAAATGCTCAAAAACAAGTCAATTCAGGATCATTTCAGTGGCTCCACTAGCTGTTTGCGCTGAATGTCAAAGCCAACACTGGCTACCTGCGCTGAATATCAAAGGCAACACTGGCTACCTGCGCTGAGCGAGAGTTGACATGTGGAAAGTTCATTTCTCAAGGTGTCAAAACCCAGGAATCTTCCAAAATGACACTTGCCTCAGGGAATTCGACTATGATGAGTAAGAGGTTCCAAATCTCCAAGTGGAAGCAAGAACCTCCAAGTGGAATCAAGAACTGACAGAGGGAGAGGACACTAGTCAGATCTCAAGCTGACTCATCCTCTCTCCAAACATCTATATATGGATCTCTCCTCCATGAGATCTAGAGGCTGGAATTTTGTTATTACAAAGAATTGATGTTGGTTTGAGATTGGAATCATTGGGTGCTTAATGCTTTGAAGGGGGTGAAGATAGGAATTCCATTTGCTGGGAAGGAGATGCTGGATTGGAGCCCTCTGGGTTGTATCTCTTCCTGAACCTTGTTATTCATCAATAAAGCTATCTTGGTTTCTCCTATTTATGATGTATGATTGCATTAGTATGTTTAGTTTATTTCTAATCCTGAACTAGTTATGAATATGAATCCATGTCTTGTGTAGTGTTCTCTTCTTGTGATCTTGAAGAAACCTCTTGAAGCTGGGCGAGTGAGAAGGCAAGTAGCTGGGAACTCTCCAAGAGAAGAGAAACGGATCGGGGGACAAACGGAAGACACGGTGAGTCCATCCATCTCTCTTCATTCTTAAGTCATAAAGGAAGAATACTAGAATAG
This sequence comes from Pinus tabuliformis, assembly GCA_031772625.1. Lineage (NCBI taxonomy): Eukaryota > Viridiplantae > Streptophyta > Pinopsida > Pinales > Pinaceae > Pinus > Pinus tabuliformis. Next base: position 1,909,517,838 of record CM062817.1, on the reverse strand, counting down.
TTGTCTCTATTTGTTGCTAAGGCACTGTCACACCTTAGGTGGATAGGATCGTCTTGCATAGCCATTTTTCCCCACAACAAATTGGCGACTCCGCTGGGGAGATTTGTTTAGTCATTTTATTTGTGTTTCTATCATTGTTTGTTTCATAGACTCGACAGCAACAATCGAACTGCATCTGCTATTCCCAGATGCAAAGTAGACAGTTGCTGCTTTGATCCAATCACTGGACCTGTCTATGATCTGAACAATGGACTCACAAATGATTTGATGATCCTTTGTGATAGATATTAGTACCCCCTCAAAGCATCCCTTTGATTGCACCTTGCTTGTTGCTTTTATTTGGCCTGAAACAGTAGATTAAATAGCAATCTTTGACCCAGAAACCAGTGAGAAACGAGAGTTTCTCCTTCAGCGCAGACCCAGTGAAGGGATTCTGCATTTCAACGCAGGTCCTGTGAAGGCTACCTGCGCTGAATGTCAAAACCCCTGTGTTGAGGTTGCGCTGAACCAGTTTTCCCTTGTGCAGCTGGGGTTCTCTGCTCTGTTTTTCCTTGTTTTGATCTCTGATTTTTGCAACCTGTAACCAACATAGGTACCAGTCTGATAACTCCTTTTCTCTGCTTATATTCCGCCTCCTTTTGTACAAAAAGACTGTGAGTGTTTTTATGTGTTTGTGGCATCATTTACAGTTTTCCTTTGCAAGAGTGAAATAGTCATCTTAGCCCTTGATTCAGATCTGTTGATTGTGATCTTAGGAGAGAGTTCATTGGCTGTTTGCAGTTGATTATACATTTACTTTTGCATTTGGTTTGAGTTTGTCTCTTTTAAGTGTCGAAACAAGTATTCATTTCGAAAATCGTTAAGTGTTGTAATCTCTTCTACCCTCTCTGATTTCGAAAAAGTAAACTTGTTTGTATTTGTCATTTAAAAGCAAATTCAAAGTTGTACAAAAAGCTTTCTTTGTAGGCATCAATACTAAGAAAGCGGAACAAACACCTGCATTGTGCATTTGCATCTTGATAGTTTGCATGTTTGATTTAGGAAAAGTGCATTAGAGTGTGCTGATTGCTCTTTGAGAAAAGATGGTGTCTTTCTTTTCCCTTAGTAGCTAGGATTTTCAAAGTTGAAAAGATATAAAGCTTGCTTATCATCTTTAGACTGCATTTAGGAATTGTATCATACATCTCGTGGTGAACCTTGAAAGGCAAACTTCTAAAAAGATCAACCTAAAATAAATTGAATGAACTTAACAACGCTTTGCAACATAACGCACAACATAGAGGTCTAGGCTAGAGACGTGTTCCGGCGTCGTAAAGCCTGGTGACTGTCGATCTCGTGGATGGTGGGTGATTCCTCCTGAGGGACGATAGCGCCAGTACGGATTGTGCTCCCACGTACCGTCGCGTATATATTGGGAGACCCCTATAGGCATAAAACCTTTATCCTTAGGAAGCCGTGTCGGCCGCCCTAATGATCGCAATGCACTGAACACAACATTCAGGAAGATCGACCGCCCGTACCCTAAAAAGTATTCTGCGGTTTTGCAAAAAGTTTGGCACACCCTCTGCCTAGAACTCCAGAGCAGTTCCTTTTGGCCTTTTTCAGACTCTATAACGGAAAAAGTCCATCCGAGCATTTGTCACTTCGGGCTCGTTAAAACATCGAAGGAGACTAGAGTCATCTTTAGCTTTTTCTCGACTCTTTAAAAGTGAAAAAGCAAGTTGTGTCTAAAGCGTCGTTAAAATTTATTTTAAACGGAACAATCACCCCTATTCCTGCGTTGATCTTTAGGTTGAAAAAATGGAGCACACCAACCAAGGAATTCCCCTTGGTGGAAATCCTAGTCCCTTCTCCTCTTGGGGAGATGTTGGTGCGCCCCATATGGCCACATTGTCGCTTCCAGGACTGACAATTGGCCTGCCGATCTGGCTCTTTTCAGCCAATGTCGTTCAGAACACCACTATTCCTGAACGGTCGAGTCAACAGTTAGATCAGACTAGAGTTGCCCACCAGCCTTCCACTTCATCTAATTCTTCCTCTCCTCCTTCCTCTTCGCTTGCCGGAACTGGTAAAACAAAAAACCAGGTTCCTAAGGAGAAGAAGGAAAAGAAGAAGAAAGAGAAGAAGAAGAAGGAGCCAAAAGCGACTGGGGGCAAACAAGTGTCGTCTGACAAAAATCCACACAGCATTGACTAGGCCTAAATCTCCATGTGCCATATGCAAGGGAGACCACTTCCACAGAGATTGTCCCTGCATCCCTCGGATACTAAGGGACTGGTCTCCCCGTTTGCACAATTCGGTAGCGTCAACCTCTGATAGCCATGTTGACTGCTCACCATCAACTAGTGAAAGTGAAGCCACAGGACAGAGAGGGAAAGCTAGATTTCCCTGCAAACTGTGTGAAGGCGACCATGCCATCCACCGTTGTCCCTTCTTAGACGAGGCTAAAAGAGTTTTGGAAGATCGCCCGGTTTTACCAGTGCAACTTCCTCCTGGATATCAAAAACTCCTGCCAAGTCCTTCACTAGTTGAGAACCCGGCTGGCCCGCCTAGGTGGTCAGCCGAAGCACCTATCATTGAAGATGAACCATCTGGATCCATGCCTGACGAAAGTCAAAAGGTTGAGGCGGCAGTTGACCCAGTTTTGCCTTCAGAGGCTCTATCTTCGAATGATACCATCACAGAGGAGAATAAAGACGACACCGTCCAAATTCTCTTCATCAACACAGACTCCGACGAACAAGGGGGCAATTTTCCCATTCCTTTATCGCAGGAAGGAACTTCGTCAGAGTCATATCCGGCCGTCTATTCGGTCCCATCACCAAGCAACCTAGTTGTCTCGTTCGACTGGAACCAACTAGGCAGACCTCGGTTGCCAGCAAGCATACCATTCAGAATTATCATTCAAATATACAGAATGGTAATGGCTGGCACTATCATCGATGAGGGGGCATCTGTGAGTATCCTTTCCTCTATTTCTTGGAAAGCGCTTGGTTCGCCAGCGCTTTTGCCTGAAATGAGAAATATATCAGGCTTTGATAAAGGAACCAGTCGACCTTTAGGGATCCTCCCAATGTGCCCATAACATTGAAAGGGAAGACCGTTCAAATGAACGTGATGGTCGTTCAAGGACCCTTGGATTATAACCTACTCCTTGGACGAGACTATATATATTGCATGGGGGCCCTCGTCTCCTCACTCTTTAGAGTAATGTGTTTTCCACATGAAGGAAAAGTGGTCAAGCTCGTGGACCAACTTTCATTTCCCGGATCACGCATCGCAAATAGTCATATACCATCCCTAAATGGTCTTTTCATGCAAGAAATGTCTCAACCCACGGTCCGTCCTCCTGATGAGCGCGAGTAATCCGGGAGGATATGACTGGAACCCAGGGGGCATGCGTCCTGGTCTGCTTCGGCAGGAAAACTTTGGGTATAAGGTAGGTTTCCGCAGGAGAATATGACTAGTCTGTACCCCGCCCATGCTGGAAGAGGGTTATTCTAGAATAAGATTCTTTTGTCAAAGTTATGTGAGTTGACGAACTAAGTCTCTCACCGTTGTCTATTTCGGTAGACATTGCCGAGGAAGTGTTTTGTTTGAAAGATTAACGAGACAATCTTTGGGTAACCTGAAAGAGGTAGGCCTCTCTCGGTAAAACAATTGTTTTGTCGGACTAAAGTAGGGGTAACCTTGAAATCGTACTTTATGCCTGGGGGCATGAAAACCTTTTTGAGTGCAAGCAAGGGGCAGCTATTTATTTTTTAAATTTTTAGATCCTTCCCTTTAAACCTGTAGGTCTAACCCTTTAAACTCGTAGGATTAGTCGTTTCCGAACTTGCATAACGAAAGGATCCGGGGCAAAGCTTCGTGAGATGAAGCTCCATAAAAAATAGAATCTCAATGAGACACTCTTATCATATGACTGGTATATCGAGCAGTTTTAGCACACAGTTCATGCTCGTTAAAAAATAAACACAAGATCCGAGCAGTTTTAGCACATAGTTCATGCTCGTTAAAAAATAAACATAAGATCGAGCAAATGTTTCCACCCGCGTTTAAGCTCGTTAAAAAATGAACTACCCGGTAAATAACCACTGTGAATGTAATATTATCAGCCATTAAAGCCTTGGTCGTGTTTGCACCATCACCTCCACTTTTCATTTGGCCGATCGTTCACCTCCATATGATTGTTTACCCATTTTGAGGAACAGCTGCGAAGAGTGATTTCACCTAGCCATCCTTGTGACACTGCCATGATTGGAAAATTCCAACCTGTACCTGGAATCAGCTGCTAACCTGTTTCATCACTCGTTTCTCAAAAGACGAGTCTTCTTTAAGCTCTTTTCATCTGACTCGTAAAATATGAAAAGATTGCCGAGTCCTTGGCCTTCCAGCTCGTTAAAGGGACAGGAAGTGCTATCCCTCCTCTAGATTTTAATCTTTTTGGACCTGAGGGATTATTGCACAAAAAGATCGAGCGCTTGTTTTATTCGGCTCGTTAAAACTATCGAAAACTCATCCCTTCTGTATTGTTTTATACTTTTTCGGACTTAAGGGATTAGATGACGAAAAAGGACTTTTGGAGTTAACTTTATGTACCTTTTCAGACTCTCTAAAAATGAAAAGGACCGAGTTATCCTTGTCGTTAGACTCGTTAAAATCATTAAATAGCGAAAAACTTTTCTTTAGACGAGAACGAGTTTCACTATCGCTAAGCTCGTTAAAACATAACGATGGGATTGCCCGAAGGGCAGGTTATAGAACAAGCATATGTTATCCTCCTCAAGCTTGACAAAAATAAAGAGGTACTGGTCAGCAATGACTGGGGAAAAATTGGGAGAAACTCAAGAAAACTTTGATGGTAGCAAGTCGCTCTTGAACATGACACTTTTCCTCCGTACCACAATCGGGTTGGGTTGTTTCATTCACCGGTCACATCCATGGTTTCGCCATACCATCCATATTTGGGGTAATGCTACCAATCCATCGCATCAGTGTTGCCATATGTTCAAGAGAAGTCGTTCAGAAAAGTCAACCGTGTCCCATCCACTGCCATACATTATCCTTCATCCTTTCATGACCGCCAGCTTGAATCATATGTCACAGATCGTTTTCACCTCCATGAAAATCATTAGCTCCGTTCCGTGTCACTGATGTGGGATTCATTAAGGCCCTCCTTTGACAGATCGCTTCTTGTCGACATTAGCTCATTATCCAAGAAGTTGATCTAGGAACAACCCCTTCAGTACTTTGAAGCTTGCATGCCTCAATGGCAAGTTTCTCACTTTCGGCGACAGGTATACATCAATGACCTTCGAACGAAAGATTTTGTGTGGTGTTCGATGCCAAGTCCTTTATTCACACCACGTGAATTGTACTGCAGTACCTTGAGGGTCATTATCATTATCGGTGATTCCTCTCGCGCTTGTTAACGGTTTACCTCATTGACCGGTAATCAAGCGATGTCTTTCCATGTTCGACTTCAGAACAATTCTCACATGGATCGACTTGTACTTAGAGTGAAGATCGAACGAGTTTGAAGACCCCAGATCTAGTTTCATCCATCCAGGCTGCGATATATATTCAGGAAAGATAAAGACATTGACATGTACATCATTGCAGCAGATAATCATCCTACTCAAAGGATGATAATTTCATCAAAATTATCAGTCTACCATCAGACGATTGTCTGTTCTATGTACAGAAAAATGAATTTATAAAGCTGAGCATGGGAATGCCCGCCTCAGCTAGATCATGAAAGCAGTATGAAGAATAAAGTATTGTATTGTATCTTATTACAGGTCTCCTCCCAGCATTGGATGAACTTCGGATCCCCCTGATAAAGCATTTCACCCGATAAACAGCCTCATACTTTAGGGGGCAACTGTTATAGACATTTTTGTGCCTTACAACATTGAGCATAAAATGTCCATAATCTAAGGGATCCAAAGTCCCTAAACATGTTGTTCCTACCCCTAGAGGAACAAGGCTAACAAACCACAACAATTCACAGAAGTTCTCCACCAGAAACTGCTCAAAAACAAGTCAATTCAGGATCATTTCAGTGGCTCCACTAGCTATTTGCACTGAATGTCAAAGCCAACACTAGCTACCTGCGCTGAATGTCAAAGGCAACACTGGCTACCTGCGCTAAGCGAGAGTTGACATGTGGCAAGTTCATTTCTCAAGGTGTCAAAACCCAGGAAGCTTCCAAAATGACACTTGCCTCAGGGAATTCGACTATGATGAGTAAGAGGTTCCAAATCTCCAAGTGGAAGCAAGAACCTCCAAGTGGAATAAAGAACTGACAGAGGGAGAGGACACTAGTCAGATCTCAAGCTGACTCATCCTCTCTCCAAACATCTATATCTGGATCTCTCCTCCACGAGATCTAGAGGCTGGAATTTTGTTATTGCAAAGAATTGCTATTGGTTTGAGATTGGAATCATTGGGTGCTTAATGCTTTGAAGGGGGTGAAGATAGGAATTCCATTTGCTGGGAAGGAGATGCTGGATTGGAGCCCTCTGGGTTGTATCTCTTCCTGAACCTTGTTATTCATCAATAAAGCTATCTTGGTTTCTCCTATATACTGATGTATTTTTTATGTATGATTGCATTAGTATGTTTAGTTTATTTCTAATCCTGAACTAGTTATGAATATGAATCCATGTCTTGTGTAGTGTTCTCTTCTTGTGATCTTGAAGAAACCTCTTGAAGCTGGGCGAGCGAGAAGGCAAGTAGCTGGGAACTCTCCAAGAGAAGAGAAACCTGATCGAGGGACAAACGGAAGACACCGGTGAGTCCATCCATCTCTCTTCATTCTTAAGTCATAAAGGAAGAATACTAGAATAGCTGTCTCTGTTTGTTGCTAAGGCACTGTCACACCTTAGGTGGATAGGATCGTCCTACATACGCATTTTTCCCCACAACACCCGAGTACGGATGGATGACGTGGAAGGATGATCTCATCATGTACGGATGAGTGACGTGGCAGTGGCATGGTAGCAGGGCGCGGGTAAAAAGGGATGAAGTGGCGGCAACGTGGCACGGCAACAGAGGCGAGGAGACGACGTCATAGGGGAGGATGTGGTGATGACGTCACATAGGCGAGGGCGGTAAGTGGTTTTGGGCGCACTGCCTTAGCGCCTGGGTGGTTTTGAGGGAGGGGGCTCTGCCACACCCGAAAGTTTGACGCGTGGCGGGAGTACGACGGCAAAACCGCCGAACTCCCGGATGCGAAACCTCTAGCTGTTGGCGCGTGCTTAGGACCCACCCACCGTAGATCTTGGGCGAGCCAGATCTGATGGCTGGCGGGGCGGGTAAGGTGGGGGAAGGTTAATAACTGGGCACACACGTTATTTAATTTAATTAATCACACGGCGGGGGGGGTTTAACGTTAATAAAGTGGGTTTTTTGGGATATACGAGCGGGGCTGAAAACTTTGTAACGTGGGTTTTGGGTTTATATGCATGCGGGGGTTAATTTAATGTTTAATAAAGCTTTTTAAACATTGATCCTTTGGAAATAATGACTGCGGATGGTAGAAATGAAAGGTTATCAGTTTACCCAGGGGTTAACTGATCCCAGGGGAAAGGAGGAAGGCTAAATATAAGTCCCAGCTGGACTTAATATTTCCCTAGCTTGTAGAACATATGGCTATATCGCCCGGGGAGGGGATATTCATTATTTTTGGGATTTTATATAATTTTTGTAGTGAATGGGGATAGGGGAGTGTTTTAGGGAGCTACATAGTAAAATTAGGAGTTAATATGGATTATGAGGTGATAGAAGGGCAGAAGGCTAAGTTTTAACAATAAAACTTAGATATAGGGGAAAATGAGAGTGAAAAGTGACATTAGACAAGAAATGTGGCTTCTTTTCATTCAAGAAAGCCAACATTTTGACTTGATATTTCACAAAACTGAAATGGAATGAGGAATTGTTGGGTAGATCCCAAGGCCCTTTAGGGGGATGTTAATAAGAGAGTTTGAGAGGGAGGAGAAGGGAAGTTAGACATGCTTCCAAAATTATGCCATTTAAGCACTGCTTTGCTACCTCTGCCACTAATGAGATGAGATGTCCTTGTCAAAGCCACCACTGAAGATAATCTTGTTTCCGCAACCCCAAGCTACCTACCCTTTTTACAGCACCAAGCATTTTTTGTTACTTTAGGAAGGGTGCACTTAGACTTGCAAACCCTGATTTTTTTTTGTTTTAAACTGCCTTTCCTATCTAAAACTACCCATGTTTCTTCCAAGGGCCCAGATTAAGCTGTTGGGCTCCTTCATTCTCTACCTAGTTGCTACTCTGCCAAGCTTAAGCTATTTGGACAGATACATTCTCTATATTCTAAAGAAAAAAATTTAAACCTAGGGGAACCAAGCTTCAGCTGTTTGGCTTTCCCCTTAACTGAGAAACCATTCAAAATGGAACTTTTGCAGCATGGAAAAGATGAACATTTTTGGTACTTCCACTGTCAATCATGAAATATGAAACCTGTTGCAACAGGAGGCTAACAATATAAACACAAGTAATTTAAGAGTCAATTGAATTACCCAACAATAACTATGAATCTTTCAACAAGGAAAGTTTTACCTTACAACCTTTCCCCCTTAAAACTTTATTTTGGGTAGCCCTTCTTGTCCCCCATCACCTAGGTCTAACTCCATATTTTATTAATAATTTTCCAAGGGTATGCATGCCTTAGCATGTTTTACAGTTGTATGCCCATTTACATGAAATTAAATTATTTTGACTTCATTATAACTAAAAAAAAATTGTTGATGTTCTGGCACATATAAATGTCATCACGCTCACACCTCCTTTCCTTCTCATACCCAATTATTTCCTCTTTGGATCCATCTTCCATGACCATACTTACACCATAAGCTTACATACCATGACCAATTCCATACACACCAATCCTTAGTGATTTTGTGGCACAATTTGTAAGTGATATCGTGGCCTCCCTAGTCACAAATATCCTAACTCATAATAATGATCTACTGGCTCCCATTCTACAATGATCAAATGACATAGACACTATGGTTACGTGGAAACCTTTACACATGGATTTGTGGAACTTTTCCACTACAATATCATGGAAACATATCACTACAATGCCCCTTGATTTCATCCTGCCATATTTAGTATGTTGATTTTGTTGCACATTTCTGGCTTTTAAAAAGAATCTTTCATGCATAGTTTGTCATCATGTTTTGTGAAACTATTAACACCGATAGGTTGAGTTTCCTAAATATCTACAACAACTTCTAAGTCTTTGATAACCCTTACTCTGGAATGGCATTTCCTTGAGTGCATTCAAATTTCACTATGCCTTTGACAATTATAGCAATGGATATCAACCCCCCTAACTCATAGGCTTAGAGAACTTTCATTCCCTTCAGAATCTTGATTGGGTGGCCACCCACGATCACTTTCAGAGCCTCTTTTGGCTTAGAGATATCCACCATCACTCCTCCCATCGACATTCTTTTCTTTTTTCTCACCTCTATTTCCCCCTTTGGTTTGAAGGATCTTTTATCCAAGTGGATATTGGTGGCCACCGGCCAATTCCACTTGGACCACCACCATTGTTTCTTTCAACTTTTTAGTTTCCTTAATTGTAGCACAGTTTACTATTTTTAGTGGTTTTTCGTGTCCTAAACTTCTAGAGCTGTTTTGAGGCCCTAAGCGATTTGTTTTTGGAAATCTACTACCCGCAACTAGATGTAGGCCATTTTTTTGTCATAGTGCTCAGAGAGATCTTTCCAACGGGGTATCATGCGTGTCAAACGGAGATAATATGACCAAGTCACGACCCCGGGAAGTTGGCTACCCAACTGACACCAACGGGGCCCATAAACTCTTGGTGTTACATCTCTTCAGGTTAGGGTTTTGGTTGTTTAGGGTTTTCTCTTATTGTTCAATCATAAAAATGCCCTTGAGCCCCATTTTAACACAGTTCAGAGGCATGTAGCTACCTCACATGTGATATATTTTTGTAGGAAAAACAATAGATTCTGTTATTTACTCTTCAAGAAATCCTACGAGATTCCCTTACTCCAGTTAGGGTTTGAATGCTCCCTGTGGAGGAAGGATGCACAAAAAATCTTGCTGAAATGTTGGTTTTGAGCGAGTGTTCTCCCAACTGTGAAATCCTACATGCTTGTGCTACCAAACCCTCGGTCAACCTGAATTGAACATCCCCAAGTTGATTCTTATCACTATTCAGGTTCAGGGTGAAATATTTTGTTACCTTCGAGTTGTGGCTGTTGAATTGCTGGAAAAATGGCATCCACCCTACTTTTTGCACTCTCGCCCTACTACGAGGGTCTCCCTCCAGCAACTCAGGCCCTTGCGGCTCAAAGCGGATGGAGGCACGTAATTTCAACATGGTGAAATACTGGAAGACAGGGTGTATGTGCCTCTTTGGAAATATCGGCTTAAGCTTTGTAAAAAACTCGTGTGAGAAGGGAGGGCTTACTATAGAAAGTGTTCACAAAGCACGGTATTTTTGAGAGACAGGTCATGATCATGATTGTCATCATGATCCGACCTGAAGGAAGATATGGAGAGTATGTATAATGGTCACATTAGAATCATGGCAATTAGGCAAGGAGCTGGATTCATAATGCACTAGATTATGGCTACGTTTTTCCGCAAGGCTGACCATAACCCAAAAATCATAAAAATATTCAAAAATAAAAGTGTTCATTACTCTTTACCTCAAGTGTCAGTCAACAGATGTACTTTTCCTTTATACCTTCCAACGGTCTAGTACTTCAGATGATGCATGCATGTCCTTGAGATGATAATCGACCTAATAGTTAAAATAGATATATGATTTCATAATTCATGACCTCGACTAGTATTTAAAAATCTGTCAGTACTTTTCAAATATTTTTGAATTAATGCCCTATCTATGCTTTTTTTTTTTAGAAAACTAAGGCGTCACTGCAGGGAATGGAATCGAGACTGCTAAGCTTTCTGCAGGAAATGTAACCCCAACTACTGAGTCTTTTAGAAAATCATACCTTGACTTTTGAAACTTCTGCAGGAAATCAGACCATGACTTGCGGAGCTTCTACAGGAAATCAGATGATGACTTGCAGAGCTTCTACAAGAAATCGGATCACCAACTAACACTTTTCCCTTGCTTGTATACAGTTCACTACACATGAATAAAATGTGTTGATGTCGAATGTGCAATGAGCTCATTTTATTACCAACCATTGAGGTCAAATGTTAACCGATGCGAGGCCCATCACCTTTAATGAGAGGGAGGGCCAAGGTACCCTGATGCGTCCTATCGGGTGTGAATTAATGTGATGATGTCAAACCCCCCTGTAGGATCGAGTAGTCAAGGAGCCATCATGATTCCCCATTGATGCTGGCGAGATAATCTTTCATTAGGGCATTCAAGCTTCAAGGCATCATAAGGCTCTTATCTTGCACGCAGATAACTTGCTGATGTCGATGGGACAAGATTGTTGGAAGGAGGGCTTTAAGAAATCCCACATCAGTCCAACACAAGCAATCCATATTTAAATGAAAACAAAATTTTATTCAGAGAACCTATTGACTTGTAATTTTAATAAGCATAGGGCAGTCCATGCTCACCATATTTCATTTTTAGAGTGTCTGAAATACTTGGAAAATAAGAGTCCCAGGGGATCCTTTTCCATAATTAGTCCATTAGGCTAGGAAAAAGGAATAAACCTATACCTAATAGACATTCCTCTCATTTTTTACCGAGAATGAGGAGGAACGGTGTGAGTTCATTGCGTCAGCAGTAAATCAGGAAGAGATAGTGGAAGGAATGATCCCTTCTCTCACAATCTCCAACTCTCGTTTTTTTCACAATTTATTCCACAAATTCATCCTTAGATTGGGGTTTCTTACATAACTTAAGTCTGTGACCATTCACCAAGAAGGTAACATTCCCATCATTAATGGTTTTAACCCAAACAGATCCATTATCAAAGACTTTATCAATTTCATAGGGGCCCAACCAATGTGTGTTAAATTTTCCTTTAAAGTTCTTAAATCTTGAATCATACAACAATTCCTAGTATCCCTCTTTGAACTGCTTATTTTTAATGTATTTGTCATGCCATTTAGTCTATTGTTGCTAAATCAGGTCAGTATGTTGAAAAGAATCATGCCTAATCTCATCCAACTCATTGAGCTACAGGATTCTTTACTGCTGAGCTTCATCAAGGTTTATACCCAAATATGTTGCCATTTTAAAATTTTTGATTTGAAATTAAATGGGCAATAAAACTTTCTTTCCATACACCAATTCATACGGAGAAAATCCAGTGGTATTTCTCCATGTAATCCGGTAGGCCCACAATTCTTCAGGAAGTCAGTTAGACCAATCCTTCTTATGTAATTACACCATCTTGGTAAGGATTGTCTCCAACACCTTATTTGTTCGTTCCACCTATCCACTAGCCTATGGATGATATGGGGTGGACTTCCATTTAGTAATCTGATATTTCTGCATAATTCCCTACATAAGCTTTGATACAAACTGAGTACCTTGATCAGTGACTATTTCCCTAGGTACCCCAAATCTTACAAAAATATGAGAAAAAAATAAAATCTACCACTGTTTTCTCTGTTTCTCTAGGTAATGCTCTTTCCTCCACCCAATTCTTAACATAATTAGTACAAACTAAAATATACTTCTTACCTTTGGACATAGCGTTGATGTGACCTACAAAATCAAGAGCCCACCTCTCAAAAGGTTCTATGAGAACTTGCGGTTGCAAAGGAATCTCATCTGATTGTATAGACTGCCATATTCTCCAGAGGTTGTCACACTATAGACATATTCCCTTGCATCTTTGAAAACACTTGGCCAATAGTAACCTGAGCGAAGGATCTTGTAAGTTGTCTTGTTGTCTCCAAAATGTCCTCCACACTGTTCATCGTGACAGGCTCTCAAAATGTCATAGATCTCGTCTTCTCGGACACACCTGCAGATAATCAAATCAGGTCCAGTGAAAAAATTATCTCCCCTAATCCAAGAGTAATCAACACTTTTTCTAATAATTCTCTTTTTCTGATTAGATGAAAAATAAGGAGGCAACTTTCCTGTAGTAAGGTAATGGGCCATGTCTACAAACCAAGGTGTTTTAACAGAAATAGCAAATAAATTTTCATCACGAAGGCTATCATTAATAATATCCTCACCTGCATGGTTGAGTCTAGCTAAGAAATCAGCTGCCAGATTTTCCTTTCTAGCCCTATCTAATACCGTGATGTCAAATTTCTGTAGCAACAAAAGCCACCTAGTAATCCTGCCATTAGTAACTAGTTTATTCATGAGATATCGGATGGCAGAGTGATCGATGAGTACAAAAAATTCATAGCCTGTGATGTAATGTATAAACTTATTAATATCATAGATCACAATAAGGAATTATTTTTCAGTTACCATGTAATTCAGTTCTGAAGGAGTTAAGTTTTTACTAACATAATAAATAACATGGGTTACAGGATCCTCCTTTTGTCCCAATACTACTCCTATGGCTGAATCAGAGGGATCAGTGGAAATATGAAAAGGAAATTTCCAATCTGGGCCTCTCTAGAACGGTGCTAAAGAAAGTTTTCCCTTGAGTGTATCAAATGTGGCTCTACACTCATCATCCCAATGAAATTCATCTTCTTTAGTCAACAATTTAAATAATGGAGAGGCTAATTTTGTAAAATTTTCAACAAACCTTCTATAGTAGCATGCATGTCCAAGAAAACTTTGGGCTTCCTTTTGATTGGTTGGTGGGGGTAGCTTTGCAATGACTTCAATCTTTGTCGAATCAACTTTAATTCCTGCAGCAGAAACATGTTGACCCAAAAAAATACCTTCATTCATAAACATAAAACATTTTTCATTACTTAATGAGACGTTAGTTTCTCTACATATCTGCAAAAATTTCTCAAGATTATGTAAAGTTTCTTCAAAGGTATCACCCATGATTGTAAATTCATCCATATAAACTTCTACACAATCATGCAAAAGACCAGAAAAGATACCAAGGACCGCTCGTTGAAATGTGGCTGGTGTGTTGCATAGACCAAATGGTAGTACCCTATATCCATAGGTGCCCCAAGGACATGTGAATGTAGTCTTTTCCTGGTCTTCCAGAGCTATCCTAATCTGATTGTACCCGTTGAACCCATCTAGGAAGGAAAACTATTTTTTTCCTGCTAAAGTGTCCAGTACTTGGTCTATAAAAGGAAAGGGAAAGTGATCTTTCAAGGTGGCCTTGTTTAGTTCCCTGTAATCCACACACACTCACCATTCTTTTTTGGGACAATAACCAACAGAGATATCCACTGGCTATCCGAGATAGGATAGATGAACCCTACATTTAACAATTTTTGTCATTCATCTTTCAAAATATCTCTTAAAGGAGGGTTCATCCTCCTTTGTGGTTGTCCCATGGGCCTAGCTTTCCCTTCTATATAAATATGATGAATGCATGTGTCAAGGTGAATACCTCTCATATCTATATATTCCCAAGCAAAAGTATCTGAAAATTTTTTCATTGCTTGAATTAGTTGTTTTTACTGTTCAGGGGTTAAGGCAGAATTAATATTCAAAGTTTTTTTAGGAAGAATTTCAACCACCTTACTCCCCCATTCATGCATGGAATATGAAAGAAATGCAGATAATAAGGCTGAATGTAATTTTGTTGTTGTACTATATTCATGAAAATCCTGCAGATTAGTAGTGAAATCTAAATTATGACTAGACTGCCCTTCTTCTAGCTGCAAAAAATCACGATTAGAAATACAACAATTTATCAAATTTTATTCTGAATGTTATTTAAGGCTCATTGCTTGGGCGATTGTCAAAACTACTTAGGCACATTCTGAATCATGCTCCTCTTCTTCAACCCAATGTGTATTTTCTGATCTTAAGAGAGGTTGAGCAGGGGGATACAAATTAATTTGCTTTATTCCAGTCCCATGAGTGATGGTCATATTTTCGGACCTACACCCTATATAAGCATCTGTCGTGGCTAACAACAGTCTCCTCAAGCTCAAAGGATGCCCTCCTAAGTTAGTTTTGGGTTGAAGAACATAAAAATTTGTAGGGTACTTCCAGGAATCTAATGAGATGAAAATGTCTTCTAATACCCCCTTTGGCCTTACCTTAGACCTGTCTGCTAATTCTAACATGGTAGGAGTAGGCAATAAGTCAGAGGTTCCTATTCTAGATAAGGTCTCCATTGTCATCACTTTAATGGCTGCACCCAAATCAATTAAAGTATTTTTTATAGGTTGTCCATTAATAAAGGTGGCAACCACAGGATTCCAGGGTCTGCATATTTTTGAGTAACAAATCTGGTAGACATTAAACTTGCAAGCTTTCCACCTACTTGGATTGTAGAGAGTTATTTATTTTGTCTTCCTAGTCTCTTGGTACATAGCTCCCTTACTATTTTAGCATAGATTGGGATATCTTTAATTTCCTGCAGCGATGGGATCTTAATGTATACATTTCTTAATTCAGACATAAGATCAAACTCAGGCTGTTTTAGTCTCATTTCCAACCTCTCCAGAAAAGGAGGTTGGATTGTATGGGATGAGGAAGGTTCTTGCAGCCTTGAAGTAGGTTGTTCTGCTGGTTCAGGTGTGGTTTCAACTTCAAGCATTTCTAAAGTGTCTTCCTCTACAATCTTGTCAATTCTTTCGGGCCGATTCACCACTTTTCCTGAGCTGAGCTAGATTTCCTGAATTGACATAGGAAATTCCTGTAACACAACAACATAAATTTCCTACAACTGGTGCAATATAATAGGTAGGAAAAGTGGGATAGGTGACCAATCCAATGTTGTGATCGTATTGGATGGTTTTATTATTGGCATTAGACACAGCCTGGGTAGGAAGTTGCATAGGACGAGGTTGATTTGGTGGGTCAGGCAACTAAAGCTGCTGTTGTTGTGGTTGAATCATTTGTTGTTGTGTGGGTTGTGGAGGATAAAAGTTTTGAGAAGGAAAGTTCTCAGTGGTAGGGTAAGAAAATTTCCCTTTCCAAGGCTGTTGTGGAGGCCAGGTCTATGAGGGCATTCAAATGTTCTGCATCTGAACCTTTTTATAAGGAACTTGAAAATATGACTTAGCCATACCTGCAACACCTGCTTTCCATAGTCTTTGAGGTGTCATTGCATAAAGTGTGTTGCTAGCTCCTTGATCTGCTAGATATGTTGCTTTAATTTCAGGAAGTGAAGGGCTTTGATCAATAGAGTGTTCTACTTCATATATTCGACATATCTCTATGCTATTTGCAGGACATTCCCTCAAGGCATGCTTCTCCCTGCATTTCGAACAGAACATGGCCAAGCCTTTTTCCAGTTCCTCCTATTTTTCTTGTTTCTTCTTAACCTGGAAAAAAACCAATTGAGACGATAACGTGCTAAGAATATTAGTCTTAAAATTTTCAAATAAATACCCATTTCAGCTTTGGTTACTCCAACTCCAGCAACTGAGTTGACAAGCCTGGAAGCAGTATCTCTTGTTCCTCCTCCAAATTTAGAATTTCCCCTTGAATATTGACGTCATATCTCACATACTTCATCATAACCCAAATTTGATATGTCACCTCCTCCCATCAGATTCAAGATCTCCAAAGATTCTGGTCTAATTGCTCTGAACGAAATTGTTCTTTTAGTATCCTTGATCAGTTGACTCATTTTAGACCTCTGCAGATTGTACTAAAATCTCTCCACCAAGTCCTCAAGACTCTCCCCCTGCTTCTGAGTCATGTCAAATATCTCTTCTCTAAGGTCCCTAGTCTTGGAATAATCTAAATACTTTCTTAAGAATGCCTTTTTCATTTGCTCCCAAGTTGTAATGGAGTTTGAAACCAACCCCATAAACCACCCAAGAGTCACATTCTTCAATGTTCCAGGAAACAACTTCAGCTTCTAAGCATTGGAAGAATAGTCATAGCGCCTGCATAACACATCGAGCTTTTTTTCAGAAAGGCACCAGTATCTTCACTGGGAACCCCACGAAAGTTAGGCAAGGCTGAAGGAGGAATATTCTTCATCTGAGTAGCTCCAAAAGCCTCCCTGATATGGAATTTGAATGTGACCAGTTCTTCTTCCTTCTCATCGTATCCATCTATGTGACTAGTCCCCTCTTCATGATCCATCCTGGACCAAAAGGAAGTGGGGGCTTTGTAGACTGCAGATCCTGTGGAATCAATGTTTTGGAGTTCTATCTCTTGAAGAGGATTTCCAATGAATTCCTTTTTAGGCTGACCACTAAGCAACGATGGTTTCCTTGTGACAAGAGATTCAAAATGGGCGAAAACAAAAGATTTTCCTGCAGAAGTTGCTACAGTAGAAGCAGGAATATGTTCTGGGCTCTTTTGAGGACCACATACCTCCTGACCAGACTCTTCTTCTCTTGCTGCCTTATATCTTGCAGACTTCTTTTTCCTTTCCAGTGTATTAGTAAATGAAGTGGTTCTCACACCACCACAAAGGACATGTGTAGATTTTGGACCCAATCATCTACTACGAAAACAAATTCAAAATAAACTACTTACCAAACAATCCAGACACTACTTTGGTGAATTTCTGACCTCCTCTGATGCGTGGGCTTTGCCCTTCGTCTTACCACTTCGACTCCCCCAGTCTTAAAAATTTCTAAACAGTGCATGTAATACAAAAACACTTGAGTATTATCCTTTTAGCACCTCCTCGACAATGACCCCAAAATCTTGAATCAAATTATAGCCTTATAATTTGATTAACATAAATCATGAACTCGGGAAGGTAAGCTTGTGAGATGCATGAAAATTATATGCAGGCCTAACACTACAAGTGCTGACTAATCTAACTAGCCAATCACACAAACCAATGACTCCTTCCTATATCAATCAGTTAGCAACAAAGGCTATAAAGTGGATCAAACTTCCCTCTGCAGCTCTTAAGATTGCTGATGATGATTAGGAAAAGATATAGAAATAAACTTACAACAAATTCAAAAATTCAATCAATATGAGAAATCAAATCTTCATTAATTGAATTCCACACATGAACATAAAACTAGTTCATTTAATCAAGTGCTGCTGATATATTAGAAAGAGTGCATTAGCTGTGAAAATGAATTATTGCTACATAACATAAATAAAATGCCTAAAAACTAAACTATGGGAGTTGTGAGAAAGGGGGCCCTCCCTTACTCACAACCCCTTGAAATTAGAAGATATTGCTCACTGCAATAGACAAAACATATATCTTTATATTAATCTAAAAATACAGTCGAGCTCAATCTGATACACAGTCCATGCTGAAACCAACACAACACTCTAACAACCCCTATCATTGAAACTGGGAAAAATTTATATGTTTACAAAGCCCATATTTGGCTCAAAATAAAGGAGACTACTAATCTAAACCATCGGCTAACAAAAATATTACAAATATATTTTAGCCATACTGGGTCTAATCCATGACTGAAAGCATGGATTAGATGAAACTCGTTACATTTCTTAGCTTTACTCCAAATGGCCAACTAGACAAGGCTTCTGAATCTGCGCAGTGTTGTTGGCAGATCTGAAATGGCCAATAGGATAACAACCATATGTGATATATTCCCCACAAAACCCATATTCCTGTTTGACTTAGATATTCATGAACATGGCTAACCGTCGATGTTGCTATAGGAAATCCGGGCGGTTACAGGAAATCTAACATTCAACATTATTGATTAGAGGATAAAATAGTTTAACACTTCTATAGTTAGGAGTAAATGATTTCATTTGAATACTTTCTTTCCTTAGTTGTTGATGAGGTTGACTTCTTATCTACTTGTTGAGCATTTCAGATTTTGCATTAGAATTACTTGCCTCTGCTTGTGAGGTAGATTCACCTTTAGTAGTTTCATGAAAACCAAGACTAGATTTGATGGCAAAAGAGCTTTGACTACTAAGAATATTATCCAAAATATTAGTACTATCTTTAAATCACAAATTTTTATCCTTTTCTTCTAATTTACCTTTTAGGATATTTACCTCAACATGGTATTTCTTTTCTTTTTCTAGATACTTCTTCTTCATGATTTCTTCAACCTTTCTTCCTTCCTCCATTTGTTGTTTCAATTTGAGAATCTCTTCTTACATCCCATTTTCTTGTTCTTAAAAAACTTGAAGTAGATCTTCATTTCGATTATTTGATCTTTAAAGATCTTCTCTTAAGGAGATGACCTCAGGTTCAATACCTTCACAATATTGGTTAGATACCATACCAGCATGATCTTTGTTATCATAAGCGTACAACGTATCGCTAAGATTAGCAATCTTTTTTGAAGCAAGGTCAAGTTTTGTTTTAAGATCAACAATTTCTTCTTTTGAATCAACAAATGTATTTGTCATAGTGGACACATTTTTAGATATAAGATTACCTGTGAGATCTTCCTTTGGGACTTCTTCATGTATTGCTTGTAACTTATCCCCTAGTTGCTTTGCAGTATTATAATGCATAACCTTATTCAATATTCAATCAGATATGCTAAGAAAGGTGTTAGTCAAAGCCTTACTCAAAGCCTTAGATTATCTTTCATCTTTCCTTTTCATTGTTGATAATTATCTTTGCTTAGCATAGGCACATCTGCATTGTCCATTGATTTTAAATTGACTTGATTTGAAACTTCAAGAGACTTACCTTCACTTTCACCCATACGTGAAAACTCAATAGTTTCACTATCATCATCACTATCATTGTTGCATAGAAAAGAAAATAGATCACATATTGAACAAAAATCCATATCGGATGATGCTTCATCTTCTTCATTATTGATCACTAGAAAGCGGTTTGCTCTCATATTTGAATATTTTGATGACATTTGTAACTGTTACTGAACCTGATGTGTTCATGGCAAGGTTTTCAATAAAGGTATCCTTTTATTCTAGGGAATCAATGAAATTATCATCATAATAGTCTTCAAATTCCATAAGTAAATGAAAATCTTGATCAGACTCACCTTCTTCACCATTTGAAATACTCTCGTTGTCTTCATTTGTATAAAAACCTCTCTTTTTTTCAAACCTCTTCCTATTTACTTTGGCACCTTCTTTTCCTTTCTCTTGATTTATTTTATAGGGACACTTAACAACATAATGACCAACTCTACCATAAGAAAAAAATTTGAAAGGAAGCTTACCTCTGAATCTTCGTGTACCCACTTGGACTTTCTTTAGGAAGTTTTTTTATTATTCTTCTGACACATAACATGATTCTTCCTTCTCTTTTCCTTTTGTAGTAGCTTTGAAGTTTGCTTCTCTCATATTTGAAGGACCATGTTTCTTCATCTCAAATGTTGTCAATATTCATGGAGCCAATCAAGTGTAAGACTTTGTAGATCCTGCAGTTCTTCAATAGCAGATACTTTGGATTTGAACTTTGGAGTTGGAGATCTCATAATATTTTCAATAATAGAGGCATCTTTTATTTCTTCACCAAGATTTATCATGGAATTCAATACTTCATCTACTCTAATAAAAAATACAAATTTAATTCCATTAAATATATGAGGTCTGATAGGAAATACTCCTTCGTGACTACCCATCTTGACAGATCTCCTTCAAGCGATCAAGATTCTGCCAAAGGACCTCATCTGATCCCAACTATTGGGGAAATTACTTGGGGGGGGGGGGGGGGGGTTGAATCATTATTTTAAAATCATTAACTTTTCATTTCGTATTTTGATTTCTATACGTGACTTTTCTAAAGGGAACCTGCGTGTGTGCGCAAATGTTCTTAAGACAACTGGTGTATATTCAGTAAACTTATGTTTCAGTTAACTCCTCATCTGTTTATGTCTATCCAGCGCATCAATAGTTTATTAAACATTAGATAAACAGTAACCATGTGCAGTAAGAACAAAATAAATCCTCACACATAAGAAACACACACGAACACTAGGATTTAAGTTGGAAACTAAGTGCGGGAAAAACCACTTGTTGTTCTCATATTTGTCTTCTTTTAAATATAAAGAAAATCTTTTACAATATTATATTGGTGCATACTCATACCAATACGTAGTAACCCACCTAAAGAAGGCTACAACCTTTGCTCATTCTCTAGCTCCTACTAGAAGGGAGCTCCAACCCCCTAGATCTTGTACTAGCGTACACTCATACCAGTATGCAAGCACTAAGTTGTAGAAGGTTACAACCATCACTTATTCGCCCACTGTTATTGGAAGGGAGCTCCAACCCCCTGATCTGATTTACCACCTACCACTGGAAAGAAGATCCAACTCCGAGGACCATGTTTCATAATTTTTCATACTGGATCCACCTGCTACAACACATCACAACTTGTAGGCCACAATTCATCAAATTTTTAGACTAGACCCACTACCAACATTTAAGATCAATATCAATCATCAAATTGTAACTCATCACTATAACTGAATCAACCAATCACTGAAACCTAGTCAAATGAAACTCGACCAAAACCTCAACCAATCAGAATAGTGAGATCACTGTAACCAAAATACAAGCAACATAATGTGCATCACATAAACCAGATTTTGTTACTACAAACCCTTATCAACCATCTGTCAAAATATGTACGCTACATTTCAGTAGAAAACCTACATGTGTACGTGCATTTCATGAAGCGTACTCACGTACATATCTTAAACCTCTGAAACCTAAAAACTAGACCACTATCACTCTGAAACAAACACTGAATCATACATAAATTCAATGCAAAATTACGAAAGAACCACAAAAGCTTCATTGATCTTCAATCACAATTAACAAGTACCTTCAACATTCTTCAATCAATCAATCCATAACCAAAATATCATTGTTTAATCCCATCATTGACAGATAACAGAAACACATCAAAACTAATAAAACTAATCAAACATCATTTTCATCAAAACCCTACATTATGTACATGCTTTATTCAAAGAATATCTGCGTGTGTACGCACTTTTCAGAAACCAAACGCGTTTGTACGCGACTCACAATAAACACATCCATGTGTGTACATGCCTTGCAGGCTACAAAACCTGCATACAAATCTGCAAATTCAGAATGAAATCTTCGCTGCAACACAAAACTTCAGACATACCCAGATCTCGACATACACAGAAAAATCATACGTTATGACGCCATTAACACAAATCAAATCATCCCATAATTATGATTGTCATCTCATATCTATTGGACCTGATCCATTATCAAACTCTCGGGTGCTTACTTAGTTAAAATCAAGAAAAGCATCAATAGCTCATAACATGGACATTTGCTTCATATTAACTATTCATAAGATTTACATCACTTGCACACTTTACACACCATTTACCACTATGATATTTCGTAATTCATAATGCCTACAATTTTTTTTATTTTTTTTTATTTTTTCATTTTTTTCCTTTTAGTCCTACTAGCTTCCTCAATGAGGTTTTCAACTAGTAGCTCTGCCTAGGTGCCTCAAAGGAGGTTTTAAATCAATGAGCCAATATTAGATGCCTCAATGGATGTTTTTACCTGAGAAAATTTTTTTCCTCTTATTTTTAATTTTTAATTCCTTTTTCTATCCCATTGTAATTGAAAAACAAAATCTCTTTCAAGTATAGGAATACTTCAAATGGAGCCATGTGCACATAAAGATGGTAGATAAACTCATCTGTAGGATTGAAATGTATGCTTTTACATCTACCTATATTTTAGAGACCAAATACTTTGACTTTGACGATATCAAGTAATGTTGAAGAAGAGGGTGATGCTCCACCTTGTTGATTTTATGGAACTGAACCTCAATATAACTTTGATGGAATTGGTTCGCTTACTTATCTGGATCATTTTTCATGAAACAATGATTTTTTACTTAAAAAATAAATTGGTTTTCTCACTCTAGTTTAGGTTAGATGCTCTGATCTTGCATTACCTGCACTTGTGCCTCAAAGCTTATCAGTTCTAGATTGATAATTTAATGTTGGAATTATAACACATATAATTTCTCCAACAATAATTAATGTATTGATATGTCGTTGATTCACCATAATATTGAAGGTGGCAGTCGATCTTTATTTTTATTGGAGGGGGAGTGAAATATCACACATATGACAAGATATCTACACAGTTTACAAGAATTCTTAATCATCATAATAATTATGCCTGCATGTGTTGTATTTATGTAATCATTGAATGTTGTTATCTGTTTTGCATTTGCCAGCTAAAACTCTATTGAATGCAACATCATATTACTCTTTGAGAAACAACAAAAATGGTTGGCCGATCAATTCGTAGTGAACCAAACTAATTACGAATATTTGAACAAGCACGAAGTATTCTAGAGCAGGTGGGATGGATCAAGTATTTTTCTCGATTATAGGGATTCGATAATTTGGTCACTTTGTAATTTTTACAAAATTTGAACAATGGAACAACTACAGTAAAGGGAAAGCAGGTACTAGTTAATGAAGAAATCTTATTAGACGTTATAGGCCTACCCATGGAAAGTGAAAAATGGATTGATAAACATACCATGTTGCATAGCGCAACATTGTTGTTCACAAATCCCAGAGAAGTGTTGATTCAAAAAGGCAAGGGATATCAGCTTGCTTCCTTTCCAGAACCTTGGAAGGAATTAGCAGAAGTAGTACAAAGGTATATTATCTGTGATGGTTGATATGATGTGGTTAGGCCTTGAAATATGAAGTTGATGGCGACACTTAAGCAGAAGGTAACTATAAATTTACCCTTCTTTTTAAATTCAATCCTGCACGAGACTGTTATTAGAATTTGTAAATGTAAAAACCAGGTTTCCGTAGTAAGGCACCACTACCTTATAAAAATGATAGTTTCCAGAGAATTGAACCAAGCCCATTTAACTTGGAATGAATTTGTAGGAAGCATTGAACCTCCATCACAAATAGGAACACTTACTATGGACGAAGAAGCTAATATGCTAAGGGAAGAGACTATGCAAGAAAAAGCCCATACTTTAGTTTCAAAAAAGCTTACCAAGGCTGAAAATAGAATAGCTTCCCTTCTAGTCTCTCTACGCACTAAACATAGAAGGTTGTGATGACTGATTAAAACAAGAAATCCAACAAATTCTAGTGAATAGCCCATAGATGAAAATGTAGCTTAGAAGTTTCCTAATGTTGAGGAAACTCGTCAAGAAATTTCACCTCAATTGCATGAGGAAGAGATAGCTCAATTATTGGAGAGGTTGGGAACCTTTTTCAATTCTAAAAATTTTGACGAAGATGAGGGTTGTTTGGAAATTCTACCCGAACAAACCCCAACACCCGACTCTTATGTTTCCCCTTCTAATTCAAATGCTACAGTTATGTAGCATTCTTTAGAAGACCCTAGGGATACTTCTCTCCAAGAACACTTAGGAGAGTCTATTGCAACTATTATGGACCCCTTTTCTCCTCGTGAAGGAAAACAATTACAATCCCCTGAGCATCAAAAGACTAATGATGACCTTCCTAGCAAGCTTCAGTTTGATGAGGGCCCTATAAAACCCATAATTGTTACCACAACTGAAGAAGCCATAATTGAGGGACCCGAGACTATTGCTATTATCCATTCTACTTCAATTGTTCAGAATGAAAAACTTATTGGAAAGAGAAGAAGAAAAATTAGCCATGAAATGGAGTTTCTTAAGAAAGATAATATGAAATTACAAAGGAGAGTAAGGAAGCTCAGAAACTGGTTAAGGAACAACAATAGGAACTATAAAAGAAGGCAAGAAACTCAAACGTATGAAGCCCAAAATGAGAGTTGTGTTGCCTCTGTAGAAACCCAGACAGAAGAATCCCTTGTTTTTGCTATAGGAACACATACTGATTAATGTCATGACCATTGAAGTGACTATTCAAAGAGAATTGTTTATTTTCATTAACAGGACTACTCAGTTATAGCCTATACCTCCTTACACACCCTTGATCATGGATGCTACCATTTAGGTGTTAAATAAAAATTTGGAAGAACAACAGGAGATCGTTAGACAATACCAAGGAGAAGTGGTGCCCCGAAAGGAGCATAACGAATTGCTACAAAAGTTTAAATCATTTTCCATCACCGAGGATGAGACTTGTGATAAATTGAGGCAAACTGAGAAAAAGATAAAAATGGTACAAGGACAACTTGAGAAAGCCCTGGAAGAGACGAAGGAGGTTTGCTCCATCTATTTTGATGCTTTGTCCTGCATATTCCCAACCAAGAATTATGCTTTATTTTTATTAGAGTGATATCTTCTGCTCAAGGTCAAAGTCATTCAATCTGGTCAATCTTCTGAATTTAATAACGTTTCTAATTTTATCAAGTCTTTTCAGCAACATGATGATCATGTAAAATATTTTCTATGTCAATTATATATGCATAATTTCTTCTTGTAGGAGTAGAGGGATGAAAACCCCAATCCTTTCCTTGGTGATGTACACTTCTAAGCATTCATTTCTTTCACTAGGAAGTAAATAATATGGTCAAATTATCATGATACGTTTCAATGAAGCGTGAATGACCTCAACCTCTAGGTTAAGGGGAAACCAATGAGCCCTCTATGTACACTCATCAAGCATAAAACGTTTATGGACTAACCTAGCATTAGCACTGCCCTCACACCTATTCATAATGATGTTCTCCAAGTTGGACTGGAGTATGTTGAAGAATCCAAAGTAGACGCCCTCTGGGCTGCTAAACAGAGGTGGAAGATGTCCACCAGTGAAGTTAAAAATAGGCAACCTTTTAGTTTCATAAATTTTCAAGAAACAACAAGAAGAATTCAAGATTATGCGCGTTTGTTCCTAGCAGAAGGTCCTAATTGGCTTGGATGCAGGTATAAATGTCCCATAATTTGGTATCCTCCACACGATTATAAAGTCGAGTATGAACTCTCAGAGGTTGTTAAGTCTACAACATTCAGGGAAAACAAAAATAGGAACAGATTTAGACACTATGGTGAATAACCTTATGTTACAGGGAAAAGTGTCTATATAGAACTGCTCTATCCCACTAAGGTGTTATAGCTGCCTTAGAAACAAACAGAGAAAAGCTACTTATGTTTTTCCCTTATGAATTATAGATAGAGAGGAATAGAAGGACCAACCTCTGTCTTGCGCTAATCCTTTGATTCGATCCCTCTCTTCTTTGATAGTCCCCAGCTACCTGCTCCCTTGCACGCCCAGCTTCACAAAGTACCTGTAAGATCACAGAAGCATAGCACTATACAAAGACATGGATCTATATTCATAAACAATCTAGGATCAGATGTAAATTGACCATACAAATGTGACAAGCATCAATGATACAAAGGCATGGAGGAAAACTCAAATAGCTTTTATTGATAAACAAGAAAAGATCCAGGAGGAGTTACAACCAGTTGTTCCGACCCAGCATCAACCTCCCAGCAAAGAAGCCCCTCTTCACCTCAAACAAAGCTTAGATCACCCAACAATCTGATGTGTATCTCTAGAAACCAACAACAATTCCTTACAATATGCAAAATTCTAGCCTCTGGATCTCTGGGATGAGGGATCCATATATAGATATCTGTAAGGGGGATGAGTCAGCTCGTGATTTGATTAGTGTCTTCTCTCTAACAGTTCTAGCTTCCACTTGGAGACTGAGGGTCTCTTACTCATCCTTGGTCGAATTCAGTGAGGCAAGTGTCACATGAGAAGATTCTGGAAGCTTCCATTGCCTCTCCACCTCGCGGAATGACACTGCCATTTGTCATTTCTCGCCCATCACACCCCACAGAAGGGACTTTTGAAATGCAACGCACCCTCACAGTGCATTTGGGTGAGATGCAATGCACCTAGCCAGTGGAGTAGCTGCAATGATCCTGTTTTGACCAATTCTGAGTAGTTTTTCATGGAGAACTTCTGGGAGAAGCTGTAATCTGCTGACCTTGTTCCTTTAGGGGTTAGAAAAACAATTTTAGGGACTTAGGAGCCCTTGTTTTATGGACATTTCATGCTTGGGGTTGTAGGGCCCAAAAATGTCTACAACACCTTAACCAGTCTACTCCTTCACTCTACTACATGTCAACCATCTCTTTGCATGAGGACATGCAAAAAGGTAATTTGGGGAGTGATGTTCGATCTTGGAATTAGTATGATTTTTCCCCTTGTTTCTTTAGTTAATAATTATTTTTTAAAGCTTTTTTAGTTTAGATTGTAATAATTCAGAAGCTAGAAGTTCTAGAAAGAAGCTAATGATTCCTTGATATTCTTCCTTGTTAATAATGTAATTTGAATACCAAAGAAGTCATTAATTAACAATTTATGTTAATCTATGCACAAGAAATATTTGATGCACGATTATTTTTCCCTAAATTGCTGAAGAGAAACCAAATGATGAAGAAACCGTTGGCATAATTGTGACATGTTGATCAAGGATTCATGCCCTTGTGCATGAGATAGTCTAAGAAATGATACAATCTGTTATTCTCGAAGTATGATGGAGATTTTATAGTTTAAAATAAGCATCCTGAGAATATTCTGATTCTTAAGATAGATTTACTATTCTAGCGTTAGAGATATTTTTTAATTTATAAATGAAATTAAACTCCAAGACAGTTAAATTCCAGAGATCGTGGGCCGGATCCTGGAATGATCATTGTCTTCTTGGTACCATTTTTTCTTTTTAATTTCAGCTTTGAATGATTTTCTACTCCTTGTGTGAATTTCGAGATTTACTATTCAGTTGTGTGAATTCCCATATTTACTCTTCAGTTATGTGAATTTCCATCTACTAAGTTTTACTGTCAATGTTTACAAGAAATTATATCAGTTAGCTATTAGAGATAATTTCCTTTAAAGTTTCATACTTCATTCTTGATTTTCATAGTAGAGTAAGGATTGTTGGTTTTACAAAATTTAATGCCTTTCTAGTAGATGCATCTTAATCTGTTTATCGTAGTTATCACTTCCCAAGAAATAGTTGAGTTGTTTCATGATTTTTGCATAAGAACACAATGATTTATTCCTATCTTTAGTTTGATAAGATCATGTATTCTTTTGGTATATCTTTCTTAATGTTATTTTTCAGCTTTTTCTTCATGTTAGTCTCGTGTATATCCAAGTAATTTAGGTACTACCATTACATCGACTGTGCCGACAACCTTGCAATAAGAAGACGAAATTCCAGGTTGATAATTTAATGTATAGAGGACTAAGATAATTATTTAAGAACAACTTAGTACTCAATAGTGGTACTCCCCTTTTTAATTAGATGTTATAGGGATTCCAAGTCAACCATGGGGCCTAGATGGGGATGAAAGAGAGAGAAAGTGGGCAAAAAATGGGATGCATCGGTGCCAAGTTTTTAAGGAAAGGTGTGCATGTGAGTCACACCACTAATGGGAACTAAAGGGAAAATCATGAGCTAATGCTATACTCAGAAGGTTCCATGTTTATAATATACCTGTGAACTATTATAAAACTAAGTATATAAGAGTTTAACTAGTTAAGGTTACCACGATAGATAGAAAAGCTACGATTTGTCACAGTTTTCTATGGAATTTCTAGGTCATAACTTGAGGGATGTAATATTCATGCAAAGAACAAGCTAGTATTTCCTAATCAAGGATGGTAAATACTTCATAATCAATGCATGCAAAGGTAATTCAAATATTTCAAATCTAAGTGCCAATCAAGCTAAGAAGTTGATTAGTTCTAATAAAAATTATGTGTTACTTTTCTTAAGAGAGAATTAGTAAGGTGATGAATTAGTAATGGTAAATGAATACTTATAGGGATGTACTAAAGAGAAAAAACAATAGACTTTGGTGTAATCTATACACATATATAGAGTGGTGTCATTTGAACTTAAATGAATACCACCTAATAGGGAATTGGAGCATGAGATGCATTTTTTCATAAATTCCCTTTACCTAACATTGGATTGTATAAACATATTACTTTGGAAGAAAAATAAGTGAAGAATTAGTTGCAACATCCATTGGAACACATTATTCATCCAAGCGCTTCCTTTTTGTTCACCTATAATTATCACGCCCAAGAAGGATGGGACTTAGTGAATGTGTATTGACA
This sequence comes from Pinus tabuliformis, assembly GCA_031772625.1. NCBI lineage: Eukaryota > Viridiplantae > Streptophyta > Pinopsida > Pinales > Pinaceae > Pinus > Pinus tabuliformis. The sequence continues at coordinate 1,909,488,777 of CM062817.1, read as the reverse complement.
ATAAAGGTTTGAATAAGATCACACTCTAGAATGTGTACCCTATTTCCATGATTAATGACTTTGTTGACTCAAATTATAGCCTTATAATGTGACTAACATAAATCATCAACTCGGTAAAAGTAAGGTTGTGAGATGCATTCAAAGTATATGCTGGCCTAATAGTGTAAGTGTTGATTAATCTAACTAGCCAATCACACAAACCAATGACTCTTTCTTGCATCAATCACTTAACAACAAAGGCTATATAGTGGATCAAACTTCCCTATACAACTCTTAATATTGCTGATGATGATTGGGAAAAGATATAGAAATCAACTTACAACAAATTCATAAATTCAATCAACATGAGAAATATAATCTTCATTAATTGAATTCCACACATGAATAGAAAAATAGCTCATTTAATCCAGTGTTATTGATATATTAGAAAGAGTGCATTAGCTGTGAAAATGAATTATTGCTACATAACAAAAATAAAATGCATAAAAACTAAAGTATGGGAGTTGTGAGCAAAGGTGGCCCTACCTTAGTCACAACCCCTTAAAATTAGAAGAGCTTGCTCACTGCAATAGACATAACATATATCTTTATATTAATATGAAAATATAGTCGAGTACAATCTGATACACAGTCCATGTTGAAAAAAAACCAACAGTCTAAGAACCCATATCATTGAATCTAGGACAAAATTTATACATTTACAAAGCCCATATATGGCTCCAAATAAAGGAGACTACTAATCTAATCCATCGGCTAACATAACTATCAAAAATATTGATTTTAGCGATTCTAGGTCTAATCCATGACTGAAAGCGTGGATTAGACGAAACTCATTACATGGCTATAACTTTCCTCCAAAGGGCCAACGAGAGAAGGCTTCTAAATCTGGGCAGTGTTGTTGGCAGATCTGAAAATGCCAATAGGATAGAAACAATATGTGATATATTCCCCCCAAAACCCATGTTCCCATTTGAATTAGATATTCATGGAACATGGCTAACCATTGTTGTTGCTGAAGGAAATCCCAACGGTTATAGGAAATCTGCGACTGCAAGAAATCTGGATTGTTTACAGAAAATATAATTGCATATCTGTTTGCAGGAATTATGGGCATGTTTCCGAATCAAAGCAAATTTGCATAGGAACTCAAGATTAGTTGTCATGGTAATAAAATAAAGAACATCTAGCTAAAGAAGACTCAAAGTTAAGGTACAAGATGATTTTTAGTATTAATTTTCATACCTTTAGCCTATGACACCCTTTTGGCAAAAACATAAGTATTATAACTGAAATAGGCATAGTAGGGGTTAAAGATAGTCAAAATGGGAGAGGGAAAGTATAGAAAAAGGTGTCAAAAATTGGGAAAAACCAAGCCCCAACATCTCCCCCACACCTAACTCCTTGCATTCCACTTATGCAAGAAAAACTATTGTGTCTTCCCCAAAAAGAAAAAGGAAATCATTCCTTATCCTGAGTTGAATCTACTGCAGCCAACTAGTTCAATTGGTTACCACTGGATTTTCCAGGAATTTGAACCTTGTACAGTTCGTTCTTATTTTTCAGATGATCGATCTTAGCCTGCTTCTTTTTCATAATTCGTGCCATTTTCTGGACCCACTCTTCATGCTCTTTCCGGATACACAAGTTGTTTTCCTTTAGGGTCTCGTTTTCCTTTCTCAAAGCTCTCTCTGAGATGGTGAGCTCTGTGATGATTTCTTCCAATTCCTACAAAGATCTTCTCTTTTGAGGGGTCACTTCCCCTTCTTGATGTCCCTCGAGAGATTGACAGGACACGAGGTCCTCTTCTGCTTGATGTTCCCCTTCTATGTTATTATCGCTTCCAAGCAGTGGGGAGTCCTAGAAGGAAATCACTTCCTTGCTAATAAACTGAGCTGACTCGATCTTCTCTTTACCTTTGGGTGGGCCATGGTGTTTCTTCAAATGATGTCTCCAGCAATTGATTCAGGTGGTTCTAGGGACACACATCGGACAAAGAGGGCTTATGGAAGCTCGAAAATCAAAATGATCAGAATGCTTTCGAACTAGGACCAGAGTGTAGATCTCATTGTCCTGATTGCAATGGTGCAAATGATTCATCAATCCAAGCTCGTATGAGGGAGAACGAGCTAGTCAAAGTTTTGGTCAAAGTTTGACGATGGGCCAAGTTTAAGTGTGCTACAAATTAATCGACCTCGGGGTATGAAACCTAGCTCTCGAAAGTGGGAAAATTTGTTGGATCGTTAATTTGTCTAATATCCCTTATATTAGAGAAATTTTAAAAATATGACTATTGTTTTAAGAGATACACACACACACACACAAACAGATATATCTATATATATATATATCTATCTATATATATATATATATATATATATATATATATATATATATATATATATATATATATATATATATATATATATATATATATATATATATATATATATATATATATATATATATATATATATATATATATATATATATATATATATATATATAGATAGATATAGATATATCTGGGTGGCGAGCCACCACCGTCGCCACCCACCAAGCCTATTTACATATATACAAAACATATATATTTCTTTTAAATCAAAACAAGCCAATGGACCATAACCCCTGTCGACCTCCCTCAACCTCTGCACATATTAAATAAACATAGTATTAAAGGGGTGAGTGGGTCACCTTCGGTGGACCCAACCCAACCCACACCCCATCACCATACCCATATGCCTTAATTAAAGTAGGGCCAACAATGGTTGAATCCGCCTGCCCATGTGGATCGGCCCCCACCAAGCAGTGTTATAGATATTTTTGGGAACTTCAACCCCAATCATATATTTCCATAAACCAAGGGCTTCTGATTCCCTAAAAGTGTTGTTTCATGCCCTCAAGGAACAAGGTCTGCTGATTACATCATCTCCCAGAAGTTCTCCACAGAAAACTGCTCAGAACTGGTTAAAATTGGACCATACAGGTTGCTCAGTGCTAAGGGTGTGATGTATCTCACCTACCCAGTGTAAAAGTTGTGATGCATACTGGAAAGCCCTTCTGTAGGGTGCAATGGGCGAGAATGGACAAATGGCAGAGACAGTTTGCAAGGTGGATGATCATGGAATCTTCCAGAAACTTCTCCTATGACACTTGCCTCTCTGAATTCGCCCAAGGATGAGTAAGAGATCATCAATCTCCAAGTGGAATCAAGAACTATCAAAGAGAAGACACTAATCAAAATCCCAAAAGCTGACTCACCTCTCTGCAATCATCTATATATGGATCCCTCATCCTAGAGATCCAAAGGCTGGAATTTTGTATCTTGGAAGGAAGTGTTGTTGGTTTCTTGGTGGAATATCATAGTGTTGGCTGATCTAAGCTTTTCATGAGGTGAAGAGGGGCTTTCATGCTGGGAGGATGACACTAGGTCAGATCAATATGTTGTAATTCTCTCTTCTAATCTTCACATCAATAAAGCTATTCAAGTTTTCCTCGACATTCTTGTACGTATGATAGTATATGCATTTGTGTGGTCAATATATATCTGGTTCTATATTTCGTATGATTGTAGATCTCTGCAATTTGAAGGTATTATGTTGCTTTGACTTTACAGGTAATATTTGAAGCGGAGTGGTCAAGGGAGAAGCAGAAACGACTTGTCGATGACGAGAAGGAACAAGCAAGGAACTGAGAAAAAAATCGAGGTTGGTATTCTTTGATCCTCTCCTATCTACTTCTCATAAAGGAAAATGAAAGTAACTTTAATTTGTTTGTTTCTACGATAACTACCCGTCTTAGTGGGACTAGAAGCTTTGCATAGACACTATATTTCCTGATATTAAAATGGCACCTTTGATGGGGAGCGAATATATTGTTTGCTTGTATATATTTGTTTGTTTTATAAACTTACAGATGGAGGCTGAAGTCAAGCCAGCTAGCCTTCGAACTGCGTTTGCTATGCAAGTGCAAAGTAGATCAATGTTTCTTCAGTCTATCTCCAAGTTTTGTTTATAAACTTAACAATCAATTTGCAAACATCCTAATTGCCCTGGTGATGGCTCTAGTAACCTCATTAGATCAGCCCCTGTGATTTCTATTTACTGACTATCATTAGCTCGGCCTAAATCCCTGAACTAAGCTGCAAACTGTGACCAAAAACCAAGTTGAAGTCTTGTCCTTGGACCATCACACTTCTCCTCTTGGTAATCTGGATGCATTGCACCTCCCGTGTGCAGTAGGTGCGCTGCATCGCACTTTCCCTGTGTTGCAGGTGCGCTGATCAGATAAGACCTCTTTTGCTTCCAGATTTTGGTTTCTTTGTTCACTCTCTTTAGCTTTATTCAGGAGTTTTACTATCTGTGATCAGTATACCACTGTGGAAACTCCCTTCCTTTTCATGATTCCGCCTCCATAGTACAAATAATTGTGAATGTTTTTATGTATTGTGCACCATTTATAGTTCTATTTTACAAAAAAGTAGTGTAATCAAACTGTCGTCTTTTGATTTGGAAGTGTCACAAGTGTCATTTTCAATCAAAGAAAAGAATCCTATCGTTCTTGATGGTTGATTATACAGTTACTCTTGTATTTGATTTGAATTAGTGGTTTTTCAAGTGTCGAAAGTAGTTTTCAACTCAAAATCACAAAGTGTCGTCATTATCTTCCTTTCGTGTTTTGAAGAAAAATTGTTAGTACTATCGCTTTGAAAAGATAATTCAGATTTTTACTTAGCATTCTTCTTTTCATTCACACATTAAGAAGGTTGAAAACAAATACATGCATGTGCATTTTCATCTAGACTTCTTGTTGACTTAGGACAATGCATCTAGTGTGTGCTCTCTGCTCTATGTTGAAAGAATGTCATTTCTCTTTCCTTAGTAGCTAGGATTTTCATTGCAAGAATAAGATCAAACGATTGTTTATCATCTTAGATTGCATTTTAGGAATTGTATATCTACATCACATGGTGAACCTGAAAGGAAAACTTCTTAAGAGAGATCAACTGTAAAATAAATTCAATGAACATAAAAATGCTTTGGAACCTGACGCACAACATCTAGAAGTCTAGGCTAGAGACGTATTCTGGCATCGTAAAGCTTGGTAACTATCGCTTTCATCGTAGGTTGGGTGATTCCTCCTCTTTGAGATGACAAGTGCTAGTACGGGCTTATGCTCCCAAGTACCATCGAGTATATATTGGGAGACCACAATAGGCTATATTCTTTATCCTTAGGAATCCGTGTCTGTCGCCCTATCGATCACAATGCACTGAACACAACATTCAGGAAGATTGACTACCGTACCATAAAAAGTATTTTGCAGTTTTGTGATTGGTTTGGTAATCCCTCGGTCTAGATTTCCAGATTAGTCTCTTTCGTTCCTATTCAGACTCCTTAAAGGAAAAGGTCCATCTGAGCACTTGTCACTTTAGGCTCATTAAAAATCGAAGGCGACTAGAGTCATCTTTTGTTTTTTCTCAACTCTTAAAAATTGAAAAAGAAAGCTGTGTCAAAGCATCTAAAATTTATTTTAATTGGAATAACGTCATTGTTCCCTCATTGGTCTTAGGTTGAGGAAATGGAGTCCACCAACCAAGGATTTCCCCATGGAGGAAATCCTGGTCCTTTCTCCTCTTGGGGAGATGTTGGTACACCTCATATGGCCACATTGTCACTTCCAGGATTGACTATTGGCTTGCCAAATGGCTCTTCTCGACCTCCGTTGTTCAGAATACCATGATTCATGAACAATCAAGTCAGCAAATAGATGATGCTAGAGTTACCCCCCAACCTTCTACTTCGTCCCTTTCTCCCTCTCGTCCTTCGTCTTCGCTTGATGAAGCTGGTAAAGCAAAAAATCAAGTAACTAAGAAGGAGAAGAAGGGGAAGGAGAAGAAGGAAAAGAAGAAGAAGGGGAAGGAGAAGAAGGAAAAGAAGAAGAAGGAGCCAAAGGAAAACAGGGGTAACCATGCATCATCTAGCAAAAATCCACACACGGCACTGTCCAGACCTAAATCTACATGTGTCATTTGCAAAGGAGACCACTATCATCGAGATTGCCCTTGTATCCCCCGTATCTTAAGGGACTCGTATCTTCGTTTGTACAATCCGATGTCATCAACCTCTAATGATCATGTTGAAAGCACACCATAAACTAGTGAAAATGAAGTCTCTGGAAAGAAAGGAAGATGTAAATTTCCTTGTAAACTGTGCGAAGGCAATCATTCCGTCCACCGTTGTCCCTTCCTGGACAAAGCTAAAAGAGTCTTAGATAACCGTCCCGCTTCACCGCTGCGGCTTCCTCTTGGATACAAGAAACTCTTGCCGGGTCCATCGCTAGTTGAAAATCTAACTGACACAACTTTGTGGTCAGTTGAAACATCTATCGTTGAAGATAAACATGTTGAATCCATACAAGATGAAAGTCAAAAGGTTGAGGTGGCAGTCGACCCGGTCTTGTCTTCAGAAGGTCCATCTTTAGATGATACAATCACCGAAGAGAATGAGAATGACACCGTTCAAATTCTTTTTGCAAACACAGAATCCGATGAACATGGGGGCAATCTACCTGTTCCTTTACCGCAGGAAGGAAGTTCGTCAGAGTCATATCCGACCGTTTATTCGATCCCACCTCCGATCAACCTAGTCCTTTCCTTCGATTGGAATCTACTAGGTAGACCCCGTTTACCGGCTAGTGTACGATTCCAAATCATTGTGCATGCTTACAGAATGGTCATGTTCGGTACCATCATAGATGAAGGGGCTTCTGTGAGTATCCTTTCCTCAACTTCTTGGAAAGTGCTTGGTTTGCCATCGCTTATGCCTGAGATGAGAAATCAAACAGGCTTCGACAAAGGAACCAATCGACCGTTAGGGATCCTTCCAAGTTTGCTTATAACTTTGAGAGGGAAAACCATGTACATGAACGTAATGGTAGTCCAAGGACCTTTAGACTACAATCTACTCCTTGGGAATGACTATATTTATTGCATGGGAGCCATCGTATCCTCACTCTTTCGAGTAATGTGTTTTCCGCATGAAGGCAGAGTGGTCCAAATCATAGACCAGCTTTCGTTCACCAGCTCACACATAGCTAATAGTCAAATACCATCCCTAAATGGCCTTTTCGTGCAAGGTATGTCTCATCAATCTCCAGTCCGTCCACCTAAAACACACGAGTAATTCTGGGGGTCATGACTAAAACCTAGGGGGCATGCACCCTGGCCTGCTTCGGTAGGAAAGCTCTAGGTATAGGGTAGGTTTCCGCGAAGGATATATGACTGGTCCGACACTCGTCCGTATAGGAAGATGGGACTAGAATAAGATACCTCCGTTAGAAGGTAGGCCTTTCTCGATAGAACAAATCTTTTGTCTGCAAATTGAAGGGTAACCTCGAAACTCTACTTCACTATACCTCGGGGCATGTAAACCTTTTTACATGCAAGTGAAGGACGACCTTTTATTTTCTTAAGTTTGTAGATTCTCAACCCTTTAAACTCATAGGATTGGTCGTCCCTAGCTTGCTTAAACAAAGGATCCGGAGCAAAGTTTGGAACGGTGCAAGCTCCCTAAAAATTGAACCTATCGATGAGACATCCTTATTATACGACTGGCACGAGAAGTTTTTATATGAAGTTCAAGCTCGTTAAAAATTAAACCTAAGCAATGATCAAATGTCCCCCCCAGAGTTTAAGCTCATTAAAAAATGAACCAACCTTTGGTAAATAACCATTGTGAATGCATTATCATCAGCTTTTGAGCCCTGGTTGTGTTCTTACCATCACCTCCACTTTGTTTTAGCTGATCATTCACCTCCATTTGATTGTTTAGCCCTTTTTGAGGAACAACTGCGAAGAGTGATTCTGTTAGCCATCCTTGTGACACTGCCATGATTGGAAAATTCCAAACCTTACCTGGAATCAGCTGCTACCCGAAAATATCACTCATTCCTCAAGAAGAAAGTCTCCTTTAAGCTCTTTTCGTCTGACTCATAAAATATGAAAATATTGCCGAGCAGTTGGCGTCTCTAGCTCGTTAAAGCTACTGGGAGTGCTATCCCTCCTCTAGATTTTAATATTTTTGGACCTGAGGGATTGTTACACAAAAAGATCGAGCGCTTGTCTTGTTCATCTCATTAAAACTATCGAAAATTCATCCCTTTCGTATTATTTTATACTTTTTCAGACTTAAGGGATTACATGACAAAAAAGCATCACTGGAGTTTCCTTTCCTTTCGTTTTCAGACTCTCTAAAATTGAAAAAGGACTGAGTTGTATTTGTCGTTAAACTTGTTAAAACCAATAGCGACAAACTTGTCCATGCAGATAAGAACGAGTTTCATTGTTGCTAGGCTCGTTAAAACATAGCGATAGGTTTGCCTGAAGGGAAAATTATAGAACACGCATATGTTATCCTCCTCAAGCTTGATAAAAATAAAGAGGTACTGGTCAGCAATGACTGGGGAAAAATTGGGAAGAAAACTTGAAGAAACTTTATTGGTAGCGAGTCGCTCTTGAACATGACACTTTCACTTTGTCACCATGATTGAGTCGGGTTGGGTTATTCCGTTCACCGGTCATATTACCATTGGTCCACCATACCATCCATATTTGGGGTTAATGCTACCAATCCATTTCAGTGTCACCGATATGTTCAAGAGATGTCGATTAGAGAATTCACCAATCCATCTTGTGTATCATCCGCTGTAATACCTTTACGCTTCATTCTTTCATGACCGCCACCCTGAACCCTATATCATCAGATCGTTTTCACCTCCAAAATTCATTTGCTCTATTCCGTGTTGTAGATGTGGGATTCGTTAAGGCCCTCCTACGATGGGTCACTTCTTGTCGAAATCAGCTCATTATCCAAGAAGTCGACCTAGGAACAACCCTTTCAGTACTTTGAAGCTTGCATGCCTCAATGCCAAGTTTCTCACTTTCGGCGACAGGTTTACATCAATGGCCTTCGACTGAGAGATTTTGCGTGGTTTTTGACACCAAGTCCCATTTTCACTCCACGCGAATTGTACTGTCATACCTTGATGGTCATCATCATTATCGGTGATTCCTCTCACGCTTGTTAACAACTTACATCATTGGCTGGTAATCAGGCAATGTCTTTCCATGTTTGACTCCAGAACATCTTTCACATGGATCGACTTATATTTCGGGCAAAGATTGGGAAATTTTGAAGACCTTGGATCTAGTTTCATCCATCCGGGCTACGATATATTCAGGAAAATAAAGACATCAAATGTACATCATTGCTGCACAGATGATCATCTGAATCAAAGGATGATGGCTCTATCAGAATCATCAGTCTGCCACAAAGACAGTTGTCTGTCCTATGTACATGAAAATGAATTTATAAAGCTAAGCATGGGAATGCTTGCTGTTAGCGCTTGGAATTCACCTAGGCTGAGATAGACAAACTCTCAAGGCTACATCAAACCATTTCACCTCGTAGCTAGCCCTACGAGGTATGAGAAGGCTCTCTCGGGTCAGATTTGATAGATCTTATAATATAATTAGGCTGACCAATTAGGATCAAAGATATTAGGCTAGTATTTTGATAGAGGGGGGTTGATTTAAATATTTTTGGTTTTTTGGTGGCAATTGGAGGGAGTGCAATTCAGGGTGCGGGGATTGAGCACAGTTTTTGCAGGGGGATCTTTGGGGCAAGGTAGGAACTTGTGCTGATGCCTTTGGCTTGGATGAGTGATCAGGGAAGAAAGAGAGGAGGTTAAAGAGGGCAAACAAGGACTTTGAATCCTCTTTAAACAGTGGAAAACATAGATATTGAACAGAATTAAAAGTTGAGCATGGCATGCATGAATTCAAACTTTATCACTTTATCTTGTTCAATTAGCAGCAAAGAAAGAGAGATGTAACACATAAAAAAACTTACAGTAACAATTATAAGACACACCATCAACACAATGATCCACAAGAATCCACAATGAAGTCTGCAAAACCCTGGCCTTCCTTTCCTTAAATTGCAGAAGTAGATGTACAATACACAATAATGCTTTCTCCCACAAGAGTCCAACCATCAAAATGAGAAAGAGAAGGCATAATATAGAAGTTCAAACCTCTTCCCCCACCTCTAGGGGTCCAGCTCAGCTTCCTAGGAGCTGTTACAACTAATTCTAAATCAGTCACTAGATAATAGGCCAGCACAACAACTTGCCTCTAAAAGTTAGGAAGCCTATCCATGCATTAAATATTAACTATTTACATCAAAGAAGCTTCTAGAAGAGTAAAGAAAGATAAAGCCTATCAAAGTGCCATGAAAATATTACATTCATCCATCATCTACAAGTAAAAATGGTCAACCATAGTCAAAACAATGTTTTATGACCGAAAATGTGAATTCTGGCAAATCTGGAAGTTCTGGTCGTGCCCCTGGAAGTTCTGGTCGCGCCCCTTTGAAGCTACCTTTGAGTGGTTCCACTGATACAAATCAGGTGAAAGATGTCTCATTGGAAAGCTTGATCTGTCTACTTTCCATCCCAAGTGGAATTTCGGAATTTGGAGTTGTTTTTCCCCCTCAAAAACCATTTCTCCCAAGGTCACTTTCTGCAACTCAAAAAGTGGGCAGAAAATAATTTTTTTGATGTATTTTGAGCTTTTGGAGGCTCAAATCTCAAAATCAGGCTTCTCCCAAGTATTGGTAATTTTTATCTTTGCATGCCCTTTCCGAAAATGCCAAGTTTGCAAAATTCCGAGCAGCCCTTCAAACTGGTCTCACCCGGGGTGAGACCAGTTCTTGGGAAAAACCTGTAATTTTACCAAAAAATTCACAAATGACAAAATTTTCTCCAAATTTCTTGAAATTTGGGCTGGGAGTCCCCAATCAAGTACCATGCTCAGTCAAAGAGGCTTTGGCCAAAATTTGGAGTGGATCGGGCGTTTTCCTTCGTTTTTGTGTTTTGGCCAACCGTCCTTGGAACACCTTTGTTCTCGCCGGTATTTTTGACATTTCTCTCAAACCATGAGACCTGTGTAAAAAGTGAAAGAGGTTTTTCTTCCTTGGCATGTTGTGGACAAAAACCTCTCTCAGGTTTGCAAAATTCATCCTTGATTGCTCAGAAACAGCTTTTGAGTGAAACTTGTCCTGATGTGTGAAACAAGGGATTTGGTCGAAATGAAGCGGAATGAAGGGGATAGGGGGCTTCTAAATTCTTGGGGAAATTTTGGGGAGTAGGGAGGGATGTTAGGAAGTAGGGAAAAGTGGAATCTCAGAGATTGAGTGAGGGGAAGGGGTCGAAAAGGGCAAAACACAGGCCCAACCTAGAAAATTGCCAGGTTGTAGCTAGAAACTAGGGTTTGTGCAAAAATGAGGAATTTGGCGGATCTGAGTATTGGGAAGTGTTTGATAAGGTACTTTAAGGATAGGGGAAGGTGTATGAACATCAGGAAACAAGTTTTGCCGGTGATTTGACCATCCAAGAGAAATGGGCTTTCAAAACCCTAGGAGAGGGAAATGACCTTGCCTGGGTGGCAACTGAAGCATGGACAAGGTGTGAAATGACTCATTAGAAACTGACATGATAATGAAAACCCTACGAATGATGATAAACTCAGCTGAATAGTGACATGGACTGCCATTTGGGCAAACCCTAGACCTAATGCCTAGTGACCAAAGTTTGCTTGAAAACTCTTTGAAATGACAAAATTTGACCTTGACACTTCAAAATCACTTTGTAAGAGCATATTTGATCACTGGAGGAAGGCTGGAAAGACTGACACTAACATTGGCTCCAATGGAGATGGTAGCTCCTTGGAGGTGCCAAGAACCTCAGACCTCTGGGAGAGCAGACCAGTGCCTTTCAATCACTGGGTGATGGAGTCATTATTTACACCTTTGACACAAGACTTTGACTCATTTATTGAATGAAAACTTGACTGAAAATTGACTGAAACTTAACTGAAACTTGACGCAAATCGACTCGATGGCAAACTGAAATAACCTGAAAAAACTCACTCAATAGACCAAACACAAATGACTCATGACTGATTTAACTAAAACAAGAACTTACAAAGCTTATTGAAGGGCAGCAGTCCATCAAGATTTGAAATCATGAAGACAACCACCTGCATACTAATGAAATATGTACAATCATGTATAATGAGCTTTCCAATGTAACCAATCCAGCAGATGGCTTCTTGATTGATTCTCATGATCAGATCTTCTGGTCAACAATACAAACCTATCACTGTGCATCCAGAAACATAGTTGACCATATTCTCCTTCATCATTGAACACTGCAATAAACACTATCACTGCTGGCTGCAACAAACTTGCTAGAGGATCGTGAAAAACATGAGGATTTGCCATTGCCACCTCCTGCTGAAAGAACAAGGTTTCCTTTGCTTCAAATTCTGATCTACCTTCATCATGTGCTTCAGTAAAAGTATGCTCATGGGCTTCAAAAAACTCAGAACAAATGGATGAGCAGATCTCTTATTGGAAAAACATTTCAGCACATGAAACATATGAAGAATCTGAAAGGTAATCCTGTATGCTATGATCTTCAGTGGTCAGACAATATGGTGGGTGATCTTCATATGATATGACAGCCGGATTATCATCTTTGTGAAGGAAAACATTATCTATTTGCTGATCTACAAGACAGTCATCTTTTTCAACAAAGGAAGAAGTTTCCCCAACACTTTCCTGACTTTGTGAGCATTGCAAATCTGCTGTAGCTTGGGCTGTAACAAGACCTTTCAAAAGCTGATCTATCTCCTCTTTAGACAAAGGAGACAATGCCTTTTGTTTTCTTTTGCTTAAACAATAATTATCTTCATATGACAAGGCATTCAAACTATCATTTATTACTGAGTTATTGAATGGAAATTCATAACTTGCTTGCACAAAGATCTCACCTTGCTGTTCATGAACATCTGAATCCAAAACTCTGTCTATGATCTCAACAGTAGAGCTCTCTTTGATGGATTGCATGCTGCTGTCTTCTGTGGGCAGATCTGAAACAACATTTGCTCTTTCCTCATTTTCAACCATATTGAAATCTTCGGCCTGCTGATCTTGGCAAGTATCCTCTAAGATTTCGGTGTGCTGCTGAAATGGATTCTCATACAGGGCTTCCATGATCTCTTCATCCATGAAATTATCATCTTCATAAAACTTCTCAAGGCTTTCAATAAAACTACAAGCATACTTGCAACAGTCTTGAACTAAATTCAATGATGGATAAGAGTCCTTATATCTTTCAATGGACATAGCATGAAAATCCTTTAAACAGTAAATACAAGCAGGCGGCAAACTTTCATACCATGATTGGGCTTTACCTTTCAGAGTGGCCAAGAATATCTTCATCAAGCAATCTTCAAGAAAATCCACCTTCAACTTGCGAATATGCATATGAAATATAACCAGATGTAGAGCAGCATCCTTCTTACCATCATCATTAAATATAGGAAAATTCCTTGACCAATCTACCTTTGGAATTTTATTTGGAAAACCAGGGATGTGATCTCGGCTCAAGGGATCATATCTTCTTGCAATCTGATCCATCTTGAAAATCTCAAAGCCACTGATCTCTCTGCAGTGAAGTCACCATGAAGCACTGATCTTTGGAGTTTTCAGTGAAGGAGTCGCCAGTGAATGATTTTCAGCCTTTCAATTGTCTGATCGTTGTCCACTATCAACAATCAGATCTGAACTTGATACATGTCCTGGGGTAAAATGCAATCGAAGTGGTCGTTTTCACAAGCTCACGGAGATTGACTGAAGCAGCGTTTATCTACTGACGCTGATGTAAAACAAGAGCGTTTTCGAAGGCTCCTGGTGTAACTTCAGGCTCCGTCTAAGACTTATGAAACAAACACATCAATGAGCAAACGATCAATTGTTCTTCCCCAGTATGGTCGCCAATATGTTAGCGCTTGGAATTCACCTAGGCTGAGATAGACAAACTCTCAAGGCTACATCAAACCATTTCACCTCGTAGCTAGCCCTACGAGGTATGAGAAGGCTCTCTCGGGTCAGATTTGATAGATCTTATAATATAATTAGGCTGACCAATTAGGATCAAAGATATTAGGCTAGTAAATTGATAGAGGGGGGTTGATTTAAAGATTTTTGGTTTTTTGGTGGCAATTGGAGGGAGTGCAATTCAGGGTGCGGGGATTGAGCACAGTTTTTGCAGGGGGATCTTTGGGGCAAGGTAGGAACTTGTGCTGATGCCTTTGGCTTGGATGAGTGATCAGGGAAGAAAGAGAGGAGGTTAAAGAGGGCAAACAAGGACTTTGAATCCTCTTTAAATAGTGGAAAACATAGATATTGAACAGAATTAAAAGCTGAGCATGGCATGCATGAATTCAAACTTTATCACTTTATCTTGTTCAATTAGCAGCAAATAAAGAGAGATGTAACACATAAAAAAACTTACAGTAACAATTATAAGACACACCATCAACACAATGATCCACAAGAATCCACAATGAAGTCTGCAAAACCCTGGCCTTCCTTTCCTTAAATTGCAGAAGTAGATGTACAATACACAATAATGCTTTCTCCCACAAGAGTCCAACCATCAAAATGAGAAAGAGAAGGCATAATATAGAAGGTCAAACCTCTTCCCCCACCTCTAGGGGTCGAGCTCAGCTTCCTAGGAGCTGTTACAACTAATTCTAAATCAGTCACTAGATAATAGGCCAGCACAACAACTTGCCTCTAAAAGTTAGGAAGCCTATCCATGCATTAAATATTAACTATTTACATCAAAGAAGCTTCAAGAAGAGTAAAGAAAGATAAAGCCTATCAAAGTTCCATGAAAATATTACATTCATCCATCATCTACAAGTAAAAATGGTCAACCATAGTCAAAACAGTGTTTTTTGACCGAAAATGTGAATTCTGGCAAATCTGGAAGTTCTGGTCGTGCCCCTGGAAGTTCTGATCGCGCCCCTTTGCAGCTACGTTTGAGTGGGTTCCACGGATCCAAATCAGGTGCAAGATGGCTCATTGGAAAGCTTGATCTGTCTACTTTCCATCCCAAGTGGAATTTCTGAATTTGGAGTTGTTTCTCCCCCTCAAAAACCATTTCTCCCAAGGTCACTTTCTGCAACTCAAAAAGTGGGCAGAAAGTCATTTTTTTGATGTATTTTGAGCTTTTGGAGGCTCAAATCTCAAAATCAGGCTTCTCCCAAGTATTGGTAATTTTTATCTTTGCATGCCCTTTCCAAAAATTCCAAGTTTGCAAAATTCCGAGCAGCCCTTCAAACTGGTCTCACCCGGGGTGAGACCAGTTCTTGGGAAAAACCTGTAATTTTACCAAAAAATTCACAAATGACAAAATTTTCTCCAAATTTCTTGAAATTTGGGCTGGGAGTCCCCAATCAAGTACCATGCTCAGTCAAAGAGGCTTTGGCCAAAATTTGGAGTGGATCGGGCGTTTTCCTTCGTTTTTGTGTTTTGGCCAACCGTCCTTGGAACACCTTTGTTCTCGCCGGTATTTTTGACATTTCTCTCAAACCATGACACCTGTGTAAAAAGTGAAAGAGGTTTTTCTTCCTTGGCATGTTTTGGACAAAAATCTCTCTCAGTTTTGCAAAATTCATCCTTCATTGCTCAGAAACAGCTTTTGAGTGAAACTTGTCCCGATGTGTGAAACAAGGGATTTGGTCGAAATGAAGCGGAATGAAGGGGATAGGGGGCTTCTAAATTCTTGGGGAAATTTTGGGGAGTAGGGAGGGATGTTAGGAAGTAGGGGAAAGTGGAACCTCAGAGATTGAGTGAGGGGAAGGGGTCGAAAAGGGCAAAACATAGGCCCAACCTAGAAAATTGCCAGGTTGTAGCTAGAAACTAGGGTTTGTGCAAAAATGAGGAATTTGGCGGATCTGAGTGTTGGGAAGTGTTTGATAAGGTACTTTAAGGATAGGGGAAGGTGTATGAACATCAGGAAACAAGTTTTGCTGGTGATTTGACCATCCAAGAGAAATTGGCTTTCAAAACCCTAGGAGAGGGAAATGACCTTGCCTGGGTGGCAACTGAAGCATGGACAAGGTGTGAAATGAGTCATTAGACACTGACATGATAATGAAAACCCTACGAATGATGATAAAGTCAGCTGAATAGTGACATGGAATGCCATTTGGGCAAACCCTAGACCTAATGCCTAGTGACCAAATTTTGCTTGAAAACTCTTTGAAATGACAAAATTTGACCTTGACACTTCAAAATCACTTTGTAAGAGCATATTTGATCACTGGAGGAAGGCTGGAAAGACTGACACTAACACCTGCCTCAGCTAGACCATGAAAATTTTATGAAGATAATGTATTGTATTGTATCTTATTATAGGTTGCCTTCCAGTTTGAAAAACCTCGGATCCTCATGATAAAGCATTTCACCCAACATCAAAAGATTAATGACCTCATGCTTTAGGGGGCAACTGTTATAGAAATTTTTGGGCACTGCAACCCCAATCATATATGTCCATAAACCAAGGGCTTATGAGTCCCTAAAAGTGTTGTTTCATGCCCTAAAGGAACAAGGTCAGCTGATTACATCATCTCCGATAAGTTCTCCACAGAAAACTGCATAGAACTGGTCAAAACTGGACCATACAAGTTGCTCAGTGCTAAGGGTGCAATGCATCTCAACAACCTAGTGTAAAAGGTGCGATGCATACTGGAAATCCCTTCTGTAGGGTGCGATGGGTGAGAATGGACAAATGACAGAGACAGTTTGCAAGGTGGATGATCATGGAATCTTCCAGAAACTTCTCCGGTGACACTTGCCTCTTTGAATTCACTCAAGGATGTGTAAGAAATCATCAATCTCCAAGTGGAATCAAGAACTATTAGAGAGAAGACACTAATCAAAATCCCAGAAGCTGACTCACCTCCCTGCAATCATCTATATATGGATCCCTCATCCCACAGATCCAGAGGCTGGAATTTTGTATCTTGTAAGGAAGTGATGTTGGTTTCCTGGTGGAATATCATAGTGTTAGGTGATCTAAGCTTTTCATGAGGTGAAGAAGGGCTTTCATGCTGGGAGGATGACGTTGGGTCAGATCAATGGGTTGTAATCCTCTCTTCTAATCTTCACATCAATAAAGCTATTCAAGTTTTCCTCCACATTCTTTTATGTATGATAGTATATTCATTTGTGTGGTCAATATATATCTGGTCCTATATTGCTTATGATTGTAGATCTCTACACTTTGAAGGTATTATGCTGCTTTGAATTTACAGGTACTCTTTGAAGCGGAGTGGTCAAGGGAGAAGCGGCAAAGACCTTTCAGTGAGGAGAAGGAATGAGTAAGGAACTGAGCGAAAAATTGAGGTTGGTATTCTTTGATCCTCTCCTCTCTACTTCTCATAAAGGAAAACGAAAGTAACTTTAATCTGTTTGTTTCTAAGATAGCTACCCGTCTTAGTGGGACTAGTAGCTTTGCATAGACACTAGATTTCCTGATAACAAGTTGCCCCATGTACTAGACCTCCTGTAACCAATAAACCTCTGCCCAAAAAAAACTTAATGCACCATATTAAAACCACCCCCTCGTACTATATGATGGATCCCACACAGCGACCAATGGTGGTTATGGGGTGGGCCGCCCAATGCGGACCCAAGCCCCCACCAAAAAAAATATTATTTTGGTTTTTGAACGAAAAGTGTATTAATATGGAGGGGTAGGGGTTTGACCACCCGACCTCCTCCTTATTACTTGGAATTCCTAACCAATCTGCCAAACGACTTTTAGATAAACTCTGCCCAAAAATTGATATAAACCCATCATTCATCAGTGCGCCCAAGAATGGAGGAACCAGGAGCACGCATGGAAATCGAGGCATAAAATTTTAATTAATTTATGCAGGTGGAATCATGATCGTGAAAAAGGGCAAGCAGAACCATGATTGAGCAAAATTCTCAGGAGGGTGAAGTTTTTGCAGTGTCCAAATTGGACAAGTTTTATGTTGATCTTACCCCTCTCAGTGACATGAACCCAATGGTGCAGTCAGTTTCTTGATCTCAGTAGTAGATTTGTAGAGGATCCAGAGGAGGGAATCTTTGAGGAATCTAGGGGGAATCTAAAAGATTCCTTGAGCCCTAGATTTCCATTTTCTCAGAATTCAGAAATTTGATAGTTGATTTTGCACTATTCGACGCCAAAAATATGATGGTGCATTCTAATTTTCCATTTTCTCATTTCATTTTTTGGCCACTTTTCAAAGTGGAGTGTATGGGTCAGCATTCATGTGTGAGAAGCCATTCCATGAGATTTGACTCCATGATATTGATGCTACGGCCAGCTTTAGTAGTTTGACATTCTTTTCTTCAGATGGCCCTTGGATGTGAGGTATATGAAGTGTGTTCATGTACTTCTTTTTGCTATGCATTGCGCTGCATAGATCCTTGTTTGATGTTTGATGTGGGATCTTGTTTTCTTACTTGTTTCATGATTCCTGCTTGATGTGACGTAGAATCATTTGTGGGATGTACTTGTTGTCATGATTCGTCATGTTTTTGTTTGAGATCCCTTTATCATTATGTTTACGGGATACTCATGTGTCACCATGTATGTTTGCATTGAGATCCCTTTTATGCCATGTCGGCGGGATGCTCATTATCATCATACATGAGTGTTATGTCATACTAATAGGAGTCCTTCTTTTGACTGAGAGTTCTTGTAGCGGAACATCTCTTGGCACCACTCTTGTTTGAGGGAATTTTAATTGTATGATAGTGACATCACCTCTTATGTACATCATCACTATTAACAACACTTAATGCAGTGGCCTACACCATCTTGACATCGGGGCCCAGAGATGTAGTCCCTCCTGGATGAACTCCGTTATAAATAGCTTATGTTTTCATGTGTTGATGATAGTCATGTTCCTCTTCTTTACAACATGCATCTATGTTCATTTATGCTATTTTAAATGCAATTCTAATCACATAACGGAGGCAAAAGATATTTGTTAAATCCGGGAGTTGAGTTAGCTTGGACCAGCAATACTTCTGCATCCACAGTATCTTTTATTACCAACTGAGCAACCTCACTTCTGGCAAATATTTTTGCTTCGGTGGAAGTGTCATTCTTTAACTTAGTCTTTTTTCCCACAATCTCCTTTATCACCACCAATTCCTCGTATTTTTCTGCTTCCTTCATCTGTAGCCCGAGGGTCTGAGGCTTCTTCTTCTTCTTTTATTTTTCTTCGGGTTTCTTCCCAGTGGGCTTCAGAGAGCTAAGGCCATCCCTATTTTCCTTCTCTACCAATGGACTTTGAGTCCGTGACTTTTTCTTTGCTTTTTCCACTGGTTTTTCTTCTGTAGACCCTGAAGGGTTAGAGATTTTCTCTCGTTCTTCCCCTTTTATTTGTAGCCCATGCGTCCATGGATTTTTCCTTAGATTATCTGCCGGTACTTCTTCCATGGAATCTGAGGAATCAGAATCCTCATTTTCTACAAAGTACTTTTCGGCCAAGAACTCCTCCCATGTCTGCTTTTTCTCTTTCAAAACCTCCACCAAGATCATTTTCACCAACCCGTGGTGGTAGAGGTTTTCCTCTAAATTGGCCCCCCTTTCCTTGGCAACCGTCGACATCTTCATCAACGACATCCTCAAGTAATAGGGCAAATTTAACTGCTTTTCATGGAAATGGGCGAGGAGCCGAATATGAAATAGGAATGCAAGCTCGAAGCGACCTTCACATGTGATGTATTTCTATAGGAAAAACAATAGGTTTTGTTATTTACTCTTCAAGAAATCCTATGAGATTCCCTTACTCCAGACGGGGTCTGAATGCTCTCTATGGAGGAAGGATGCGTAAAAATTCTTGTTGAAACATTGGTACTTGAACCTGTGTTCTCCCAACTGTGAAATCCTGCATGCTCGTGCTACCAAACCCTCGGTCAACTTGAATTGAACATCCCAAACTTGATCCTTATCATCATTCAAGTTCAGGGTGAAATATTTTGTTGCCTTTGGGTTGTGGCTACTGAATTGCTGGAAAAATGGCATCCACCCTACTTTTTCCAATCTCGCCCTACTACGAGGGTCTCCCTCCAGCAACTCAGGCCCTTGCGACTCAAACCAGATGGGGGCACGTAATTTCGACATCGTGAAAGACTGGAAGACAGGGTGTATGCACCTCTTGGAAATATCAGCTTAAGCTTTGTAACAAACTCGCGCAACAAAGGAGGGCTTATTATAGAAAGTGTTCAAAAAGCACATGATTTTCAACGACAGATCGTGATCATGATTGTCATCATGATCCGACCTAAAGGAAGATATGGGGAGTATGTATAATGGTTGTGTTAGAATCATGGCGATCAGGCAAGGAGCTAGATTCATAATGCACTGGATTACGGCTGCGTTTTTCCGCAAGGGTGATCGTAACCAAAAAATCATACAAATATTCAAAAATAAAAGCGTTCATTACCCTTTACCTCAAGTTTTCGTCGACGGATGTACTTTACCTTTATACCTTCCAACAGTCTAGTACTTCGGATGATGCGTGCATGTCCTTGAGATGATAACCACCTAATAGTTAAATCAAATATATGATTTCATAATTCATGACCTTGACTAGTATTTAAAAATTTGTTAGTACTTTTTAAATATTTTTTAATTAATGCCCTATGTATGATTTTTTTTTTCAGAAAACCAAGGCCTTGCTACAGGGAATGGAACTGGGACTGCTAAGCTTTTTGTAGCAAAATGGAACCCCAACTACTAAGTCTTTTAGAAAATCATACCGCGATTTTTGAAACTTCTGCCGGCAATTGGACCATGACTTACGGAGATTCTATAGGAAATCAGACCATGACTTGCAGAGCTTCTCCCTCACTTGTGTAAGTTCACTGCAAATGAATAAAAGGTGCTGATGTCGAATGTGAAATGAGCTCATTGGATTAGTAGCCATTGAGGTCGAATGTTAACAAATGTGAGGCCCATGACCTTTAACGAGAGTGAGGGCCAAGGTACCCTGATGCATCCTATCGGGTGTGAATTAATGTGATGATGTCGAACCCCACTATAGGATCCAATAGTCAAGGAGCCATCATGATTCCCCATTGTTGCTGGGGAGATAGGCCGTAATTAGGGCATTCAAGCTTCAAGGCATCATAAGGCTCTTATCTTTCACCCAGGCAACTTGCTGATGTCGATGGGCCAAGATTGTTGGAAGGAGGGCTTTAAGAAATACCACATCAGTCCAACACGAGCAATCCAGATTTAACTAAAAACAAAATTTTAATGAGAGAACCTATTGACCTGTAATTTTCACAAGCCTAGGGCAGTCCATGCTCTCCATATTTCATTTTTATAGTGTCTAAAATTCTTGGAAAATAAGAGTCCAGGGGGCTCCTTTTCCGTAATTAGTCCATTGGGCTCGAAAAAAGGAATAAACCTATACCCAATAGACATTCCTCTCATTTTTTACTGAGAATGAGGAGGAACAGAGTGAGCTCATTGTGTCAGCAGGAAATCAAGAACAGATGGTGGAAGGAATGATCCCTTCTCTCACAATCTCCAACTCTCTTTTTTCACAATTTATTCCACAAATTCCTCCTTATATTAGGGTTTTTTATATAAATTATGTCTGTAACCATTCACCAAGAAGGTAACATTCCCATCATCAATGGTTTTAACCCGAATAGATCCATTATCAAAGACTTTTTCAATTTCATAGGGGCCTAGCCAATGTGTGTTAAATTTTCCTTTAAAGTTCTTAAATTTTGAATCATACAACAATGCCCAGTATCCCTCTGAACTGATTCTTTTCAATGTATTTGTCATGCCATTTAGTCTACTGTTGCTAAATCAAGTCAATGTGTTGAAAGGAATCCTGCCTAATCTCATCCAACTCATTGAGCTGTAGGATTCTTTGCTGCTGAGCTTGATCGAGGTTTACACCTAAATATGCTGCCATTTTTAAATTTTTGATTTGAAATTAAATGGGAAATAAAACATTCTTTCCATACAACAATTCATATGGAGAAAAGTCAATGGTATATCTCCATGTAATCTGGTAGGCCCACATTGCTTCAGGAAGTTGGTCAGACCAATCCTTCTTACATAATTATACTATCTTGTTAAGGATTGTCTCCAACACCTTATTTGTTCATTCCACCTATCCATTGGGCTATGGATGATATGGGGTGGACTTCCATTGAGTAATCAGATATTTTTGCACAATTCCCTACATAAGCTTTGATACAAACTCAATACCTTGATCAATGACTATTTCCCTAGGTACCCCAAATCTTACAAAAATATAAAAAGAAAAAGAAAATCTACCATTGTTTTCTCTGTTTCTCTGGGTAATTCTCTTGCCTCCACCCACTTCATAACATAATTAGTTCAAACTAAAATACACTTCTTACCTTTGGACATAGGGTTGATGGGACCTACAAAATCAAGATCCCACCTCTCAAAAGGTTCTATGAGAACCTGTAGCTGCAAAGACATCTCATCTGATTGTATAGGCTACCATATTCTTTTGAGGTTGTCACACTTCTGGACATATTCCCTTACATATTTGAAAATACTTGGACAATAGTAACCTGAGTGAAGGATCTTGTAAGTTGTCCTGTTGTCTCCAAAATTTCCTCCACACGGTTCATCGTGACAGGCTATCAAAATGTCATAGATCTTGTCTTCCTGGACACACCTGTGGATAGTGAAATCAGGTCCAGTGAAAAAGCGATCTCCCCTAATCCAAGAGTAATCAACACTTTTTCTAATAATTCTCTTTTTCTGATTAGATGAAAAATAAGGAGTCAACTTTCTTGTAGTAAGGTAATGGGCCATATCTACAAACCAAGGTGTTTTAATAGAAATAGCAAACAAATTTTCATCAAGAAGGCTATCATTAACAAGAACATCCTCACCTGCATGGTTGAGTCTAGCTAAGAAATCAACTACCAGATTTTCCTTTCCAGCCCTATCCAATACTGTGATGTCAATTCCTATAGCAACAAAAGCCACCTAGTAATCCTGCCATTAGTAATTGGTTTATTCATGAGATATCGAATGGTAGAGTGATCGATGTGTACAAAAACTTCATAGCCCATGATGTAATGTCTAAAATTATTAATATCATAGATCACAACAAAGAATTATTTTTCAGTTACAATGTAATTCAGTTCTGAAGAATTTAATTTTTTACTAACATAATAAATAGCATGGGTTACACGATCCTCCTTTTGTCCCAATACTGCTCCTATGGTTGAATCAGAGGCATCAGTGGAAATATGAAAAGGAAATTTCCAATCTGGGCCTCTCCAGACTGGTGCTGAAGAAAGTTTTCCCTTGAGTGTATCAAATGCAGCTTGACACTCATCATCCCAATGAAATTCATCTTCTTTAGTCAACAAAACTTCTATAGTAGCATGCACGTATAAGAAAACTTTGGACTTCCTTCTGATTGGTTGGTGGGGGTAGCTTTGCAATGAATTCAATCTTTGTCGGATCAACTTTAATTCCTGTAGCAGAAACATGATGACCCAAAACAATACCTTCATTCATAATTATAAAACATTTTTCATTACTTAATGAGACGTTAGTTTCTCTACATATCTGCAAAATTTTCTCAATATTATGTAAATCTTCTTCAAAAGTATCACCCATGACTGTAAATTCATCCATATAAACTTCTACGCAATAATGCAAAATATCAGAAAAAATACCAAGGACCGCCTGCTGGAATGTGGCTAGTGTGTTGCATAGACCAAATGGTAGTACCCTATATGCATAGGTGCCCCAGGCACATGTGAATGTAGTCTTTTCCTAGTCTTCCGGAGCTATCCTATTCTGATTGTACCCATTTAACCCATCTAGGGAGGAAAAATATTTTTTCCTGCTAAAGTGTCCAACACTTGGTCAAAAAGGCAAGGGAAAGTGATCTTTCAAGGTGGCCTTGTTTAGTTCCCTGTGATCCACACACACTCACCATTATTTTTGGGGACAATAAACAACAAAGATACCCACTAGCTATCTAAGATAGGATAGATGAACCCTACATTTAACAATTTCTGTCATTCATCTTTTACAATTTCTCTTAAAGTAGGGTTCATCCTCCTTTGTGACTGTCTCATGGGCCTAGGTTTCCATTCTATATAAATATGATGAATGCATGTGTTAGGGTTAAGGCTGCTCATATCTGTATATTCCCAAGCAAAACTATCTGAAATTTTTTTCAATACTTGAACTAGCTATTTTTACTATTCAGGGGTTAAGGCGGAATTAATATTCAAAGTTTTTTTGGGAAGAATTTAAACCACCTTACTCCCCCATTCAGGCATGGAATATGAAAGAAATACAGATAATAAGGTTGAATGTAATCGTGTTGTTGTACTATATTCATGAAAATCCTACAGATTAGTAGTGAAATCAAAATTTTGACTAGACTACCCTTCTTCTAGCTGCAAAAAATCAGGATTAGAAATACAACAATTTATCAATTTTTCTTCTGAATGTTCTTTAAGGCTCATTTCTTGGGCGACTGTCAAAAATTCTTGGGAACATTCTGAATCATGCTCCTCTTCTTCAACCCAATGTGTATTTTCTGATCTTAAAGAGGTTGAGGAGGGGGGATACAAATTAATGTGCTTTATTCCAGTACCATGAGTGATGGTCATATTTCTGGACCTACACCCTATATAAGCATCCGTCGTGGCTAACCACAGTCTCCCCAAGATCAAAGGATGCCCTCCTAAGTTATTTTTCGGTTGAAGAACATAAAAATCTGTAGGGTACTTCCAGGAATCTAATGAGATGACAATGTCTTCTAATACCCCCTCTGGCTTTACCTTAGACCTGTCTACTAATTCTAACATAGTAGGAGTAGGCAATAAGTCAGAGGTTCCTATTCTAGATAAGGTCTCCATTGTCATCACATTAATGGCTGCACCCAAATCAATTAGTTATAGGTTGTCCATTGATAAAGGTGTTAACCACAGGATTCTAGGGTCTGAATATTTTTGAGCAACAAATCTGGTGGACATTAAACTTGAAAGCTTTCCACCTACTTGGATTATAGAGAGTTATTTCTTTTGTCTTCTTGGTCTCTTGGTACATAACTCCCTTACTGTTTTAGCATAGATTGGGATATCTTTAATTTCCTGCAGTGATGGGATCTTAATGCATACATTTCTTAATTTAGACATAAGATCAAACTTAGGCTGTTTTAGTCTCATTTGCAACCTCTCCAGAAAATGAGGATGGATTGTATCGGATGAGGAAAATTCTTGCGGCCTTGAAGTAGGTTGTTCTGTTGGTTCAGGTGTGGTTTCAACTTCAGGTGTTTCTAGAGTGTCTTCTTATACAATCTCATCAATTCTTCTGGCTGATTCACCACTTTTCCTGATGTCATCTGGATTTCCTGCATTGACATAGGAAATTCCTGTAACACAACAACATAAATTTCCTACAATGACTGTGGTGCAATATAGTAGGTAGGAAAAGTGGTATAGGTGACCAATCCAATGTTGTGATTGGATTGGAAGGTTTTATTATTGGGGTTAGACACTGCCTGGGTAGGAAGTAGCGTAGGATGAGGTTGATTTGGTGGGGCAGGCAACTAAAGCTGCTGTTGTTGAGGTTGAATCATTTGTTGTTGTGTGGGTTGCAGAGGATAAAAGTTTTGAGAAGGAAAATTTTGAGTGGTAGGGTAAGAAACGTTCCCTTGCCAAGGCTGTGGAGAAGGCCAGGTCTGTGAGGGCATTCGAATATTCCACATCTGATTTTTTTTATAAGGAACTTGAAAATACGACTGAGCCATGCCTGCAACACCTGCTTTCGATGGTCTTTGTGGTGTCATGCATAAAGTGTGTTGATAACTTCTTGATCTGCTAGATATGTTGCTTTAATTTTAGGAAGTGAAGGGCATTGATTAATAGAATGCTCTACTTCATAGATTCAACATATCTCTATGCTATATGTAGGACATTCCCTTAAGTCATGCATCTTCCTCCATTTCGAATAGAACATGGCCAAGATTTTTTCCAGTTCCTCTTGTTTTTCTTGTTTCTTCTTAACATGCAAAAAATCCAATTGAGAAGATAATGTGCTAAGAATATTAGTCTTAAAATTTTCAAATAAATACCCATTTCAGATCTTGTTACTCCAGCTCCAACAACTGAGTTGACAAGCCTGGAAGTAGTATCTCTTGTTCCTCCTCCAAATTTAGAATTTCCTCTTGAATATTGATGTCATATCTCACATACTTCATCATAACCCAACTTTGATATGTCACCTCCTCCCATCAGATTCAAGATCTCCAAGATTCTGGTCTGATTGCTTTGAGAAAAAATGTTCTTTTAGTATCCTTGCTCAGTTGATTCATTTTAGACCTCTGCAGATTGTACTAAAATCTCTCCACCAAGTCCTCAAGACTCTCCCCCTCCTTCTGAGTCATGTCAAATATCTCTTCTCTAAGGTCCCTAGTCTCGGAATAATCTCGATACTTTCTTAAGAATACCTTTTTCATTTCCTCCCAAGTTGTAATGGAGTTTGAAGCCAACCCCATAAACCACCTGAGAGTTGCATTCTTCAATGTTCCAGGAAACAACTTTAGCTTCTAAGCATTGGAAGAATAGTCATAGTGCCTACATAACACATCGAGCTCGAATCGAAAGGCACTATGACCTTCACTAGGAACCCGACGAAAGTTAGGCAAGGCTGAAGGAGGAATATTATTCATCTGAGTAGCTCCACTAGCCTCCCTGATACGGAATTTCAATTTGACCAGTTCTTCTTCCTTCTCATCGTATCCATCTATGTGACCAGTCCCCTCTTCACGAGCCATCCTGGAACAAAAGGAAGTGGAGGCTTTGTAGACTGCAGATCCTATGGAATCAATGGTTTGGAGTTTTATCTCTTGAAGAGGATTGCCAAGGAATTCCTTTTCAGGTTGACCACTAAGCAGAGATGTTTTCCTTGTGACAATAGATTCAAAATGTGAAGAAACAAAAGATTTTCCTACAGAAGTTGCTAGAGTAGAAGCAGGAATATATTCTAGGTTCTTTTCTGGACCACAGACCTCCTAACTGTACTCTTCTTCTCTTACTACCTTATATCTTGCAGACTTCTTTTTCCTTGCCAATGTATTAGTAAATGAAGTGGTGCTCACACCACCACAAAAGACATGTGTAGATGTTGGACCCAATCATCTACTATGAAAAAAATTCAAAATAAACTATTAACAAACAATCAAGACACGACTTTGGAAAATTTCTAACCTCCTCCGGTGCGTGGGCTTTGCTCTTCGTCTTACCACTTCGACTCCCCCAGTCCTTAAAATTTCCAAACAGTGCATGTAATACAAAAACACTTCAATATTATCCCTTTAGAACCTCTACGAAAATGACGCCAAAATATTTAGACAAATTATAGCCTTATAATTTGATTAACATAAATGATCAACTCGGGCAAGTAAGCTTGTGAGATGCATGCAAAGTATATGCAGGCCTAACACTGTAAGTGCTGACTAATCAAACTAGACAATCACACAAACCAATGACTGTTTCTTACATCAATCACTTAGCAACAAAGGCTATAAAGTGGATCAAACTTCCCTCTACAACTCTTAAGATTTTTGATGATGATTAGTAAAAGATATAAAAATCAACTTACAACAAATTCGAAAATTCAATCAACATGAGAAATCAAATCTTCATTAATTGAATTCCACACATGAACAGAAAACTAGTTCATTTAATCAAGTGCTGCTGTTATATTAGAAATAGTGCATTAGCTGTGAAAATGAATTATTGCTACATAACAGAAATAAAATGCATAGAAACTAAACTATGGGAGTTGTGAGCAATGGGGGGCCTCCCTTACTCACAACCCCTTCAAATTATAAGATCCTGCTCACTCCAATAGACAGAACATATATCTTTATATTAATCTAAAAATACAGTTGAGTACAATCTGATACATAGTCCATGTTGAAACCAACCCAACACTCTAACAACCCCTATCATCGAAACTAGGGCAAAATTTATACATTTACAAAGCCCATATATGGCTCAAAATAAAGAAGACTACTAATCTAAGCCATAGTCTAACAAAACTGTTGCAAAATATCGATTTTAGCCATACTGGGTCTAATCCGTGACTGAAAACATGGATTAGATGAAACTCGTTACATGGCTTAGTTTTACTTCAAACAGCCAACGACAGAAGGCTTTTGAATCTGAGCAGTGTTGTTGGCAGATCTGAAAAGGCCAATAGGATAGAAATGATATGTGATATATTCCCCCCAAAACCCATGTTCCCCTTTGACTTACATATTCATGGAACATGGATAACTGTCGTTGTTGCTGCAGGAAATCTAGGTGGTTACAGGAATTCTGCAACTGCAGGAAATATGGATTGTTTGTAGGAAATATAATTGCATAGCTGTCTGCAGGAATTATGGGTATGTTTCTGAATCAAAGAAAATCTTCACAGGTACTCAAGATTAGTTGGCATGGTAATAAAATAAAGAACAACTAGCTAAGGAATACCCAAAGTTAAGGTAAAAGACACTTTTTAGTATTCATTTACATACCTTCAGCCTACTGCACCCTTTTTGCAAAAACATAAGTATTATAACCAAACTAGGCATAGTAGGGGTTAAAGATAGTCAAAATGGGAGAGGGAAAGTATAGAAAAATGTGTCAACAAAACCAAGGCCCGACGTACTCCTTGGACCATTTGCAGCATGTTTAGGTGCTTCACCATGGTGGACCTAAAATCAAGATACCACTAGGTATGTGTCAAAGAAGAATACACCTCGAACACCACCTTTAATAAGAGGAAATGTTTGTATGAAATTTTGGTCATGCCATTTGTTTTATGTAATGCATGAACTCCATTATGAGACTGATGAATAATCGATTATGTCTTATGCCTATATTTAGATTCATTTGTTATAGTATATTTTGATGATATATTAGTTTATATCATACTTGGGATGCACATATTCACATCTCATGTAGATGTTAGAGACTCCTCAAAATCACCAGTTGTTGGCTAACCTCAAGAAATGTGAGTTTGCTTTATAGTCATAGGTTTATTTTATGATGGCACCCATATTTGTGGGATATATCTTGAGTTCCCCCCCACCGATCACACACTCCAAGAAAATCCCTCCTATGATAAGGAACTCTATACCCTAGTACAAGATATTAAGAAGTGCAAGAACTATCTTATGGGCAAGAAACAATCATCTACACATATCACGAACCCCTGCAATATTTTCAGGCCTAGAGTAAGCTTCAACAAACTAAAATCATGTGTAGGATTGAGTTAGCTCACTTGTGCCATTTCTTAGTAAACTTGAATAGTAACTCGTATGCCATGTCATTTGGATCTATTGTGTACTCTATTAGTATCTCACCCTATTGACTAAGACAAGGGTGTGTTTCAATTAATTTGATATGTTGTGCTAACTTTGAAATTGTGAATTAAGATATTTTATCATGTTGGATTGATGACGTTGTCAAGGCCTTCTTGGAGCTACATAAAAGAGCTGTACCGGTGTTTTATTTTCTCCTATTGCCTCATGGCAAATTTCCTTCAACCTTGGTAATGATACATATTTCACAGATTTCTCATAGTGCCTTATGGTAAATTTCCTTCAACCTTGGTAATGATACATATTTCACAAATGAAAAGAAATAAGGCCTCAGACAAGTTTATTATAAAGTAGTTGGCTTAATTATACATATTTCACTAATGGAAATAAGTAAGACTAGAGTTTATTATAATTACTCTAACAAAACCAAAGTTTATTATAACCAACTTAATTATATGAGATAAAACAAAATATTACCAAACTAACCTATGAACAAATATTTACATATATACATATTCAATTACCGCAATACTACAAAGAAAACACAAATATCACAATAAAAAAACACATGCACTACCCACCCAATTCCTCAAAACATAAACATAAAATTTATCGGGTTTGAAGATTTAAATTTTTTAATTTTCATATCATTCATTTAGTTATATAAACTTTATTTAACTAATTATAAATATTTAAGAAACAAAAATACTAAAATTACTTTTAAATCAACAGATTTATAAACTATAAACCAAAAAAGGACACTGTTTTATACGGATATTAAACCAAAAAAATAGTATACACCTATCCATTTGATAAATAATTTAATTACTCTTCAAATTATAAAATTGATGTAAATATGAATGAAAGATAAAATATCATGATAGGAGAAATGTTAAGAATAAATATTTACAATGCACCACATACAAATAAATATGATGAGAATATGAAAACCCCATATAGATCCATTACCAAACGTTTGCAAGCATGGAGATCATTGACTAAGAGTAAATAAATACAAGTGCAGTTTGGACTGAAGACGCTTCTGCAAATTCTACAAAACCAAAAGAAGATCCACCTCCTTGCCTACTCATAACTTGAATGCCAGAAGGTTTTATTTCCCCAAACTTCTTTAGTCCTCGTGACGAGTAATATTGACAGGAAAGTTGTCGACAAAAATAGAGCACCCACTTCTTTCTGCAATGCAGCTAGCTGGCATATTGAGAGGAGTGGAATTTTGTGAAGAAGAAATGGAAGAAATTGATGAACGTGGAGTAGAATTTGGTTCGGTCTTGGTTCTCACCAGAGGTGCTTTCTTATGTGCAATAGTGGGTTGTGCTACATTTCTTTTAAGAATTGAATCATAGGACTTTTTGGATTCTTTTTGAACAACAGCTAGAGTTTCTTGAGCATGATTAGGAGCCCCTCCATTCTAAGCATGTTCTTGAACTGCAACTGGAGTTTCTTGAGCATGACTAGGAGGCCCTCCGTTCTGAGCATGTTCTTGAACTGCAACTGAAGTTTTTTTTAGCATGACTAGTGTTAGTGTCAGTCTTTGAAACCTTCCTCTAGTGATCAAATATGCTCTTATAAAGTGGTATTAGGGTGTCAAAGTCAAATTTTGTCATTTTAGTGAGTCTTCAAGTAAAATTTGGTCACTAGGTATTAGGTCTATGAATATTTTCACTCCTTTCAAAGTTGTCCAAGTGTCGGTCCATGTCACCATTCGGCTAAGTATACCATCTTTCAAAAAGTTGTCATCATCATTTCAGGTTCCAATGGGTCATTTTACGTCTTATTCATGCTTCAGTTGTACTTGGGTAAGGCTCATTTCCCTCTCCTAGGGTTTTGAAGGTAATTTTTCTTGGATTGTCAAATCATCAACAAAACTTGTATCCTAATGCTCATACACCTTCCCCTATCCTTAATATACCTTTTTAACCATTTCCCATCACTGATATCCCTCAAATTCATCATTTCCCACAAACCCTAGCTTATTGCTACAATTTGACAATTTTATAGGCTAAGCCTATGTTTTGCCCTTTTGGACCTCTTCCCCTCACTAAATCCCTGAAATTACACTTTCCCTTGCTTCCTAGCATCCCTCCCTATTTTCCAAAATTTTCTCAAGAATTTAGAAGCCCCTTATCCCCTTCATTTCCCTTCATTTCTACAAATCCCCTATTCCACATATCGGGATAGGTTTTATTCAAATGATGTTTTTGAGAAATAGAATATTATTTTGACAAAAGTGAGAGAGGTTTTTTTCCATCATCAACCCTAGAAGAAAA
This sequence comes from Pinus tabuliformis, assembly GCA_031772625.1. Lineage (NCBI taxonomy): Eukaryota > Viridiplantae > Streptophyta > Pinopsida > Pinales > Pinaceae > Pinus > Pinus tabuliformis. The sequence continues at coordinate 1,909,457,157 of CM062817.1, read as the reverse complement.
TTTTATTTCATTTTTTACACAGGTTTCATGGTTTGGGAGGAATGTCGAAAACATGATCTGCCTAAGGAGGGTAGCTGCACCTCTGGAGTGACCTTGGTAAAATCACTTTTTCTCCTATATGTAATGACCAAGCGAATTGATTGATGAGTAAAATGATAAGTAGACACAAATATATTTCCAACGATCTATCATGAGCTGTTTATGAGTTGATAAAGACCTTCAAAAGTTGACTGCAATAGCACTATGCATTTGGGCAGCCTCATTCTGCACATTTTGACTAGTCTTGGGAGATTTGAATTTTGGTAGGGTACATGAACTCAGAATTGAAAACTTCAAGATGTTTGGGAAATTAGACTCGACAAGATTTCCATCAAGCTATCACACTCCCAATTTGGACACTAGGAAGGCCTTCAAAAGTGTCCTGTAAAACGACACTATGCACGTGGGAGGCGCTATGCACCTGGAAAGGTTTTCCTTTGTTAATTTACACGAGCACTATGCTTTTCATTGGAGGAATTTTTGAAAAATTGGCTTGCATATTTGGATTCAGCATGATGAGAACATCAAACCCAGAAAATCTCAGCAATTTTGGAGCACAATTTGGTCAACAAAGGTTAAAAAACTATCAAAAAATGACCTCTCTGCCTCTTTTTGGACACACAGAAGCAGCCTTGGGAGATTTCACTTTTGAGGGGGAAAATGACCTCAAAATACAAAAATGCAAGATGTTCCAGAAACTACACACCTGGCCAGTGGCGCTACACATAGAGCCAGTTTGCCCAAAAATTCAATTTTCGCCTAGTTTTTCTACAAGTTTACTTTTTCTACCATGATGGATGAATTTATGATTGTAAATGATGCTATGCTATGTAAATTTAATTGTAAAATTACCTTAGAGGGTCGATTCATCATTTTGAGGTGGTTTGGGAGTAAATGAATCAGTTTCAATGGTTTTAGAGGCAAGCTGTTCCACTGCCTATATTCCTGCTTCTTGTTTGGAAATGGTTGTAAGTGTTCCTTATCTCTTGGATTAAACCCATGATGGATAGCATAGGTGGTTTGATTGTTTATATTATGTATTTTTTCAGTCATTAGCAAAGGTTGGACTCTTTTGGATGATCTGAGCTACATTGTACATCTTTACAGTAGTTTGGTAAGGAAATAAACCAGGTTTTGCATCTATTTTTGGGGGATAATTGTGGTAATGTGCTTTTTCATAGTTTCTTCTTCTATAATTAGTTTTTCTCATTTTTTATGCGTACCAAAATCTTATTCATTCTTCTAGCTAAATGATATCAAGATAGATAGGTAGAATACATTGGATACAATGCTCTGCCTTGGGAAACCATTTAGCTTTTGATGTTTTCTATAGTTTGAAGAAGATACATGATCTTTTCATGCCCTCCTCAACTCCTCACTAGTCTTAGACCTACCATGTCATTCAGTTTCAAGTGCCAAAACACATATATACCTCGCCCCATAGAACACCCTGCATACTGACTTCATTTCCCGGACCCAAAGTTGCCTTCTCCATTTGATCCAGCAACAAAATCAACAAAATAAGTCAAAAACCATAGAGCTACTATACCTAGCCTAAAATCAATATTTGATTCAGTAATCTTGATTGAAATTCATAAGGAGAGATCCCTCTCCCGACCTGGTAGGGCTAGCTACCAGGTTAAGCTTGGTTTATGGTTATCCTAGGATTGCCTCCCTTTAGCCTGAGGTCAATCTAGGCTCTAACAACTAGGAGGCCCTCCATTTTGAGCATGTATTTTTTCTTGAACTACACGAGGTGGTTTCTTAATTGCAATAGTCCGTGGTTGTCGTGCTGCATTTTTCTTAAGAATTGAAGCATAATACTCTTTGGGTTCCTGTTGAACAACATCTAGAGCTTCTTGAACATGATTAGGAGCCCTTCCATTCTAAGCATGTTCTTGAACTGCAACTACAACTTCTTGAGGATCCCCTCCATTCTGAGCATGTTCTTAAACTACAACTGGAGGTTTTTTAGCATGACTAAGAGGCCCTCCATTCTTAGCATGTTCTTGAACTGCTACTGGAGTTTTTTTTTAGCATGACTAGCAGGCCCTCCATTCTGAGCATGTACTCTTTCTTGAACTACATGAGATGTTCTTGAACTGCAACTGGAGTTTTTTAGCATGAATAAGAGGCCCTCCATTCTTAGCATGTTCTTGAACTGCTACTGGAGTTTTTTTTAGCATGACTAGGAGGCCCTCCATTCTTAGCATGTACTCGTTCTTGAACTACACGAGGTGGTTTCTTAATTGCAACAGTGAGTGGTTGTTGTGCTGCATTTTTCTTAAGAATTGAAGCATAGGACTCTTTGGGTGCTTGTTGAACAACATTTATAGCTTCTTGAGCACGACTAGGAGGCACTCCATTCTGAGCATGTTCTTGAACTCCAACTCTAGTTTTTTTTAGCATGACTAGGATGACCTCCATTCTGAACATGTTCAATTTCCGATTCGTTTTTGTCAGCTGAAACTTGTGGGACTTCACTCTGCTGCATCTCATTTTCGTGAACCCCACTTTCAATAGGAAAATTCTTCTCCATCACCATCGTGGATTGCTCAAACACACCATTTCAGCTTGAGCTTCAACCACTGGTTGAACAACTGGCTCTGAGACTTGAACTTCTACAAGACTTTGATTTTCCTACTATGCTTCTTCATAAAAGTACCTAACCGTATCATTCAATACGAAGTATCGCCCTTCCTAAGGAGCCAGGAAAAATGACTGACTGAATGTTCGTGTTCCACTGTTCTTAACGGTAATTGATCCAATTACACAAACTGGTACTCCATTGTTATAAAAGGCTTGTGAGTCAACTGCCTTGATATCGACATTTAACGCACTGTAGTCCTAAGACGTTAGCAGCCGATTAATAGACTCCATAGATGTTACTGAGAGCATTTCTCCATTGGGATCTGGGCGACCAACTGTGCTGCAATCATTATAAAATCCATATAGCGATTGAGGTGACAGAACAAGAACTCTATAATAACTATCCACAAACACATCCCGAAAGGCTTGTACATTGAAAGCAACAACTATTGCATCTTGTTGGGTGGCCATTCCCCCGACAGAGAATTATCACATTGAAGGTAAATTGTTTGAATCGAAGGATTGGAGCACAAAGGCCAATTAAACAGAGATCTTCGTGTCAAACACCATCGAGTTTTTGCAGGTGCGAGGCTTTAAAATATAGGAAACAAATACCTTATTGGAAATAACATTTTCAATCTATAGGAGATGGAGAAGGCCCGGTTCAAGATTCTTACAAGAATTGTAGAAATAAAGTATTTACCCTCATATATTTATAAAATTTTCAAAATTCTATAGATTCATATAAAAACATACCCAAGAAAGCATTTCTATGGACACATTCAACTTTAACATACAAAATTCGACAATAAAGATATGTCTAAAACTTCATTATCCCATCTAGACGAGATATATATATAATGCTTCATATAAGAACTACAACAAAGAATTCATTAATGCACAATAAATGTATTCAACATAACATTCAATATCAAGGAAGGGATAATCAACTAAGACGTTTCATTAACTCTGGGGATAAACTAAATCTTTTACAATACATTCATTTTCTTTTCAAATACAAATAGCTCCCAGAGGAATCTACAACTCAAAGGTAAACACTAAGACCTAAGGCCTCACAACTCCATATCAAGGACCCAAAGAATCTTTTCCCTTCCCACATACATCCTTTTATACCACATTCCAACCTTAATTGTTGATTGGTTAGTTACTACGTGGTTACAATTAATATACTCCCTCAAACATTTCTCAAATTGTTGTTATTCCATTGTAATAGTTGTGCAGTACACATAGTCATAGTGTGTGGTGGACAATCACATAGAATGGATGTGCGTGATTCTTGTGTATAATGTCTTTGCACAATGAACACCCTTATGCACCCAACATACATATGTTATAGTTTGTCACAACATATCTTATAATATTTTGAAATCTTAGAATATGTAGATTTATTTACATAGATTCTAGATTGATTAATTACTAATTTTGGTAGAATTTATGAAATAATTAAAATGAGAAATGGAAATAACAAAGACATAAAAAGACCATCTACGAAAATGAGTATACGGTTTACTTGGGAAAATCAATATAGGAGAAAATCCAAGTAGGTGGTGAGGCCTATATATTCTCTCTTTGCTTCAATTATAAAAATGCATACACAAAGAAATAAGCATTATTGGAATTAAATTTGACGCTCTAGCTTGAAATACCAATACAAACTTTCTCATCCTCCTTTGTTATAACCCGAAAATGCTAATCCCAAGGTTATACTTTGTAAACAACACTATCTTTCTTCATGCCTCAAAATTCTTTCACAAGGTTTATATGCCAATTGTCCAAACTAGGACCTGTGGAAATCTACCATCCAAACGTTGAAGGACAAGACATTGAAGGTAGAGGTATCTAGCCCCTAGTTTGAGGGAAAAAATCACAATCAAGAAAATAAGGAAAAATGTCCCAAGGATGGATAGTTGATTGCTAAGGAAACAACGTAGGAGTGATTCCCGATAAGGGGTTGGTTGTTATTTTTAGGTAGTCTTTAAGTCAAGAGGAAGGAATTTGTGCCCTAGTTTAGGGCCTGATTTGGGGTAGGAATAACCCATAACAAGAAGCAAGGGTTGGGGATTGTTTTTTTGAGGTTGGGACATTAGGCCACAATAGAAGGGAAGGTTGTAGGCCTGTTGAATGATATCTGTAACTAGAAAGGGGTAGGCAAAGGATTTATGGATTATTGGAAGGTATTTGCAGTAAGAGTAAGATTGGATAAGGAGGGTTGTCGATGTGTAGGTCAAATGAAAAGTAGACTAAGAGTTTGAGAGGGTTAGGAAAGCCCTGGGTTGACTGTAGAAAATTTCAAGAGGTACCACTAGCCTATGGTGGTCATTCAAGAAAGGACAATAGCTAAAAAGAAAGATTTTTTTAGGTAGTTGAGGGTTGAAAGAACTCAACCTGAAACTTGGAAAATACAAGTGTGTTTGTTCTCATGTTTTTTGGTATTGTATAGGGATTGTAAATGGAAACTTTCCTTGGTACAGGAGCCCTTATATTTATTGTTAAAGGAATAATAAGAGATTAGTTTTTGGCATTAAATTCAGTATATGTGAATGGTATAATTACTGGTGTGTATCTCGTTGTGTAAAAGTTTTAAAGTTTGGAATTTTAGTGTGTTTATGTTTTTTCTTTGTGAAACTACTAAGACATAGACCAAACGTAGGGTGCATTGAATTCTAACACTACTGAATGAGGTGAGGAAAAGTTTCATTTGGATTCTCCTTGGAGTATCATTTTTCTTTTCCTAGAAGTTTCCCTTTCAACCCAATTTGCTAAAAATCATACTGCCCCTATCTTGTAGTTATGAACATTTTCTTTAAAATTGTATCTTCTATTGAATTGAGGCTTCTGTGATCCATAACATCTATAAGAAGAGTTTTGGCGTAAATAACATGTAGAAAACCTTTGTCGATGCATTTCAAACCAACTAGTGTGGTTCATCGTCAGGACAAGTTGAGGAGTCAGATCATAGTTGTAAAATAAATAGGGAGAGAAGATCTTCCAAACGGCTAGGTTGACCATCAATGGTTATATAACGACTAGATTTAATAAGTCAAAGGTAATAAATAGGAATATCTGCTCTCCCTATTTATTTTGTAGCTATGATCTGACTCCTCAACTTGTCCTGATGATGAACCACACTAGTTGGTTCGAAATGCGTCGACAAAGGTTTTCTACATCTGATTTACGCCGAAACTCTTCTTATAATTGTGTCTTCTACCAACTTCACTTGAGAATCTAGGGCTAAGTTCTCTATGGTAGGTAGGACCTACTCCCCCTCCTAATAGAATATGGAAGGACCATAGAGTTTCAAATTCTCCTCATTCATAACTAAGTAAATGTGGATTTATAGAGGTAAATTGAGTTTATAAGAATTTTCTCCCACCTTCTCCGATACTTCAAAAGGAATATACCATAGAGCTTAAATATTCTTACCATGACCTTGCAGTCTTCCCTTATTCAACTATAATCGAACTCTATCTACCACTTTAAATGCTTTCTCTATTCTATGATGGTCATGCTTATCCTTATGGCTTTCTTATGACTTCTTCGACATGCCATGTACTTATAAATGCATCTATCTAATATTTTCAACAAACTTCTCTACTTTCAATTCTTCTCTTGTGACGTCCTCATTCACTCCTCCTTTCTATCCATATAAAACATCTAAAGGTGAAGACAAAAAATACTCATAACAAGTTTTAAAAGGGTGCTTACTAGTATAAGTTTGGATTGATTTGTTATAAGAGTGTTGAATATAAATCCAACTTTATTACAAGGCATTTAGATTCTTTTGATTATAACCCCTTGAAAACTTCACCAAATTCATGTTAACTATTTTTTTCTACCCATCATTTTGAGGATTGAATGATTTATATCTATTTAATTTAGTGTCCATCTTCTCCCAAATTGTAGTCCAATAGGCATTGAGAAATATGGTATCCCTATCGAAGGTGATGCTCTTTGGTACACCAAGGTGAACCTAGGCTTTTTCAAACAACATGTTCATTGCTTCTTGTCATTTGATGGTTTGAATCAAAATGCACATCATTTTGAACCTATCAACCACCACAAATAAATAGTCATGTCTCATCCATGTTGTTGGTAAAAAAATCCATGGAAATGCTTTCCCAAGGTTATGTCGGTATAGATAAAGGATGGTATAAACCCTATTTTCTGTTACTTAACTTACTAGTACAATAAATAATGCATACTCTAATATACCATGATATGTATTCTTACATTGTGGCCAATACACATACCTTTCTTAGTTAGCAATTGTCATCCCAAAAACAAAAATTCCTATAACCTTGGAGGTCTGAGCCTCTTTGATAACTTGTTGTCTTTCTCCTTTAGGGACATAGATATTGTCCAACCTGTAGAGTAACCAATTTTGGAGATGATAGTCATCCTTGCCATCACCTTATTCTACATACGTTTGGCCCTATAGCTACTAAAACTCATCCTTGAAGTTATCATGTTATATACATGTCTTTTTGTATGCATCATCAATAAATGGATCCATGTACATAAAATATCCCAAAGCTATAATATTGGTTGTGGGTGGCCTTGATAGCATGTCAACCAACTTATTACTATTTCCCTTATTTTACTTTATGAGTAGATGTAATTTTTATAAGAATCTTATCCACTTGTAATGTTTAGTTTGTTGAAGCTTACTTTAGGCTTGAAAATATTGTAGTGGTTGGTGATATGTGTAGATGATTGTTTTCTTGCCCATAAGCTAGTTCTTCCACTTCTTAATATCTTGTACTAGGGCATAGAGTTCCTTATCATAGGACGGATTTTCTTGGAGTGTGTGATACGTGGAGGGGAACTCAAGATATATCCGACAAATATGGGGGCCATCATAAAATAAACCTATGACTGTAAAGAAAACTCACATTTCTTGAGGTTAGCCAACAACTGGTGATTTTGAAGAGTCTCTAACGTCTACATGAGATGTGAATATGTGCATCCCAAGTATGATATAAACTAATATATCATCAAAATATACTATAAAAGTTGAATCTAAATATAGGCATAAGACATAATAGATTATTCATTAGTCTCATAATGGAGTTCATGCATTACATAAACCAAATGGCATGACCAAAAATTCATACAAACATTTCCTCTTATTAAAGGTGGTGTTCGAGGTGTCTTCTTCTTTGACACATACCTAGTGGTATCTTGATTTTAGGTCCACCATGGGGAAGCACCTGAACATGTTGCAAATGGTCCAAGGAGTTTGTTGGGGCTTGGTTTTGTCCAATTTTGACACCTTTTTCTATACTTTCCCTCTCCCATTTTGGCTAACGTTAACCCCTACTATGCTTATTTTAGTTATAATACTTATTTTTTTTACGAAAAGGGTGTGGTAGGCTGAAGGTGTGCAAATTAATACTAAAAAGAATCTTTTACCTTAACTTTGAATATTCCTTAGCTAGTTGTTTTTTTATTTTATTACCATGCCAACTAATCTCAAGTTCTTGTGCAGATTTGCTTTGATTTAGAAATAGAACCATAATTCCTACAAATAGTTGTGTGATTCTATTTCCTGCAAACACTCCGTATTTCTTGCAGTCGTGGATTTCCTATAACCACCCAGATTTCCCACAGCAACATCGATGGTTAGCCATGTCCCATGAATATCTAAGTCAAACATGAACATTGGTTTTGTGGGGAATATATCACATATGGTTGTTTTCCTATTGGCCATTTCAGATTTTCCAACAACACTGCCCGAATTAAGAAGCCTTCTCTCATTGGCCGTTTGGGGTAAAGCTACAACCATGTAAGTCTCCTTTACTTCGAACCATATATGGGCTTTGTAAATGTATAATTTTTTCCCTAGTTTTGACGATAGGGGTTGTTAGAGTGTTGGGTTGGTTTCAGCACGGACTGTGTATCAGATTGTACTCGATTGTATTTTTAGTAATATAAAGATATATGTTATGTCTATTGCAGTGAGAAATATCTTCTAATTTGAAGGGGTTGTGAGTAAGGGAGGGCTCCCTTTGCTCACAACTCCCATAGTTTAGTTTTTATACATTTTATTTCTGTTATGTAACAATAATACATTTTCATGGTTAATGCATTCTTTCTAATATATCAACAACACTGGATTAAATGGACTAGCTTTCTATTCATGTGTGGAATTCAATTAATGAAGATTTGATTTCTCACGTTGATTGAATTTTTGAATTTTTTATAAGTTGATTTCTATATCTTTTCCTAATCATCATCAGCAATCTTAAGAGCTGTAGAGGGAAGTTTGATCCACTCTATAGCCTTTGCTGCTAAGTGATTGATGTTGGAAATAGTCATTGGTTCGTGTGATTGGCTATTTAGATTAATCAACACTTACAATGTTAGGCCTACATATACTTTGCATGCATATCACAAGCTTACCTGCCCGAGTTGATGATCTATGTTAATCCAATAATAAAGCTATAATTTTACTCAACAATTTGGTGTCGTTGTTAGGGGGGTGCTAAAGGGATAATACTGAAGTGTTTTTATATTACATGCATTGTTTGGAATTTTTCAGGACTGGGGGAGTCGGAGTGGTAAGACGAAGGGCAAAGCCCATGCATCGGGGGAGGTAAAAAATTTTCCATAGCGGTGTCCTGATTGCTTGGCAAGTACTCTCTTTTGAATTTGTTCTCATAGTAGATGATTGGGTCCAATATCTACACGTCTTTTGTGGTGGTGTGATCACCACTTCATTTACTAATAAATTTGCAAGGAAAAAGAAGTCTGCAAGATATAAGGCAACAAGAGAAGAAGATTCCAGTCAGGAGGTCTGTGGTCCTAAAAAGAGCCCAGAACATATTCCTGCTTCTACTGTAGCATCTTTTGCAAGAAAATCTTTTGTTGCTGCCCATTTTGAATCTCCAGTCACAAGGAAAACAACATCTTGATTCTCTACTCAGTGGTAAACCTGAAAGGAATTCCTTAGCAATCCTTTTCAAGAACCAGAACTCAAAACCATTGATTCCACAGGATCTGCAGTCTACAAAGCCCCCACTTCCTTTTGCTCCAAGATGGTTCATGAAGAGCGGATTGGTCACATAGATGGATAAGATGAGAAGGAAGAATAACTGGTCACATTCGAATTCCCTATTAGGGAGGCTGGTGGAGCTACTCAGATGAAGAATATTCCTACTTAAGCCTTGCCTAAATTTCATGTGGTTTCTAGTGAAGATCCTGATGCCTTTCTATTCGAGCTTGATGTGTTATGCAGGAGCTATGACTATTCTTCCAATGCTCAGAAGCTGAAGTTGTTTCCTGCAACATTTAAGAATGGGACTCTCAGGTGGTTTATGGGGTTGGATTCAAACTCCATTACAACTTGGGAGGAAATGAAAAAGGTATTCTTAAGAAAGTATCAAGATGATTGAAAGACTAGGGACCTCAGAGAAGAGATATTTGGCATGAATTAGAAGGAGGGGGAGAGTCTTGAGGACTTGGTGGAGAGATTTAAGTACAATCTGCAGAGATATAAAATGAACCAACTGAGTAAGGATACTAAAAGAACAATTTTCTCGGAGCATTCAGACCATAATATTTGGAGATCTTGAATCTGATGGGAGGAGGTGACATATCAAAGTTGGGCTATGATGAAGTATGTGAGATATGTCGTCGATATTCAAGAGGAAATTCTAAATTTGGAGGAGGAATAAGAGATATTTCTTCCAGGCTTGTCAAGTCAGTTATTAGAGGTGGAGTAACCAGAGCTGAAATGGGTAATTTATTTGAAAATTTTAAGACTCATATTCTTAGCACATTATCTTCTCAATTGGATGTTTTGCAAGTTAAGAAGAAACAAGAAAAACATGAGGAACTGGAAAAAGCCTTGGCCATGTTTTGTTCGAAATGCAGGAAGAAGCATGCCTTGATGGAATGTCTTGTAGATAGCATAGAGATATGCCGAATATGTAAAGCATAACACTCTACTGATCAATGCCCTTCACTTCATGAAATAAAATCAAGATATCTAGCAAATCAAGGAGCTATCAACACACTTTATGAAATGGCACCTCAAAGACCATGGCAACCATGTGCTGTAGGTATGGCTTAATCACATTTTCAAGTTCCTTATAATCAAAATTAGATGTCGAATATTCCAATGCCCTAGTAGACCTCACCTCCACAACAACCTTGGCAGGGGAACCTTTCTTACCCTACCACTTAGAATTTTCCTTCTGAAAACTTTTATCCTCCGCAGCCCACACAACAACAATTGATCCAACCTCAACAACAACAACTTCAATTGCCTGCCCCACCAAATCAACCTCTTACTATGCAACTTCCTTCCCAGCTAGTGTCTAACCCCAATAATAAAACCATCCAATCCACTCACAACATTGGATTGGTCACCTATTGCACTTTTTCTACCTACTGTATTGCACCACTGTCGCTGCAGGAAATTTCTGTTCCTGTGTTATAGGAATTTCCTATGTCACTGTAGGAAATCCAGCTGAGGTCAGGAAACGTGGTGAATCAACCTAGAAGAATTGAAGAGATTGTAGAGGAAGACACTTTAGAAATGCCTGAAGTTGAGACCACACCTGAACAAACAAAACAACCTACTTCAAGGGCACAAGAACCTTCCACATGCCATACAATCCAGCCTCATTTTCTGGAGAGGTTGGAAATGAGACTAAAACAACCCGACTTTGATCTTGTGTCTGAATTAAGAAATGTATGCATTAAGATCCCATTGTTGCAGACAATTAAAGATATCCAAATCTATGCTAAAATAGTAAGGGAGCTATGTACCAAGAGACCAGGAAGACAAAAGAAATAAATCTCTACAATCCAAGTAGGTGGACAACCTATAAGTTTAATGTTTACCAGATTTGTTACTGAAAAATATGCTGACCCTGGAATCCTGTGGTTACCACCTTTATCAAAGGACAAGCTATAAAAAATACTTTAATTGATTTGGGTGTAGGCATTAATTTGATGACAATGGAGACCTTATCTAGAATAGGAACGTTTGACTTATTGCCTACTCCTACCATGTTAGAATTAGAAGACAGGTCTAAGGTAAAGCCAGAGGGGGTATTAGAAGACATTGTCATCTCATTATATTCCTGGAATTACCCTACAAATTTCTATGTTCTTCAACCCAAAACTAACTTAGGATGGCATTCTTTGATATTGGGGAGACTGTGTTTAGCCACGACATATGCTTGTATAGGGTGTAGGTCTGGAAATATGACCATCACTCATGGGACTAGAATAAAGCACATTAATTTGTATCCCCCCGCTCAACCTCTCTTAAGATAAAAAAATACACATTGAGTTGAAGAAGAGGAGCATGATTCAGAATGTGTCCAACCAATTTTGACAATCGCCCAAGAAATAAGCCTTAAAGAAAATTCAAAAGAAAATTTGATAAATTGTTGTATTTCTAATCCTAATTTTTTGTAGCTAGAAGAAGGGCAATCTAGTCATAATTTAGATTTCAATACTAATTTGTAGGATTTTCATGAATATAGTACAACAAAACAATTACATTCAACCTTATTATTTTCATTTATTGCATATTCCATGATTGAATGGGGGAGTAAGGTGGTTGAAATTCCTATTTAAAAAACTTTGAATATTAATTCTGCCTTAACTCCTAAACAGTAAAAACAACTAATTCAAGCATTGAATTTTTTTTTCAGATACTTTTTCTTGGGAATATACAAATACCAGAGGCATTCACCCTGACACATGCATTTGTCATATTTATATAGAAGAGAAAGTTAGGCCCATGAGATAGCCACAAAGAAGGATAAACCCCACTTTAAGGGAAATTGTGAAAGATGAATGGCAGAAATTGTTAAATGTAGGGTTCATCTATCCTATCTCGGATAGCCAGTGGGTATCTTTGTTGGTTATTATCCCCAAAAGGAATGGTGAGTGTGTGTTGATTACATGGAACTAAACAAGGCCACCTTGAAAGATCACTTTCCCTTGCCTTTTATAGATGAAGTGCTAGACACTTTAGCAGGAAAAAAATATTTTCCCTTCCTAGATGGGTTTGACAGGTACAATTAGATGAGGATAGATCTAGAAGACCAGGAAAAGACTACATTCACATGTCCCTGGGGAACCTATACATATATGGTACTACCATTTTGTCTATGCAACGCACCAACCACATTCCAAAGGGTGGTCCTTGGTATTATTTCTAATCGTTTGCATGATTGTCTACAAGTTTATATTGATGACTTTGCAGTCATGGGTGATACTTTTGAAGAAGATTTACATAATCTTGAGAAATTTTTGTAGATATGTAGAGAAACTAACCTCTCATTAAGTAATGAATTTTTTTTATGATTATGAATGAAATTATTGTTTTGGGTCATCATGTTTCTATTGTAGGAATTAAAGTTGATCCGGCAAAGATTGAAGTCATTACAAAGCTACCCCCGGCTACCAATCAGAAGGGAGTCCGAAGTTTTCTTGGACATGCAGGCTACTATAGAAGGTTTGTTGAAAATTTTACAAAAGTAGCCTCTCCATTATTTAGATTGTTGACTAAAGAAGATGAATTTCATTGGGATGATGAGTGTCAAGCTGCATTTGATACACTCAAGGAAAACATTTCTTCAACACCATTTTTGAGAGGCCCGGATTGGAAATTTCCTTTTCATATTTCCATGGATGCCTCTGATTCAGCCATAGGTGTTGTATTGGGACAATAGGAGGATTCTATAACCCATGTTATTTATTGCGTTAGTAAAAACTTAACTCTTGCAGAACTGAATTATACGGTAACTAAAAAATAATTCGTTGTTGTGATTTATTATATTAATAAGTTTAGACAATACATCATGAGCTATGAAGTTTTTTTACACACCGATCACTCTACCATTCGATATATCATGAATAAACCAGTTACTAATGGTAGGATTACTAGGTGGCTTTTGTTGCTGTAGGAATTTGACATCACGGTATTGGATAGGGATGGAAAGGAAAATCAGGTAGCTGATTTTACTGATAGCTTTCCTAATGAAAAATTGTTTTCTATTTCTGTTAAAACACCTTGGTTTGCAAACAGGGCCAATTACCTTGCTACAGGAAAGTTTCCTCCTTATTTTTCATCTAATCAGAAAAAAAGAATTATTAGAAAAAGTGTTGATTAATCTTGGATTAGGGGAGATCATTTTTTCACTAGACCTAATTTGATTATCTGTAGGTGTGTCTGGGAAGACGAGATCTATGATATTTTGAGATCCTGTCACGATGAACTATGTGGAGGACATCTTGGAAATAAGCAGACAACTTACAAGATCCTTCGATCAGGTTACTATTGGCCAAGTCTTTTCAAAGATGCAAGGGAATATGTTCAGAAGTGTGAAAACTGCCGGAGAATAGGGTGGCCTATACAATCAGATGAAATGCCTTTGCAGCCACAAGTTCTCATAGAACCTTTTGAGAGTTGGGCTCCTGATTTTGGTTTGTACTGATTATGTTACGAACTAGGTGGAGGCAAGATCATTACCTAGAGCAACATAGAAAGTAGTGGTAGATTTTCTTTTTTCTAATATTTTTGTAATATTTGGGGTACCTACAGAAATAGTCAATGATCAAGCTACTCAGTTTGTATCAAATCTTATACAGGGAATTGTGCAGAAATATCATATTATTCACTGGAAGTCCACCCCTTATCATCCAGTAGTCAATGGACAGGTGGAATCAAGAAATAAGGTGTTGGAGACAATCCTTACCAAGACGGTGCAATTAGATAAGAAGGATTGGTCTGACCAAATTCCTGAAGCATTGTGGGCCTACCAGATTAAATGGAGAAATACTATTGGCTTTTCTCCTTATGAATTGGTGTATGGAAAGCAATTTTTATTGCCCATTTAATTTCAGATCTAAAATTTTAAAATGGCAACAAATTTGGTTATAAACCTTGATGAAACTTAGTAGCAGAGAATCCTGCAGCTCAATGAGTTAGATGAGATTAGGCAAGATGCTTTTCAACATACTAACTTGATTCAGCAACAACAGGCTAAATGGAATGATAGATACATTAAAACAAAGAAGTTTAAAGAGGGAGACTGGGCATTGTTGTATGATTCAAAATTTAAGAACTTTAAATGAAAGTTTAACACACATTGGCTGGGCCCCTATGAAATTGAGAAAGTCTTTGATAATGGATCTATTTGGGTTAAAACCATTGATGATGGGAATGTTACCTTCTTGGTGAATGGGCACAGAATCAAGTTATATAAAAAAACCCAATCTAAGGAGGAATTTGTGGAAGAAATTGTGAAGAAAAGAGAGTTGGAGATGGTGAAAGAAGGGATCATTCCTTCCACTATCTCTTCCCAATTTCTTGTTGACAAAATGATCTCACTTGGTTCCTCCTCGTGCTCAGTAAAAAATGAGAGGAATGTCTATTGGGTATAGCTTTATTCCCTTTTCCAGGCCCAATGGACTAATTATGGAAAAGGATCCCCATGGAGTATTATTTTCCAAGTATCTCAGACTCTCTAAAAATGAAATCTGGTGAGCATGGACTGCCCTGGGTTCATTAAAGTTATAGATCAGTAGGTTCTCTCAATGAATTTTTGTTTTCAGTTAAATCTGGATTTCTCATGTTGGACTGATGTGGGATTTCTTAAAGCCCTCCTTCCAACAATCTTAGCTCATCGACATCAACAAGTTATTTGGATGCAAGATCAGAGCCTTAAGATGCCTTGAAGCTTGTATGCCCTATTGAAAAGCTATCTCACTAGTAGCAATGGGAATAACTATGGCTCCTTGATGGTTGTATCCTATAAGGGGGTTTGACATTAGCACATTAATGCACACTTGATAGGATGCATCAGGGTACCTTGGTGTTCACTCTAATTAAAGCTGATGGGCCTCACATTAGTTAACAGTTGATCTCAATAGTTGGTAATCCAAGGAGCTCATTGGAAATTCGACATCAACAACTTTTATTCATGTGCAATGCATTGTACACAAGTGAGGGAGAAGTGTTAGTTGGTGGTCTGATTTCCTGTAGAAGCTCCACAAGTCATGGTCTGATTTCCTGCAGAAGTTTCAAAAGTTGCGGTTCGATTTTCTAGAAGACTCAACAGTCGTGATTCCATTTCCTACAGAAATCTCGGCAGTCCCAGTTCCATTTCTTGCAGCAACACCTTGGTTTTCTGAAAAACAAAAAGCATAAACAGAGCATTAATTCAAATTTTTTTAAAAAGTACTAACATATTTTTAAATACTAGTGGAGGTCATGAATTTTGAAATAATATATCTGATTTAACTATTAGGTGGGTTATCATCCCAAGGACTTGCACATGTCATCCGTAGTACTAGATTGTTGGATAGTATAAAGGTAAAGTACATTCGGCAACAGGACACTTGAGGTAAAGGATAATTAATGCTTTTATTTTTAATATTTGTATGATTTTTCAGCTATGTTCACCCCTGCAGTAAAACACAACCATAATTCGGTGAATTACAAATCCATCTCCTTGCATGATCACCATGAATTTGACACGACCATTCTACGTACTCCCCATATCTTCCTGCAGGTCGGATCATGATGACAATCATGATCACGACTCATCTCTTGAAAATCTTGTGCTTTGCAATCACTTTCTCTAATAAGCCCTCCCTTGTCGTGCGAGTTTGTTACAAATCTTAAGCTGATATTTCCAAAGAGGTGCATACACCCTGTCTTCCAGTCTTTCACCATGTCGAAATTGCGTGCCCTCATCCACTTTGAGCCACAAGGGCTTGAGTTGCTGGAGGCCGACCCTCGCAGTAAGGCAAGGTTGGAAAAAGTAGGGTGACTGCTATTTTCTAGTGAGCCAACGGGCACAACTCGAAGGTAACAAAATATTTCTCCCTGAACCTAAATGACGATAAGGCTTAAATTGGGGATGTTCAATTCAGGTTGACCGAGGGCATGGTAGCGTGATCATGTGGGATTTCATAGTTGGCAAAAAATTGGTTCAAGAACCAACGTTTCAACAAGAGTTTGTGTGCATCATTCCTCCGCGGAGAGCATTCAGACCCTGACTGGAGTAAGGGAATCTCGCAGGATTTCGTGAAGAGTAAATACCAAAACTTATTGTTTTTCCTGCAGAAATACATCACATGTGAAGGTCACTTCGGGCTTGCATTCCTATTTCATATTTGGCTCCTCGTCCATTTCCATAACAAGGCATTAAATTTTCCCTATTACTTGAGGATGTCACTGATGAAGATGTCGATAGCTGCCAAGGAAAGGGGGGCCAATTTAGAGGAAAACCTCTACCACCATGGGTTGGTGAAAACGATATTGGTGGAGGTTTTGAAAGAGAAAAACTAGACATGGGAGTAGTTCTTGGCTGAAAAATAGTTTGTAGAAAATGAGTATTATGATTCCTTAGATTCCATGGAAGAAGCATCGGCTAATATCAAGTAAAAAGCCAAGGACGCATGGGCTACAAATAAAAGGGGAAGAAGATGAGAAAAAATATGACCCTTCAGAGTCTATAGCAGAAAAAGAAGTGGGAAAAGTGAAGAAAAAGTCATAGACTCAGAGGCCACTGGTAAAGAAGGAAAAGAGGGACGGTCTTGGCTCTCTGAAGCCCACTGAGAAGAAAAATGAAGAAAAACTTGTTAGAGCCTAGATTTTCCTTAGGCTGAAAAGGAAAGGTTCTTGGTCCACATCAAACCACGCTCAACCTCGCAGCTAGCCCTATGAGGATAGGAGAGGGCTCTTTCTGGGTCAATCGTAGCGAAGGATAATTAATGGGGTTGGAGATGACAGAAAAAAAAAAAAAAAAAAAAAAAAAAAAAAAAAAAAAAAAAAAAAACTAATTTTAGGCTAGGTATGAAGTGAAAGGATTTGTTTTGAGTTTTTGGAGGTTTTTTTGGAAAAAAGGTACATGCAAATTTTAGGTCTGGGGATGAGGCTAGATTTTTGCAGAGTTCAAGTAGGGGAAAGATAGGCAGTAGTTTTAATGCTTTGGATTGAATTAATGGGTGGATCAGACTGGTGGGGAGCCAAGGAGGGCAAGAGGATCTCAAGATTCCTCCTTAAATAGATGAAAACATGAAGAATTAAACAAAATATCTAGGCAGGGCATAGCAGTCCAATGAATTCTACCTTAATCACTCATTTGTTTAATTGCGGAAGAGAAGAGAAGGGAAAATGATACACATAAACATCAGTGAACTTACAAATACATAGAGAAACACACCGTCAAAACATAGATCCACATGGATCCCAACAAGTGCTACAAAACCCTGGTCTTTCCTTTGCCAAAATTGCGAAAATGAAATGTACAATAGAGTGCCAAGAAATCCCAAGTATCAAACCCTGAAAATGACTTAGAAATAACATAATACAGATAAGCCAAACCTATTCCCTTGCATCTCGGGGTCGAGCTCATCATTCTAGGAGCTGTTTGAACTAATTCTAAATAAGGAACTGAAATCTAGGTAGTCAAACAACTTACCCCAATATGCTAGGAAACTGATTCATTCATTTAATTTTCACGTTTTAGTGAATGAATATTATAGAACAAGTAAATATGTGCCAATATTACATCATAGTCATCAATTTACATCAAGATAGATCAATAGTTACATCAAAAAGTAAAACTGGTCAAAACTGGGTGAAATTTTGAGCTGTTGAGTGAAAAACAGGCCAAAATTCTCTATGCACCGCGCCAAAATCTGTATGCGTCGCACCACCTTGGAGCTGATTTTGAGGTACTTCCGAAGTCCAAATTGAGCCCAAGATAGCTCATTGGAAATCCACACCTGTCTACTTTCTAACCTAAGTGGAATTTCTAGATTTGGATGCCATTTTCCCCTCCAAACCTTCAATCTCCGAAGACTGCTTCCTGTGGGTGCAAAAGGTGGCAGAGAGGTCCTTTTTAGGGTGTTTTTGACCCTTTAAGCAACCTAGAACTTGATGAAATCCTTAGGTAATCCATGAGAATGTGTAAATTTTCATAAAAAATCCATAAATGCAAAGTTTTCCTCCAGAGGATCTCCCAATTATAAGCGCGCGCCAAGTGGTGCTACGCGTTGGGCAGAAAAACTTTTTTTAAAGCAAAAAAATTCAAAATTGACAAAATTTTCTCCAAATTTCTTGAAATTTTGGTTGGAGGCCTATCATTGAGTATCATGTTCAGCCAAGGAGGCCTCGGCCAAGATCTGAAGACGATCATGCTCCTTTTGCCTCTTTTGCTTCTTTGTCGCCTTCTTCAATTTTGCCTTTAGATTCCTTGTTCGTGCCTTGGAACTCATATGTCGCGCCCTGTAATGGAAAACCATGTGTCTCAACAATGCTTTATCTCTATCGGTCTTGTTCAGCAGTCCCTCTAAGTGGATGTTGACTTTCTCGAGCCAAGACTATCGATCATCATTAATCTCTTGCTGAATGGGTGTCATCTCATTTAGGCTTCTTTGGGCAGCCTTGGTGATTTTTCTTTATGTTTTTGTCACCTCTATGAGGCCTCCTAGGTGCGTGCACTCCTATTGGTGAGTCACTTTGGGTCTCCACTCCATAATCAGATGAATGACTGGATGAAATAACTACTGCTATACAAATTTCCTTAGAGAAATAGATGCCGGTGTATTAAACTATGTGGGTCTGCTCTTTAGTGATGTGCTTAACCTCTACCACCAAGGGGAAAACAGTGAAACAAGGGACTATTAGGAGAGAGGAAAATAGTGAGGGATTAGGGGCTATTGGGATAGATTTTGTTAGGAAATATGGGAGGGCTTGGAGGTTTTATGTATGGGATTAGGAATTTTTGTGTAGGGTTAGGGTTTGAGGTTTTGGATTTGAGAATTTGGGAAAAAGAATTCGGGAGAAGGAATTAATGAACCTAGGGGGTAAGGAAACCTAGGGAATGATGAAAACAAGGGAGAAATGGATGGAGGAGTGACTTTGGTGACAAAACAATGATTTTGAAACCCTACCAGCAAGTTTCCTTGAGGTAATTTAGGAGGTAGGTTTTGATGATTTTGTTTTAACCATTATCATCCATAAACCACCATAGTCTATCACAAAATTTGATGAAACACCAAGATGGAGGCTCTACCTGGCGAATTCGTGCAAGTTATTGGCAATTTGGAGCAATTGTTGAAAAAATCGCCCTTGGCAGCTCTATGCGTCACGCACCAGCCCAATGCGCCACACACACCATGTGCCTTGTTCTAGTGTATTTTTACACTGTATAAAATTTCCCAATGTGCCGCGCGGCCTATGTGCGCCACGCACAAACCCAATGCACCACGCCACCAAACCCTGTTTTTTAGTGCTTTTTGTAGGAGACTTTGGAGAACTTCCCTGTGTCCAAATTGGGCACATGATAGCGCGATGGAAAGGTATTTGAGTCTAACTTTCAACCCAACTATAATTTTTCAATTTGGAGTTCATTTTCCTTGTCAAAAATCAAATCTCCCAAGACTGGTCAAAATGTGCTAAATGAGGCTGCCTCAAGGCAGAGTGCTGTTGCAATCAACTTTTGAAGGTGTTCCTCAACTCCAAATTGAGCTCATGATAGCTCATTCGAAATCTCTTTGTGTATAGTTATGATTTGACTCATCAAAAAAGTCCTTTGGCCAAGCAAGCTAGGCGAAATATTGATTTTCCCAAGGTCACTCAAAAGGTGCATCAATTCTCCCAAGGCGACTGTATTTTTGACATTTCTCTAAAACTATGACACTGTGTAAACATTGAAGGAAATTTTTCTTCCTTGGCCACTTGTGGACAAAAACCTCTCTCAGGTTTTCCAAATTCATCTTTCCTTGCTTAGAAACATCATTTGAGTAAAACCTACCCCGATGTGTGGAACAAGAGATTTGTCAAAATGAAGTGAAATGAAGGAGACAATGGGCTTCTAAATTCTTGAGAAAATTTTCAGAGGTGGGGAGGGATGTTAGGAAGTAGGGGAAAGTGTAATCTCAGAAATTGAGTGGGGGGAAGGGGTCCAAAAGGGAAAAACACAGGCCTAGACTAGAAAATAGGGTTTGTAGCAAGAAACTAGGGTTTGTGTGAAAATGAGGAATTTGGAAAATTTTGAAAGGAGTAAAAGCAAACCCTAGACCTAATGCCTAGTGACCAAATTTTGCTTGAAGACTCACTGAAATGACAAAATTTGACCTTGACACCTTAAAATCACTTTGTAAGAGCATGTTTGATCACTGCAGGAAGGCTGCAAAGACTGACACTAATATTGGATCCAATGGGGATGGTAGCTCCTTGGAGGTGCCAGGAACGACAGATCTCTGGGAGAGAAGACAAGTGCCTTCATCCATTGGGAAATGGATTCAAAAACTCAAGCTGAAAGGCATGACTGAAAACTGACGACTTGACAACACAAACTGACTTTCACTCAACTAAAAACTAACTCAATACTTAAACTCAACCGAAAAACTAGAAAATATGCTCAAAATAAAGCTTATTCATCAAAAACTACTCTAATTATTCTATTTCACTGCCAGATCAAGTGAAATGAAACAGCCAGTGCAACCAAGTAAGCATCTTGGCTAGTATTTGATTTCTTCCCAAATGCTTTCTCATGCGCAGGAAAAGGGAAGAATCGAAAGGCAACTCCCATGGAAACTTGGAATCAAGTTGACTGTTGATAAACTTGGAAAGCATGAATTGACTTGATGATTTCAAGAATACTACGGAAGGATCTTCATAAACATTGCTATTGATTTCCATTAATGCATTACTGCTCTAGTCCAAGTAATCTTCATATCTGGATATTAAGACTTTCCTCACATTGGTGCTGTCTTTCTTTGGTGATTGCAGTAGGCTGTCAAAAGGGTCCTGAATTTCGTGAATAACCAAACTCTGTTGCTGATTCCAAACAGAACAAAAGTCTCCTTTATCAATCTCGTCATATGACTGCAAACCTTGGTATGGGCTATGCAATGAACAATCTGTTAAACAAGATAATGAAGGCGACTTGTGAATAAGTTTATTATCAACATTCTTTTCTGGGACATGGTTAGCTGATGGAGAAGAAATTTTACAGCAAACATCATCCAACACATGAGCAATAGGATCATCAAAAATTTGAGAAGGCTGCTGTGATGTATCCATTAAAACTATATGACATCTTACTCGTTGTTCATCTTTTTCTTTAGAGATATTACGAAGATTCTGCCTTATAAACTGAAATGCTTCGAAACAAAAGGGTATAGAATCCTCTTGCATCATTAAATCATGTATTTCAGCTGCCACACCTTCATCTGTAATCTGACCTTCATCCTCAACATTAAAACCTAGAGATTGTTGATTTCCTACAGGCTACCCATTAGAAGATTTACTGCGCAATTTACCCTTCAAAAACTGAAATGATTTAAAACAGAACGGTATGGAATCATATTGTACCATTTTATCACATGTGCCAGCTTCCATATCTTCATCTGCAACTTGACAAGCAATGGCTTTCGGGGGCTGCAAATCTGGATATGAGAAGTCTTGAACAAGGTTTTCATTGCCCTCAAGATGGTCCAAATCAAGACTTGTCGATAGTTGATTTTTGATTGCATGAATGTTGTCTTTGATGAACTGAAACGAAGCAAAACAAAAAGGCAAATATCCTTCACTTACTTCAAAATTTGCAGCGCTTTCCTCATCATTGTCATAGCTGATATGCATCGGTTGATCACTGTACTTGAGTTGTTGAAAGTGGACTTCTTCCTCCCACAAACTAGCTGCCGATTTTTTTGCAAGATCAGCTTCTATGTGGAGAACATAATCATCATCATCATACTGATCAAACTGAGGCAAATCATCAGTATAAAACACATCATCAAGCATACATGTCATATCAACTGATCTCTCTTCTCCAAGATGATCTACAAAACAATCATTACCAGATCTATGACAACTAGGATAAGAAAGAAGATGTTTTGGATCAACAACTTGTTCTTCTGCAATCAGCGAGCTATGAGCTTGAACATCATAATCATTCCTTTCATTGATCTTTTCCATCATCTTTTCTACTGCACTTACCAAAATGTCAAGCTTTACCTATAGAGATGTCGATTTCTCCGAATCTATGTTTTTCGTCTCTTCTTCCTTCAACCTTGCCCTTCGGATCAGCAAGTGAGCCTCTACATTTACTGCATTGGTCTGCATCTCTTCAAGTGTTGGAGTATTCCTTTCTCTTAGTTGAAACTCCATTTCCGGATCAAAGGCACCCAGATAGTGCAAGAGAGTAGACCTAGGAGGAGGCCTTATAGAACTGGCATCGAATAATAAAATTCGTTAAATCTGACAGAAAATTGTTGTACTGTATCCCCTGGCAGTCTTTTCAGCTGGTTATACTCTTCTATAATCAAGAAAATATTCTATCCGATCACCCACCTGTTGAGGAAAGCTTTGATGAACTGCTGGAAATATGAGATGCTCACATCAGGCAGGGCTTTGAACCAACTCTTGACTTTGCCTTGCAAAGAAAGAGAAAAAAGCCTAATATTAACATCCTCTTCATCAACTTCAAAAAGGTCTAGAAAAGACTCAAAATTTTGCACATGTTGCTCAACATTGACATTATTACATTCACCATCAAACCTCGGCAAGTATAGATCATAGTTTTTGGGGAAAGCATGAAGCAGGTAAAACAAGAGGTTTATACCTATCTGGAACTATGAAAGGTGTAGGAGTATATACAAGAGTATGATCAGTTTTGTTTTCTTTAGGCTCATCATGCTGAAGAGAGTCATCATGAGATGTGGGAAAAGTAAGGAGGCTAGGATCAAAGGGAAACTTAGTATTTACACTTTTTGAATAGATCAAGTGAATATTTTGATCACATTTATCATACAACAAATTCTAAAAAAATTTCAGGACAACTTCAAGAACAACAAAGAAGTAATTTACAAGAAAGCAGACTAGATCCTGAATACCATTCCACTTTGGATACCCAAACTTTGTGTAAGATCCTTCCATTTTCTTAGAGAAAGAGTTTATCTTCTAGTGGAGTCTTTACAGGAGTTGGAGTCACCAGGTGAATGATTTCAACCTTCTTATGTCTGATTGCTGTCCACCATCAACCATTAGATCTGAACTTGATACATGTACTCAGATAATTAACAAGTTAGATGTCACGATTACAAGCTAGACCAGAGATTCACTAAAGCAACGTTTATCTACTTGCACTAATGCAAAGCAAAAGTGTTTTGAAGGCTACCTAGCATAACTTCAGGCTCTGTTTGTAGCTCATAAAACAAATGACATCAACAAGCAAACCATTTTCTTCCCTAGTATGGTTGCCACTATGTTAGAGCCTAGATTTGCCTCAGGCTGAAAAGGCAAGGTTCTAGGTCCACATAAAACCACGCTCAACCTCGTAGGTGGCCCTACGAGGATTAGAGAGGGCTCTCTCCGGGTCAATCTCAGCAAAGTATAACTAATGGGGCTAGAGATTACTGAAAATCAAACTAATTTTAGGCTACGTATGAAGTGCAAGGATTTGTTTTCATTTTTTGGGGGTTTTGTTGGAAAAAAGGGACAAACAAATTTTGGGTCTGAGGATGAGGCCAAATTTTTGCAGAGTTTAGGTAGGGGAAAGATAAGCAGTAGTTTTGATGCTTTGGGTTGAATGAATGGGTGGATCAGACTAGTGGGGAGCCAAGGAGGGCAAGAGGATCTCAAGAGTCATCCTTAAACAAATGAAAACATGAAGAATTAAACAAAATATCTAGGCAGATCATAGCAGTCCAATGAATTCTACCTTAATCACTCATTTGTTTAATTGCAGAAGATAAAATAAGGGAAAATGATACACATAAACATTATTTAACTTACAAATACATAGAGAAACACACCATGAAAACATAGAGCCACATCGATCCCAACTAGTGCTACAAACCTTGGTCTTTCCTTTGCCAAAATTGCAGAAATGAAATGTACAATAGAGTGTCAAGCAATCCAAAGTATCCAACCCTGAAAATGACTTAGAAATTACATAATATAGATAAGCCAAACCTATTCCCTTACTTATAGGGGTCGAGCACATCATTCTAGGAGCTGTTTGAACTAATTCTAAACAAGGAACTGAAATCTAGGTAGTCAAACAACTTACCCCTATATGCTAGGAAACTGATTCATTCATTTAATTTTCACTTTTTAGTGAATGAATCTTCTAGAACAAGTAAATATGTGCCAATATGACATCATAGTCATCAAGTTACATCAAGATGGATCAATAATTACATCAAAAAGTAAAAATGGTCAAACTAGGCGAAATTCTGAGCTGCTGAGTGAAAAACACGCCAAAATTCTCTATGCGCCTCGCCAAAATCTGTATGTGTCACAACACTTTGGAGCTGATTTTGAGGCACTTCCTGAAGTCCAAATTGAGCCCAAGATAGCTTGCTGGAAAGCCCCGCCTGTATACTTTCCAACTCAAGTGGAATTTATAGATTTGGATGTCATTTTCCCCTCCAAAATTTCAATCTCCCAAGACGGGTTCCTGTGGGTGAAAAAGGTGGCAGAGAGGTCATATTTAGGGTGTTTTTGACCCTTTAGGCAACCCAGAACTTGATGAAATCCTTAGGTAATCCATGAGCATGCATAAATTTTCTTTAAAAATCAATAAATGTAAATTTTTCCTCCAGAGGATCTCCCAATAATAAGTGTGTGCCAAGTGGTGCTACGCGTTGGGCATAAAAACTTGTTTTAAAGCCAAAAAATTCAAAATTGACAAAATTTTCTCCAAATTTCTTGAAATTTGGGCTGGAGGCCTATCATTGAGTATCACGTTCAGCCAAGGAGGCCTCAGCCAAGATCTGAAGGCGATCATGCTCCTTTTTCCTCTTTTGCGTCTTTGTCGCCTTCTTCAATTTTGCCTTTAGATTCCTTATTCGTGCCTTGGAACTCATATGTTGTGTCCTGTAATGGAAAACCATGTGTCTCAACAATGATTTATCTCTATTGGCCTTGTCCAGCAGTCCCTCTAAGTGGATGTTGAATTTCTCGAGCCAAAACTCTCGATCATCATTAATCTCTTGCTGAAAGGGTGTTATCTCATTTAGGCTTCTTTGGGCAACCTTGACGATTTTTCTTTATGTTTTCTTCACCTCTATGAGGCCCCCTGGGTGCATGTACTCCTGTTGGTGAGTCACTTTGGGTCTCCACTCCATAATCATATGAATGACCGGATGACATAACTGCTGCTATACAAATTTCCTTAGAGAAATAGATGTTGGTGTCTGAAATTGTGTTGGACTGCTCTTTAGTGATGTGCTTAACCTCTGCCACCAAGGGGAAAATAGTGAAACAAGGGACTGTTAGGAGAGAGGAAAATAGTGAGGGGTTCGGGGCTATTGGGATAGATTTTGTTAAGGAAATATGGGAGGGTTTGGGGGTTTTATGTATGGGATTAGGAATTTTTGTGTACGGTTAGGGTTTGAGGTTTTGGATTTGAGAATTTAGGAAAAATAATTCGGGAGAAGGAATTAATGAACCTAGGGGGTAAGGAAACTTAGGGAATGATGAAAACAAGGGAGAAAGGGATGAAGGAGAGACTTTGGTGACAAAATAATGATTTTGAAACCTTAACAACAAGTTTCCTTGAGGTAATTTAGGAGGTAGGCTTTGATTTTTTGTTTTAACCATTATCATCCATAAACCACCATAGTCTATCACAAAATTGGATGAAACACCAAAATGGAGGCTCTACCTGGCGAATTCGTACAACTTATTGGCAATTTGGAGAAATTCTTGAAAAAATCAGCCTTGGCAGTTCTATGTGTCGTGCACTAGCCCAATGCACTTGCACACCATGTGCGCCACGCCAGTGTATTTTTACACTGCAGAAAATTACCCAATGTGCCGCACACAAACCCAATGCGCCACGCCACCAAACCTTGTTTTTTAGTGCTTTTTGCAGGAGACTTTTGGAGGCCTTACCTATGTCCAAATTGGGCGCAGGATAATGCGCTGGAAAGGTATTTGAGTTTAATTAAAAAAAAAGCTATAATTTTTCAATTTGGATTTCATTTTCCCTATCAAAAATCAAATCTCCTAAGACTGGTCAAAATGTGCCAAATGAGGGTGCCTCAAGGCAGAGTGCTGTTGCAGTCAAATTTTGAAGGTGTTCCTCAACTCAAAATTGAGCTCATGATAGCTCATTGGAAATCTCTTTGTGTCTATTTATCATTTGACTTATCAAGAAAGTCATTTGGCCAACCAAGCTAGGAGAAAAATTTATTTTCCCAAGATCACTCTAGAGGTGCATCAATTCTCCCGAGGCGACTGTATTTTTGACATTTCTCTAAAACCATGACACCTGTGTAAAAAGGGAAAGATTTCTTTCTTCCTTGGCCTTTTTTGGACAAAAACCTCTCTCATTTTTTCCATTTTCATCTTTCCTTGCTCAGAAACATCATTTGAGTAAAACCTACCCCGATGTGTGGAACAAGAGATTTGTCGAAATGAAGTGAAATGAAGGAGACAATGGGCTTCTAAATTCTTGAGAAAATTTTGCGAGGTGGGGAGGGATGTTAGGAATCAGGAAAAAGTGTAATCTCAGAAATTGAGTGAGGGTAAGAGGTCCAAAAGGGAAAAACACAGGCCTAGCGTAAAAAATAGGGTTTGTGGCAAGAAACTAGGGTTTTTGCGAAAATGAGGAATTTGGGGGATCTCAGTGATGGGAAGTGTTTAATAAGGTACATTAAGGATAGGGGAAGGTGTATAAACATCAGGATACAATTTTTTCTGATGATTTGACTATCCAAGAGAAATTGCCTTCAAAACCCTAGGAGAGGGAAATGACCTTACCTAGGCGCAACTAAAGCATGAACAAGGTGTAAAATGACCCATTGGAACCTAACATGATGATTAAAACCCTCTGAATTATGGTACACTCAGCTAAATGGTGACATGGACTGACATTTGGACAATTTTGAAAGGAGTAAAAACAAACCCTAGACCTAATGTCTAGTGACCAAATTTTGCTTGAAGACTCACTGAAATGACAAAATTTGACCTTGACACCTTAAAATCACTTTGTAAGAGCATGTTTGATCACTGGAGGAAGGCTCCAAAGACTGACATTAACAAAACCAAAGAAAAGGAAGAAGCTTCATACCCTCGGGCTACAGATGAAGGAAGCATACAAAGATGAAGAAGTGGTGGTGACAGGGGAGATTGTGGGAAAAAAGCCTAAGTCAAAGAATCACACTTCCACCTAGCAAAAAGATTTACTAGAAACCATGTTGTTTAGCTGGAAATAAAGGATATTGTGGATGTAGAAGTATTGCCCAAGACACCAGATAAGGAGAAGGAGAAACACCATGACCCACCTAAAGGTAAAGAGAAGATCAAGTCAGTTGAGTTTATTGGCGAGGAAGCGATGTCCTTTCAGGACTCCCCACTGCATGGAAATGGGAATAATAGAGAAGGGGAACATCAAGTAGAGGAGGACCTCGAGTCCCCTCAATCTCTCTAAGGACATTAGGAAGGGGAAGTGACCCCTTAGAAGGGATGGTATCTGTAGGAATTGGAAGAAATCATCACCGAGCTCACCATTTTAGAGAGATCTTTGAGAGAGGAAAACGAGACCCCGAAGGAAAACAACGTACGTATCCAGAAAGAGCATGAAGAGTGGGTCCAAAAAATGGCTTGAATTATGAAAAAGAAGCAAGCTAAGATCGACCATCTGAAAATGAAGAACGAACTGTACAAGGGTCAAATTCTTGCAAAATCTAACGGTAACTAGTTGAACCAGTTGGTGGAGGTAGCAGATAAGTTGGCTATAGTAGATGCAGCTCATGATAAGGAATGATTTCCTTTTCCTTTTTGGGGAAGATGAAACAATTTTGCTGGCATAAGGGGCATGTAGGAAGTTAGGTGTGGGGGAGATGTTGGGGCTTGGGTTTTCCCAATTTGGACACATTTTCCTATACTTTCCCTCTCCCATTTGACTATATTTAACCCCTACTATGCCTATTTTGGTTATAATACTTATGTTTTTTTCCAAAAGGGTGTTGTAGGCTGAAGTTATGCAAATTAATACTAAAAATTGTCTTTTAACTTAACTTTGAGTATTATTTAGCTAGTTGTTCTTTATTTTATTACCATGCCAACTGATCTCAAGTTCCTGTGCAAATTTGCTTTGATTCGGAAATAGGCACATAATTCCTACAGACAAATGTGCAATTCTATTTCCTGCAAACACTCTGGATTTCCTGTAGTCATGGATTTCCTGTAGTCACGGATTTCCTGTAACCGCCTGGGTTTCCTGTAGAAACAACGGTGGTTAGCCATGTTCCATGAATATCTAAGTTAAACAAGAACATGGGTTTTTCAGGGAATATATCACATATAGTTTCTATCTTATTGGCGTTTTCAGATCTGCCAACAACACTGCCCAGATTTAGAATCCTTCTCTCATTGGCGGTTTGGAGGAAAGCTGCAACCATGTAATGAGTTTCGTCTAATCCATGCTTTCAGTCATGGATTAGACCTAGTATGGCTAAAATCGATATTTTGTAATAGCTATGTTAGCCGATGGCTTAGATTAGTAGTCTCCATATATGGGCTTCGTAAATGTATAAATTTTGTCCTAGTTTCGATGATAGAGTGTTGTGTTGGTTTGAGCATGGACCGTGTATCAGATTGTACTTGACTGTATTTCCAGATTAATATAAAGATATATGTTATGTCTATTGCAGTGAGCATGCTCTTCTAATTTGAAGGGGTTGTGAGTAAGGGAGGGCCCCCTTTGGTCACAACTCCGATAGTTTAGTTTTTATGCAAGTTAGTTCTTTTATGTAGCAATATTTCATTTTCACAACTAATGCATTCTTTCTAATATATTAGCAACACTTGATTAAATGAACTAGTTTTATGTTCATGTGTGGAATTCAATTAATGAAGATTTGATTTCTCATGTTGATTGAATTTCTGAATTTGTTTTAAGTTGATTTCAATATCTTTTCCTAATCATCATCAACAATCTTAAGAGTTGTAGAGGGAAGTTTGATCCACTCTATAACCTTTGCTGCTAAGTGATTGATGTAGGAAAGAGTCATTGGTTTGTGTGAATGGCTAGTTAGATTAATCAATACTTACATTGTTAGGCTTGCATATACTTTGCATGCATCTCATAAGCTTACCTGCCTGAGTTGATGATTTATGTTAATGAAATTATGAGGCTATAATTTAACTCTACAGAGTCATTAATCATGGAAATAGGGGACACATTTTAGAGTGTGATATTATTCAAATCTTTATATTCAATACACATTCACTAAGTCCCATCCTTCTTGGGCGTGCTAATTATAGGTGAACAAAAAGGATGTTCTTAGATGAATAATGTGTTCCAATGGATGTTGCAACTAATTCTTCACTTATTTTGCTTCCAAAATAATATGTTTATACATTCCAATGTTAGGTAAAGGGAATTTAGGAAAAAATGCATCTCATGCTCCAATTCCATATTAGGTGGTATTCATTTAAGTTAAAATGACACCCCTCTATATGTGTGTATAAATTACACCAAAGTCTATTTTTTTTCTCTTTAGTACATCCATATAAGTATTCATTTACCATTACTAATTCATCACCTTACTAATTCCCTCTTAAGAAAAGTAACACATAATTTTATTAGGACTAATCAACTTCTTAGTGTGATTGGAACTTAGATTTGAAATATTTGAATTACCTTTGCATGCATTGTTTATTAATTATTTCCCATCCTTGATTAGGAAATACTAGTTTGTTCTTTTCATGAAGATTACATCCCTCAATTATGGCCTATAAATTCCATAGAAAACTGTGACAAATTGTAGATTTTGTAGCTATCGTGGTAACGTTAACTAGTTAAACTCCTATGAACTTAGTTTTATAATAGTTCACAAGTATATTATAAACATGGAACCTTCTCAATATAATATTAGTTCATTATTTTCCCTTTAGTTCCCATTATTGGTGTGATTAACATGCACACCTTTCCTCAAACACTTGGCACCGATGCATCGCATTTTGTGCCCACTTTCTCTCTCTTTAAACCCCATCTAGGCCCCATGGTTGACTTGGAATCACTATAAAATCTATTGAAAAAGGGGAGTATCACTATTGAGTACTAATTTGTTCTTAAATAATCAGCTTAATCTTCTATACCTTAAATTATCAACCTGAGATTGTGTCTTCTTATTGCAAGGCTGTCGGCACAGTCGGTGCAATGCTAGTACTTAAATTACTTGGATCTACATGAGACTAACATGCAAAAGAAGCTGAAAAAGAACATTAAAAAATATCTATGAGAAGAATACATGATCTTATCAAAATAAACATAGGAATAAATAATTGTGTTCTTATGCAAAAATCATGAAACAACTCAACTATTTCTTGGGAAGTGATAATTACGATAAATAGATTAAGATGCATCTACTAGAAAGGGATTAAATTTGTAAAACCAACAATCCTTACTCTACTTCGAAAATCAAGAATGGAGTATGACACTTTAAAGGAAATTCTCTCTAATCGCTAATTGCTATAATTGCTTGTAAACATTGGCAGTAAAACTTAGTAAATGGAAATTCACACAACTGAAGAGTAAATAGGGAAATTCACACAACTGAATAGTAAATATGGAAATTAACACAAGGAGTAGAAAATCATCCAAAGCTGAAGGTAACAAGAAAAAATGGTACAAAGAAGACAATGTTCGTTCCAGGACTAGGCCCATGATCTCTGGAATTTAATTGTCTTGGAGTTTAATTTCTTTTATATATTAAAAAATAACTCTAACACTAGAATAGTAAAGCTATCATGAGAATTAGAAGATTCTCAGGATGGTTATTTTAAAATATAAAATCTCCATCACACTTTCGGAATAATCGATTGTATCATTTCTTCAACTATCTCATGCACATGGGCACGAATCCTTGATCAACACATCACAATTATCGCAACCGTTTCTTCATTTTTTGGTTTCTCTTCAGCAATTTAGCTAACAACAATCGTACATCAAATATTTCTTATGCATAGATTAATATAAATTGTGAATTAATGAATATCAAGGCATCATTAGCTTCTTTCTATAACTTCTAGCTTCTGAATTATTACGATCTAAACTAAAAAAACTTGAAAAAATAATTATTAACTAAAGAAACACGGAGGAAAATCATACCAATTCCAAGGCCCAACATCGCTCCCCAACTTACTTTTTTTCATGTCCTCATGCAAAGAGATGTTTGACATGTAGTAGAGTCATGGAGTAGGATGGGTAAGGTTATTTGCTATAGTGTCTAAATCTGTTCCTATTTTTGATTTCCCTGAATGTTGTACACTTAACAACCTCTGAGAGTTCATACTTGAATTTATAATGGTATTGAGGATACTAGATTATGAGACATTTATACTTACATCCAAGCCAATTAGGACCTTCTGCTAGGACCAAATGAGTGTAATCTTGAATTCTTCTTGTTGCTTCTTGAAAATTTCTGAAATTAAAAGGTTCCCTATTTTTAACTTCATTGGTGGACATCTTCCACCTTTGTTTAGTGGCCCATATGGATTCTACTTTGATTTATTCAACATACTCCAGTTCAATTTGGAGAACATCATTATGAACATGTGTGAGGGCATTGATAATTCTAGGTTGTTCCATAAACGTTTTATGCTTTATGATTGTACATAGAGGGTTCATTGGTTCCCCCTTAACCTAGAGGTCGAGGTCATTCGTGCTTCATTGAAATGTATCATGAGATTTTGACCATATTATCTACTTCCTAGTGAAAGAAATGAATGCCTGAATTGTACATCACCAAGGAAAGGTCTGGGGTTTTCATCCTTCTACTCGTCCGACAAGAATTTATGCATATATAATTCATGTAGAAAATATTTTACAAGATCATCATGTTGCTGAAAAGACTTGATGAAATAAAAAAATTATTAAATTCAGAAGATTGACCAGATTGACTGACTTTGACCTTGAGTAGAAGATATCTCTCTAATAAAAAAAAAGCATAATTCTTGGTTGGGCATCTGCAGGAAAAAGCATCAGAATAGATGGAGCTGACCTCCTTCCTCTCTTCCAAGGATTTCTCAACTTGGCCTTGTACCATTTTTATCTTTTTCTCATTTTCAATCAATTTATCATAAGTCTCATCCTCAGTGATGGAAAATGCTTTAAACTTTTGTAGCAATTCCTGATGCTCCTTTTGGGGCACCACTTCTCATTGGTATCATCTAAGGGTCTCTTGTTGTTCTTCCAATTTTTTATTTAACACCTGAATGGTAGCATCCATGATCAAGGGCGTGTAAGGAGGTACAGGCTCTAACTGAGTAGTCCTGTTAATGAAAATCAACAATTCTGTTTGAATAGCCACTTCAATGGGCATGACATTGATACTCAAATCAGTCTGTGTTCCTATAGCAAGAAAAAGGGATTATCCTGTCTGAGTTTCTACAGAGGCAACCCAAATCTCATTTTGGGCTTCATACGTTCGAGTTTCTTACCTTCTTTTATAGTTCCTCTTGTTGCCCCTTAACTAGTTTCTGAGCTTCCTTACTCTCCTTTGTAATTTCATATTATCTTTCTTAAGCAACTCCATTTCATGGCAATTTTTCTTCTTCTGTTTCTAACAAGTTTTTCAATATAAACAATTGAAGTAGAATGGATAACATCAATAGTCTCGGGTCCCTAAATTATGGCTTCTTCGGTTGTGGTAATAGTTACAGGTTTTATAGGCCCCTCATCAGACTGGAGCATGCTAGTAAAGTCATCATTAGTCTTTTGACACTAAGGGGGTTGTAAATTTGTTCCTTCATGAGGAGAAAAGGGTTCCATAACAGTTGCAATAGGCTCTCTTGAATTTTCTTGGAAAGAAGTATCCCTAGGGTATTCTGAAGAATGCGACATAATTGTAGCATTCAAATTAGAAGGGGAAACATGAGAGTCGGGTGTTGCGGTTCATTCGGGTTAGAATTGAAAAAGGTTCAAAACCTCTCCAATACTTGAGCTATTTCTTCCTCATGCAATTGAGGTGAAATTTCTTGATGGGTTTCCTAAACATCAGGAAACTTCTGAGATACATTTTCCTCTACCGACTATTCACTAGAATTCATGGGATTTCTTGTTTTAATCAATCTGGATGACCTTCTATGTTTGGTGGGTAGAGAGACTAGAAAATAAGCTATTCTCTTTTCAGCCCTCGTAAGCTTTTGTGAAACTAAAGTATGGGCTTGTTCCTGCATATTCTCTTCCCTTAGCATATTAGATTCTTCGTTTTTTGTTGGTCGCTCAAGTTCCATAGTAAGTGTTCAAATTTGTGATGGAGACTCAATGTTTCCCACAAATTAATTCCAAGTTAAATGGGCTTGGTTCAATTCTCTGACAACTATCAATTTTATAAGGCAGTGTTGGCTTACTATTGAACCCTGGTCTTTATATTTAAAAATTCTAATAGCAGCCTTGTGTAGGATTGAATTTAAAAAGAGGGGTAAATTTTTAGTTACCTTCTGCTTAAGTGTCGTCATCAACTTCATATTTCAAGGCCTAACTGTTGGGATCTTAATTTTTCTTTATTATTAGCACTTCTTAACATTCATTTCATCTATTTCCACTATTCTTTTATCACATTATTTACCATAATTTATTATATAATTCCATTTCATAATCATTTATGCTCTTGTGGATAAATAATATCTGATCTCATTTATTTTTAGTAATTAATGATTATTATGCATGATCTTGGTTTAATCATTTTTTATAACCTCACTCATTATTTTAGCCTCCAAGATCTCTTCCAAATTGCAGATTTGGTCTTCAACAGATAATTAGATATTCCAACTCAGGAATTCGCTGGCATAAGAAGTGACAGTTTTATGTTGGACGTTTTGGGAAAATGAAAGCGAATGTAGAAAATATGAGACATGGGTTTTGTTTAAAATGGACCAAATCATTTTCCGAGGGAGTAGTTTTTATAAATTCGGTTTGTATTGGGATAAAATCAAGGTTCTCCAAAGCACATATTTGCCTATTTGCTGTTGTGGCCGTTTTCTAGAATTGCCCAATTGTAATAACCAAATTTAGCTTGTTCTAGTTGAATCATGTTTGACAGATCTCCCAGATCTCATCTTGAATATTGAGATTAGTTTGTTGCAAGTTTCTTTTGGATCTTTGTATATGTAAAAGACACAATTCAGAGAGAGAGGGGAGCTAGCTGATGTAAGAATTGAGCCTTGTAACAGTGGAACTCTTATTAATGAATTTTTAGCCTTTTGATATTTTTCTCAATGTGTGAGTTAAGCACAACCCTGACCAGGGAGTTGGGCCCACTATTCTAATTAGGTGTTGTCCATGTGTCCTTTTTATGTATATTGTTTTACTTGTTGTATTTTTTTTATTATTGTTACAGATTTCCATAGATTGTTGTGAATGCTTTTCTTTCTGCAATTTAATTTCCATTATTGTTACAACGATTCTTTAATTTCTTATTCACGAACCCTTGGTCAATGTAAGATTGTAACCTTACTCCTACATATACCTTGCGTGTTACATTGAAAAGTGTACGCACCCAGATTGATGAATTAATGTAGGAAACAAGATTGAGTAATTTATTCATACTCGGACACCAACATTTTGGCACCATTACCGGGGAAGGCTAACAAGGTGAAAGACATGATCTGTATCAACCAGAGGGTCAATATCACATCCTGGGGAAGGAATCATTCTTTCACAGCTTGCTGCAGGTCCTGAGCGTAGTTATTTTTCCTGCATTTTTGCTTGCTTTTATTTTATAGGATCCACTCTCTTGTCTTGGGGAGGGAAAGAGTTCTCTCACCCTGCTCTAGGTCCTGAGCTTAGAATTTTTCCTACATTTTTGTTTGTTTTGATTCTGGAAAAAACAAATCTATTGTCCTAGGGAGGGAATGGTCCTTTAATGCCTTGCTCTAGATCTTGAGCTTTAGATTTTCTTTCAATTTTTTTTTGAATGACTAGGAAGAAAAAGGTAGAAATTTGAAGAAATCTTATCATTTCACTCAAGTGGTGATGTAAGCACGACCCATGCCACTAACAAATTGACAGGAATATCTGAAGGAGGAACCTCAAAGCATCACATGAAGAACATCTTCTATTATGGTAAGAAATGGCTCACATTGTTACTTTTGAATTCCCTAGCAGTGATCTAGGAGGAGTGACACAAATGCACATAATTCCTCCATCTTCTCTACCAAGTTTTCATGGTTTGGATAATGAGGACCTAGATACTTTCTTATTTGAGTATGAAGTAATTTGTAGAGGATATGATTATTTTACTAATGATCAAAGGTTGAAAGTGTTTCCTCTTACTCTAAAAGGAGCAGCTCTCCGATGGTTCATGAGCCTTGGTGGGAACTGCATCAAAACATGGGAGGACATGAAGAATGTATTCTTGGAGAAGTACTAAGAATATTGCAAGGCTAATGAAGATATTTTTAGTATGATAGAAGGGGAAGATGAAATCTTGGAGGACTATTTGGAGCGATTTAAATACAACCTTCAAAAGTCAAAGCATAAGCATCTGGAAAACGAGATCTTAAAAACACTCATTCTTAAAGGAATCAAAGATGAAATGATAGAAATCCTAAATCTGATAGGAAAACGTGACGTTTTTCAGCTATCATATGACGATTTTTGTGATTTATGCATAAGGTATTCAAGAGGAATATCCAAGGCTAGTAAGAAATCTAGAGAATTTTCTTCTTTCCTTTCCAAATCTGCTACAAGAAGAAGAGATATAAGAGATGAAATCAATGATTTATTTGAACATTTTAAAATTGATTTTATTAGCTCTCTAATTTCACAATTGCATTTTTTGCAGGTTAAGAAACGTCAAGCAGAATTTGAAGAAGTGATTTTTCCTCAATGGTAAACGGAGCATCCCATGGATAGTTTCTCTTTCTTACTTGGGATGAAAACAACATTTCCAAGAGATGGAGAAGCTGCAACAATTTCAGAGCCATTGAAACCTTGGCCTACATGTATGTTTCAAAACACTTCCTCTCCATTGTCTTACTTGCGTAATCTATTATGGAATACTCGTGTGAGAGGGAAACCATGAAAATCTCAATATAACACCCATCAATCTTGTCCACAAGTTTGGCATGGTTCATCCTATGATTACATGACTACTCTCCCTCATCTTGTAGCACAAAAATATCATCCATATTCTTTTCCATCTTTTCAAGAACACCTTTCTTGCGTATCAAAATCACACATCCCAATCAACTACATCATCAAAATCCTCCATGCCCTACACAATATCATGCTCAACTTATTCCACACCCTCACCATAATTATTCATTTTTTCTCTTTTAATACTATAGACAAATCTCTCGACTAAGTATTCAAGATTCTCATCCTCTTTTTGTGTCATTTTTAAGACTTCATATTTAATTTTATGAGGCATACAATAATCTATATATTTCTCTAAGAAACATTCTTTCATCTGTGCCCATGTCCTTATAGAATTCATCTCTAGACTCATGAACCATTTTAATGCTGAATCCTTTAAGGTAGCAGGAACAATTTCAATTTTTGAGCATCACGCAAACAATCATATGTTATGCATAATACTTCAAATTCGAAGAGAAATGTCTTTGGGTCTTCACTTCTTTTTCCATGGAAATTAGGAAGAATAGAAGGTGAAATATTTTTTATTGTGAGGGTTGTATCTTCATAAAAAATGGGAAATCCAAAAGGATCTTGATTTCCTCTACCTCTACCCCCTCCCCTATTTCTATCTCCACCTCCTCCTATACCTCTTCCTCCTCCAATCCTATTTTTCTCACCATTGACATTGTGTACCTCACCTTCCCCTTGTTCAACCATGATATATTGCTCAGAACTAATGTAAGGTTCTTCTAATTCTCTTGGTCCCTCTATCAATGGATAGCAAAAATAAGTTTATTGTTCTTCTTCTTCACTAGGAATTTCTAATTCTTCTCCTAGAATTTATTCACCAGTGGAAGATAGAAAAACTACTCCTGTAGTTGGGGATGTAGGATTTTCTTCAATTACGACTTCAGTAGATGAAGTAGGCAAAGTTCTGGATTGGATTTCCGATCTTCAGAGTTCATGAAGTCTTCATTGTCCTACAAATGGAATTCGGGTTTGAGTAGGTGGTGTGGAACTTCGAAGTCATGGTGGAGTGAATGGATTTTTGGGGATTAAAATTATTCTTCATCCTACAAATCTACCTCTAGAGTCTCTTTCCCTATGCATATCATGTTTTTAATTGATGGTTTTTTTTAACTTCTATTTGTACTTCCCCAACAACGACGCCAAAATGGTTAGTCAATTTATTACTCTTAAATTGCAAGCATGAATTATCAACAAGGGTAGGTAAAATTATGAAGTACAAGTGCACTATATGTGCTAGAAGTTACTTATGTCCTTAAGATGTTTATGTTATGGTTAATGTATAAATCTAGAATTAGTATGCAGATGATGTTACTACCTATATTAGAGTATCTAACTCTACGTTGCGGGATGGTTGAATAGTGATCCTAACTCTACTCCGTTAGACTGTTTTTTATTATGATTGGATTTTTATGCTGCAGCCAAACTAGGATAACTATGAAAGCATGGAATGATGTGAAGGAGATCCTACTTTATCGAATTGGAAAATAAAAGAAGATTGAATTCAGTTGCTAAGAAAATACTACCACTCTTAACTATTGCAGCTTCACTCAATGCAAAAGTAAAACAAAAATGATATTTATAAGATATGAAATAACTAAACTATGAAACGAAATGACTGAGTTATACTAGGTAGAAAGAAAATGAAATTACTGATGCAGAGATCAATTTAATTGTGAACCCCATTGGAATGCATCCTAAATAAAACAAAGCATACACAAATTAATTCTAAGAAATAAAATAAAATCTACTTGCAGTGAATCAAAGACCTGATCTACACGGAGGGGCCCTCCACAAGGCAGTCAACAAATTTAATCAATGAAGCATAAAATGTATGAAACAAGATCTATTAATAAGAAAATAGTTTCAATATGATTATTTCAAAATTGTTAGAAAAATTATATATTACGGACCAATCAAACGCATAAAATATATTTCAGAAACATAAACATAGAAAGCACATAAAACAAGAGAGACACAGATATATGTGGTTTACCCAATTTGGGCTACATCCATAGAGAAACAGTCAGTCCTTCCTTTTATATTATCTAGCAAACTCAAGAGATACAACCTACAACAGATCCATTGTAATTCCCTCTTTGCTCTCACACAATCTCTTCTCTCTTTCTCACTCAGAATATAGATCTACATAGACACAATACAATTCCCTCATATATAGTGAGGGGTTGCCTTCCAGGTCAAAAACCATAAATTAAACATAACTTCTAGCTTCAAATCTCTGCCTAATGAACAACCCAGATTTACTACGAAATTAGAACATTTTTCAGGGTAATTTTACATCTATTTTTAGCTTCGGGGACGCTACCCCCGAGCCCCTGCGAAGGGGGGGGGGGGGGCACACCCAAAGATCAAAGTCACCCCCTTCGACCGCCCTTATAGCATACTTTTTACGAGTGGCATTGCCGCTACATTATGAACTGGGGTCTAATGTGGCGATACCTCTAAATAAAGAACATAATCGGGCTCCACACCCAACAATCTCCCACTTGTAGACTGATTATAACAACTCCATTGCTGCTTCATTTGTTGGATAATGACTCCACTTTTCATCTGGTTGTTTCTCATCTTCTTCATCATACTTGAAGACCAATTGAAAATTAGCATAATCTCATTTTCTCCTTGGTTACAACTTTTGTTAACATATCTATAGGATTCTAGCTAGTGTGTATCTTTCCCAGCTTCAATTGTCTATCTTCCAATGCTCACCATATGAAATGGTACTTTAGCTTTATATGTTTAGTATTGGAATGAAATGAAGAGTTCTTTGCAAGATGTATGGAACTCTAGTTGTCACTATATAGCCTACCCAACTCCTGATTCTTAACCAATTCATCCAGAAACCTTTGTAACCAAATCATTTCTTTACTAGCCTCTTAAGCAGAAACATACTCCGCTTCCATTGTTGAGAGTGAAACAACACTTAGTATTTTTGAGACCTAACTGATAGTTGTTCCACCTACAATAAACACATACCCTATGTTTATCCTCCTGTTATATCTATCACCCGCCATATCTACATCAACATATCCCTGTAGAGCAATGTTTGAACCACCAAAGCATAATGCTTGATTTGTGGTACGTGTCAAATACTTGAGAATCCACGTCACTACCACCCAATGTTCTTTTCTTGGGTTGTTAATGTACCTTCTTACAATTCCCACTACATGTGCAATATCAGGCCTGGTACAGACTATTGTATACATTAAGATTTCAATCGCTCATGCATATGGAACTTTAAACATATAATCCATTTCTTCCTGAGTCTTGGGACACATTTCCTTATTTTTAAATGGCTAGCCAAACGTATACTAGCTAGTTTTGCATTCTACATATTAAACCTTTTCAACACCTTTTGTATGTACTCACTCTGAGACAATGTTAATTTGTGATTCTTCATGTCTGTAGTTATTCTCATACCAAGGTTATATTTTGCAGCATCCAAATCCTTCATTGCAAATGAGTTTGTCAATTTTATTTTGAGCACATTTATTTCTTGCATGTTACAACCTACAACAAGCATGTCATCTACATACAATAAAAATATAATATAGATGCCATCATTTTTCCTTTTGAGATAAACAAAATGATCAGAGTGACATCTAATTTAACCTTCTTCAGACATAAACCTGTCAAATTTTAGATACCACTACCTTGGAGTCTGTTTTAAGCCATACAATCTCTTCTTCAACTTGCACACTAGTTTCTCCTTCCCTTTTACCTCATATCCTTGTGGTTGCTCCATATATATCTCTTCCTCCAAATCCCCATGGAGAAATGTTGTTTTTACATATAATTTCTCAAGATGAAAATCTTCAGCTGCTACTAGACTTAAAATAGTTCTTATTGAAGTCATTTTAACAACAGGAGAAAATATCTCGTCAAAGTCTATACCCCTTTTCTGTGCAAACCCCTTCACCACAAGTCTAGCTGTATACCTTTCTCTACCTCCATATTCTTCCTTCAACCTACAAACCGATTTATTTTGCAATGTTGTTTTACTTGCAAGCAACCTAAATAAGTCTCAAGTATGGTTATGTGATAAGGAGTCCATCTCTTCTTTCATGGCTTTCTCCCACTTCTTCCTGGTTTCTACCTACACTGCTTCTTCATAACATTCTGGTTCACCAGAATCAGTCAACAATACATAATATAATGAAGGAGAGTATCGTCAAGGGGGTCTACTTATCCTAGTTGATCTTCTAAGACCACTTTCAGGTGTTTGAGGTGCTTATTGTTGTTGTGGTTGCTGTTGTTGTTATGGTTGTTGATCATTATGATTTTTCAAGCACCTTCACTTTTTCTGTGATCTCAACAAGCACCATATATTCTATGTTTTCTTTTTCCTGTTTCTTTTCCTGCATCTAATCCTTATACAAAACCTTTTCATTAAATATGACATCTCTGATTCTAATGATTTTGGGATTTTCATAATCATAAAAGCGATAACCAAGAGCATTAACACCATATCCAATAAATGTACATTTCTTTGATTTTGCCTCAAGCTTTGTTCTATTTTCTTTATTAATGTCGACAAAGGCTTCACAACCAAAAGTATTTAAAAATGAGTAGTTTATCTTTTTACCTATTCATGCATCCTCTGTAATACCACCATCCAAGGAACTTGAAGGCCCTCTGTTTATTAGATAAGCAATAGTATCTACAACATCTTCCCAAAATTGTAAAGGCAATCCCACATGCAATCTCATGCACCTTGCATGCTCCATTATTGTCTTGTTCATCCTTTATGACACACCATTTTCTTGTGGTGTTCCTGGAACTATCTTCTCTCTGCGAATTACATTCTCTAAACAGTACCTATCAAAATCTTTGCTACAATATTCACCTCCATTCTCTGATCTGAGACACTTCAACCTTTTTCTTGTGTCATTTTCAACCAAAGCTTTCCATTTTTTGAAAGTATCAAATACATCAGATTTATTTCGAATACAATAAATCCAGTTTTTTCTAGTTGCGTCATCAATAAAAGTAACATAATAACGAGATCCACCAAGAGATGATACCTAAGAAGGTCCCCATACATCTGTATGAAAAATATCTAATTTTTCGCTCTTATTTTCTTTCCCAACTGTATGGAATCTGACTCTCTTCTGTTTTCCATAAGCACAATTCTCATAGAATTTTAAATCAACATGC
Organism: Pinus tabuliformis; assembly: GCA_031772625.1. Classification (NCBI taxonomy): domain Eukaryota; kingdom Viridiplantae; phylum Streptophyta; class Pinopsida; order Pinales; family Pinaceae; genus Pinus; species Pinus tabuliformis. The sequence continues at coordinate 1,909,415,215 of CM062817.1, read as the reverse complement.
TTCAAACTTGGCAACAAATTTCTGGAGTGAAGAATCTGCATTCGCTTCTCACTCATGTTCCCAAGCATATGATGCCACAACGATGTATCTTGTTGTGTATATGTTAAAGAATTAACAAAATTAGAAGTACCATTACATAAATACAATGTACCAACATTTTCTCCTTTTTCTATTACCAGGGCTCCTTTAGTGACCTTCTAGGTTTTATATGTAAAAGTAGTTACAAAACCTTCACCTCCCAAATGCACTATTGAAATCAGATTTTTCTTTAGATATGGAACACACCTTACCTCTTTCAACAACCATTGATTTCCATTCTGTTGTTTTATGAAAATTGTACCCATTCCAATGATTTTACATGGTTTATCATCACCCAATTGAGCTTGTCCAAAATATCCTTGAATATAATCATGAAATTTTTTCCTATCAGGTGTGGCATGGAATGAGGCCCCTGAATCTACCACCCAAGCATCAATAATATTTTCTAATGAAATAATCAAAGCATCTTGCAACACATCCCCTGTCACATTCGCTTCATGATTGTTTTGTTGTTGTGCTTCTCCTTCTTTTCCCTTTCAAGACTTGCAGTATTTCTTTAGGTGTCCTTTCTTCCTCCATTTCAACTCACTATACCTGATCTGGACTTGGATCTGCCTTTCCTTGACTTATTGTGATATCTTGGGCTCTTTCCTCTTCCCATTTTTCTTCCCCTAGTCTCTACAGTCAAAGAATTACCTGATGTCTCACTGGAGTTTTTTCGTTGCATTTCCTCGCTAAGCATTACATTGACAACATCGTGAAAATTTAAAGTACTAGATCCAGTGACATAGTTACTAATGGTCATAAATAAACCATTCCAACTTTCTGGAAATGAGAACAGAAATAACAGAGCCCTAACTTCATCATCAAAAGTCACCCCTACAGAACTTAATTGACTCATAACTATATTAAATTCATTTAAATGATCAACAATAGATCCTCCTTCTGACATCTTCATACTAAATAAATGCTTCATAAGAAATACCTTATTTGAGGCCAATGATTTTTCATATAGTTTGGCCAATGCTGACCTTAAACCCTCTGTTTTTGTTTCCTTTGAAATATTAAAGGCTATCGACCTCACTAGGCATAGCCGTATTGTTCCAAACAACTTTCTGTCGAGAATATCGCATTCCATGTCTATCATTCTTGTTAGTTTCTTTGTCTTTCTGCTCAATGGTAGGTACAAATCTTTCTGATATAAATAATCTTCCATCTGCATCTTCCACAGCTAGTAGTTTTGGCTATTAAATTTTTCGACCCTAAACCTACCATCTTCCACCATTTCTCCCACTCGAACTAGGAACCCTTCTCTCCTTTAAGTTTATTAACAAATTAGACCTTTAGCTTTGATAAGAGTTTTAGAAAAATTATATATTACACAACAATGAAACACATAAAATATATTGTAGAAACATAAAAACAAAAAACACATAAAACAAGAGAGACACAGGTATACGTGGTTCACCCTATTTGGGCTGCATCCACGAAGAAACATCGAGTCCTTCCTTTTATATTATCCATCAAACTAAAGAGATACAACCTACATCAGATCCGTTGTAATTCCCTCTTCTATCTCACACAATCTCGTCTCTCTTTATCACTCAGAATACAATTATACATAGATGCAATACAATTCCCTCATATATAGCGAGGGGTTTCCTTCTAGGGAAAAAAATCCTAAATTAAACATAACTTCTACCGCCAAATCTCCGCCTAATGAACGGCCCAGGTCGACTACGAAATTACAACATTTTACAAGGAAATTTTACATATATTTTTAGCTTCGGCGGCGCTGCCCCCGATCCCCCACCAGGGGGGGCTCCCAAAGATCGCAGTCGCTCCCCCTGGACCCCCCTTGCAACATACATTTTACAGACGACATTGCCACCACATTACGAACTGGGGTCCAATGTGGTGATACCTCTAAATAAGGGTATAGTTAGGCTCCACACCCAACAAAACTTACATATGGTGGCACTCACCAAAACACAGAGCGACCATTGTTCTTATAATGTTTTCTTAATTAACAACATGAGAAATTCAAGCCTAAGTATCTTTGTTACAATCCTTATCAAACCAAATCATATTGCTTATTCATCGATTTCCTATTTAAAGAATAAAATAGATAATATCTCTTGAAACTTGGACTCTGTTTCAACACATTATCTTGTAGTTGACTTTCATGGTTGACCGCACTATAGTGCAATTATCTTGATGGATTGGTTTGAGTAAATAGGAAGAAATCCATGAGGGGATAATTCTCTATCTACCCATATACTCCTTTGCTAGGCTAGCGCACTCAAACCTTGTCAACAATGGAAGTAGCCATCGATCTGTGGATTAGCTGCAGAATCAGGTCAATTCTGTAGCTAAATGCAAACTTTAATAAAACAATAAGGCATATGGACAAAATATGAAAAATAGAACATGTAAGTGGTTACCTTAAAAAAACCTTATATTTATTGGATTTATTTGGATGATGGAAATAGGAAAAGGGAGGAAATATGGGAAAAAAGGGTGTTAAGGTAAAGCAGTGCTTGGACTTTACATACTTGATGTTTGAACTTAGCACCAAGTTGGGCCTTCAACATCATAGCTCAAATCCATATTACCCACAGGCCAGTGGGAAAGTAGAATCCACTAACAAGGTTTTGAAAATAATATTGAAATGCGTGATAAGGATTCATAAGATGAATTGGCACCTCATTCTTTTTTCTTCTTTGTGAAAGTATCAAACATATATTCGAACTACAACTATATTTACACCCTTTTAGTTGGTGTATGGTCTGGAAGCACTCCTTCCCATTGAATGTGAGATCCCATCTTTAAATATTTTTGTCAAGCTTCTTCCCACTATTTCCAAAGAAGAAGAGCATTTTTTGCATCTAGCACACTTAGATGAGACCTGGAGAGATGTCACAATGGCCAATGAGAACCACAAGAGATGCATCAAAGCACAGTATGACAAAAATATTAAACCTCATGCCTTCTCGAAAGGTGATCTAGCCCTTTTATATGATCGGGAAGTCAATAAATTAGGGGTTGGGAAGCTGAAACCGATCTGACTAGGCCGATATATAGTGGAACATGTACTAGCAAAAGGGGCTTATGAGCTCATTGATTTTGATGGAATTCCTTTGGGACAACCCAGAAATAGGTTGTACCTTAAAAAATACTATGCCTAGATTATCCTTTCATAATTGTTGTGTACATATTGTATAGGTGTGTTGGTGTGTTTTCAATGTGTTCCCTACACTCTATTCCATATTTAATTACATTTTATTTGTAGATTCTAGCGTTCCCTCAACCATATGTCGGTTATGCTCATGGAACAAGCCATAGTGCTCAAAACCTTTCCTCCGCAACATGGGCTATTTATGCTCCAATTCATGAGTGAGTGAGTCTACAAGGGATTTTTATTGGTTCCTCAACTAATAATATCGTTGATTATAGTGTAATGATCGAATTACTGTATGATGCGATTTCACATGGAATTTTCCATTTGACTGTCAAAATTGATTCATAACTCATAATACTACATTTAAACAATGTTTATTTAGTACATAGTACAGCTATGCTATGCATGTTTTTAAGGGTTCACCATCTAGAATGACATTTTGGTTACATTCAATATCAATGTATCCCTTGAATTCTAAATACATTAACTAATGCATTAGACAATTATTTTTTAGACAAACATTTGTGACACATGTAAATATTTCAATCAACATTGCATGTTGAGAAAGAAAATAAATAAAATAGGAAACATCGATATATAATTGTATATAGAGTTTGGTTTTACGAAAAATGTGTTTGAGACACATATGGCTACATGACATATAATATCAAAATACATGTAGACAAAATATGTCTTTAAGGCCTCCTAGTTGACTAGTCTCGATGATGATCGCAATAACACACAATCACATGGGAAACTTTGCACAACAATTGACTGATATGGCCCGTGATTCCAATCATCTATCGTTGTAATCACATAGGGATCTCATTCACCCTCGTCTCTGGCACATTATGGGTCAAACGCTCAACATGTCACTCAAACTTTGTGAGAGCCTTAGCTATGTTGATATCTTTCTCCACCTCCTCTGCCCTTGCAACATCTCCAATCGGTGCAAGTTGTGGCTCTCCCCATCCCTGAAGATATGAAGATCCTACTAGTAATACAAGTCCAACATTTGGATGTGAAAACAATAGTTATTCTCTAATACATTAAAAAACAAAAACCTTGTAAAATCCAAAAAATCCAACAAAAACATTCCAAATGACATTGTTTTACCTATATCACCCCATTTCTCGCCTTTAAGTAAAATGATCTCTAGGTCTCCTCGAAAATCAGCTCTCGAATATGGATAGTCCTCGATCATGATAAGTTGTACCCACATCCATTGAAATAAAGTAGGGATAAAACTCATCACAGATGCACCCTCATGATGAGAAATGAGAACTACCCATGGCCTCAACTGTGGAACACTAGGTCCAAGAAGCTTGAGAGAAATCCGCTGAGGACGAGGTAATGGTATCTTTTGTAGAGCAAATGATATCAAAATAGAACCATAACCTAAGTTATTTAGTCACCCATCCTTCCCTCTGTTGAGTTGTTCCTTAAAATTTTCCAATACCCCTTCACTCGATTTGAAAATAGTAGGTTATATGCATTCCAATCCATATTGCATTTGGGACTTGGTAGCCAAATAGAAAGCAACACTATCAGCCAACCAAGTGACGATGAAAAGGATCATCCTGGGAGGTGGTGTAATGACATCCCTAATCTCTATTTTTCCATCCTTTGTTGTTTGAGAGCGAGGCCTATAGAGCATAGCTATGTAGTCATTGAAAATTTTAGCACCTCTTCTCATGCTAGGTAATGAGATAGGACCCGTCCACTCTGAGACAACCCTATCGGAAAATAGATATCTTCCACCTCTATCATGACAGTATGTGCTCTCAATCGTGAAGCATTGTCCCTTAATATCCCATGCCCTAACCAAGTATTCCAATAAATAAGGTTGATCTCTCATGTCTGTAATCCAGAAAAACTTAAGGAGTCCACAGTTCCTTAAGGCTCATATTGTTGTCAGGTCATTAGAAACATCGAAATAGTGGGAATCAAATTCTCTTTATCTCTAGCTTAGAACCGTTTTTTCTCTAGCGAATATCTACAAAATCACAAGAAAAACACTTAGAATTAGCCTTGTGAAGAAATTTGAGATAAAACTAACTCTAAAAAATTAGAATTTTTCTCCAACTACACCCACCACACCTTTCTTTAAAGGGACAGAGTGACACAATTCACTTTTCCTTTTTGGCAGTTACATTGGTCCACTCTTCCTAATGTGGATCAAATAGACCAAACACACCTTTCGATACAGAGAGGGTGTGATGGGCCAAGGGAAAAAATTTAGAGCCTAAAATTATGAAAACTCTTCAAAATTTGCATGAAATGGTAAATGGAAATTGTGAAATAGGAGATAAAGGACAGATATTCTATCTAGAAATGATGGTGCTAGAAATGGTCCACTAGATTGGCTACAATCACATGTTGAAGTTTGACGGTAAAATGCACTCATAGCTCACTCACAAGAGGTAAAATTAAAATGGTAAAAAATATTTTTACTTTTCTCTATTGATGTTCAATTTGATTATTATTTTATTATATTTTTAATATTTCTGACCTAATTTTACCATATGGCGTATATTTTTAAACTTTTTGTGGTGTTTTAAAGAGGTTATAAGCTAATTGAATGATCTAATAAAAAATTTAAGTTCAAAACAGGTCATTTTGATGAAAGAGCACACCCTTATCGCTTTTTTGGGATCTATAAACTTACAAAAAAGGAAACCCTTGGAGTCCTATTTAAGCTCTTTTCAGACTCACAAAACATGAAAATATTGCCAAGAACTTATATTTATTAACTTGTTAAAGTAAATGAAAAGACTTCTACCCAGTATAAGTTTAACCATTTGTGGGACTGTGATAAACTATATATGAAAAAAATACTTTAGTCAAACATGACTAAAAGGCTATCTTAAATGTCATTTTATGCCTTTGGACTTAAGAGACTAAATTTGTGAAAAGGAACCTTTGGAGTTTTCTTTTTCGCCTCTTTTTCAAAGTGTATAAACATGAAAAATAACTCGAGTTACACCTTCATTGGACTCGTAAAATCACCAAACAATGTTGGACTTGTCAAACATTGTTACAGGGAAAAGTGTCTATTTAGAACTGCTCTATCCCACTAAGGTGTGACAGCTGCCTTAGAAACAAACAGAGAAAAGCTACTTATGTTTTTCCTTTATGAATTATATATAAAGAGGAATAGAAAGACCAACCTCTGTCTTGCGCTAATCCTTTGATTCGATACCTCTCTTCTTTGATAGTCCCCAGCTACCTGCTCCCTTGCACGCCCAGCTTCACAAAGTACCTGTAAGATCACAGAAGCATAGCACTATACAAAGACATGGATCTATATTCATAAACAACTTAGGATCAGATTTAAATTGACCATACAAATGTAACAAGCATCAATGATACAAAAGCATGGAGGAAAACTCAAATAGCTTTTTTTGATAAACAAGAAAAGATCCAGGAGGAGTTACAACCAGTTGTTCTGACCCAACATCAACCTCCCAACAAAGAAGGCCCTCTTCACCTCAAACAAAGCTTAGATCACCCAACAATCTGATGTTTGTCTCTAGAAACCAACAACAATTCATTACAATATGCAAAATTCAAGCCTTTGGATCTCTGGGATGAGGGATCCATATATAGATATCTGTAAGGGGGATGAGTTAGCTTGTGATTTGATTAGTGTCTTCTCTCTGACAGTTCTTGCTTGCACTTGGAGACTGAGGGCCTCTTACTCATCCTTGGTCGAATTCAGTGAGGCAAGTGTCACAGGAGAAGATTCTGGAAGCTTCCATTGCCTCTCCACCTCGCGGAATGACACTGCCATTTGTCATTTTTCACCCATCGCACTCCACAGAAGGGACTTTTGCAATGCAACACACCCTCACAGTATACTTGGGTGAGATGCAACGCACCTAGCCAGTGGAGCAGCTGCAATGATCCTGTTTTGACTAATTTTGAGTAGTTTTTCATGGAGAACTTCTGGGAGAAGCTGTAATCTGTTGACCTCGTTCCTTTAGGGGTTAGAACAACACTTTTAGGGACTTAGGAGCCCTTGGTTTATGGACATTTCATGCTTGGTGTTGTAGGGCACAAAAATGTATATAACAGTTGCCCCCTAAAGTATGAGGCCGTTAACCTTTTGGTGTCGGGTGAAATGCTTTATTATGAGGATCCGAAGTTCTTTCAATGCTGGGAGGAGACCTATAATAAGATACAATACAATACATTATCTTCATAATATTTTCATGATCTAGCTGAGGCGGGCATTCCCATGCTCAACTTTATAAATTCATTTTCATGTACATAGGACAGACAACCGTCTGAGTGTAGACTGATGATTCTGATAGAGCCATCATCCTTTTGGTAGGATGATTATTTGTGCTGCAATGTTGTACATTTAATGTCTTTATTTCCCCGAATATATATCGCAACCCGGATGGATGAAACTAGATCCGGGGTCTTCAATCTCGTTCGATCTTCACTCGAAGTACAAGTCGATCCATGTGAGAAATGTTCTGAAGTCGAACATGGAAAGACATCGCTTGATTACCATTCAATGATGTAAACTGTTAACAAGCGCGAGAGGAATCACCGATAATGATAATGACCCTCAAGGTACTGAAGTAAAATTCACATGGTGTGAATAAAGGACTTGGCGTTGAACACCACGCAAAATCTTTCAGTCAAAGGCCATTGATGTATACCTGTCGCTGGAAGTGAGAAACTTGCCATTGAGGCATGCAAGCTTCAAAGTACTGAATGGGGTGTTCCTAGATCAAATTCTTGGATAATGAGCTGATGTTGACAAGAAGTGATCCATCACAGGAGGGCCTTAATGAATCCCACATAAATGACACGGAACAAAGCAAATTATTTTGATGGAGGTGAAAACGATCTGGTGATATAAGGTTCAGGGTGGTGGTCATGAAAGAATGGAGTATAATGTATGGTAGTGGGTGAGACATGGGTGACTTCTCTGGATGACTTCTCTTGAACATATCGGTGACACTGATGTGATGGATTGGTAGCATTAACCCCAAATGTGGATGGTATGGAGTGACCATGGTGATGTGACCAGTGAATGAAACAACCCAACCCGACTCAGACACGGAGTGGAAGTGTCATGTTCAAGAGCGACTTGCTACCAACAAATTTTCTTTGAGTTTTCTTCCAAATTTTTCCCCAGTCATTGTTGATCAGTACCTCTTTATTTTTTTCAAGCTTGAGGAGGATAACATATGCTTGTTCTATAATTTTCCCTTCGGGCAAACCCATTGCTATGTTTTAACTAGCCTAGCAATAGTGAAACTCGTTCTTGTCTAAAGACAAGTTTGTCGCTATTAATCTTTTTAACGAGTTTAACGACAATGATAACTTGGTCCTTTTCAATTTTAGAGAGTCTGAAAAAGAACATAAAGGTAACTCCAAAATTCCTTTTTCGTCATCTAATCCCTTAAGTCCGAAAAAGTATAAAACAATGCAGAAGGGATGAATTTTCGATAGTTTTAACGAGCTGAACAAAACAAGCGCTCGATCTTTTTGTGTAATAATCCTTCAGGTCGAAAAAGATTAAAATCTAGAGGAGGGATAGCACTTCCTATCCCTTTAACGAGCTGGAGAGGCCAATGGCTCGGTAATCTTTTCATATTTTACGAGTCAATTGAAAAGAGCTTAAAGGAGACTCGTCTTTTGAGGAACGAGTGATAAAAAGGGTAGCAGCTGATTCTAGGTAAGGTTTGGAATTTTCCAATCATGGCAGTGTCACAAGGATGGCAAGTGAAATCACTCTTCATAGTTGTTCCTCAAAATGGGTAAACAATCAAATGGAGGTGAATGATCGGCCAATGAAAAAGTGGAGGTGATGGTGCAAACATGACCAAGGCTTTAACGGCTGAAGTACTACATTCACGATGGTTATTTACCGAGGAATAGTTCATTTTTTAACGAGTTTAAACGCAGGTGGAAACATTTGCTCAGGTCTTATGTTTATTTTTTAACGAGCTTGAACTATGTGCTAAAACTGCTCGATGCAGGTTTATTTTTTAACGAGCTTGAACTTTGCGGTAACACTGCTCGATTAGATGGCCTTATTTTGATTTTACCATAAATAGCTTTGTTCTTTCAACGATCACACTGTATTTTCAACTGCTTTAGGAGATGGTTTATTCTGAGTATCCATACGCTGGCATGGACTTCCGGGGTGATCCAGATTTAGTACTGTCGGATGGCGAACAGTGGGGTGCCATTGGTAAAATCTTTGACCATATTCATGTTTATCGTTTTTTGTTTATAATGTCCTTGTGCTTTATTCTATCAAGACTTTAATCAAGCTCATGTGTACATGCAGATGTTGGTCCTGTTCGTCCAGTAGTTCGCCTGAGAGTACCAGCTGCTGCTCCAGCAGGAGAGGCCGTCAAAAGGGCTATTCTTTGTGACCTCGATGTGGCTGAGACTCTCACATCATTATAGGAGTAGGTTGAGGGCCTCACTCTTGGTATTCCAGATGTGAGGACTCACGAGCTACCTTTGCAGTTATAGCGGCATAGTACTGGTGTGCCAAGACGATGGACTCGTCTCTTACGCATGATCGCACAGGCTGTGACTTGCTATCATGAGCATCATTAGACTAGGGTGCCCCCTAGCATTTTGAGTTTTTGGGTCATTTGACCGATTTTGTCTTGGTTACAGAACATTATGTATAAACCATAAAAAGTTATATATATTTTTGATTTTCAGAGTTTTACTTTGTTTAAGTTACATGATCCACATGCAAACATTGATGGTGTGTTTCTTTTTATAAATGTTGCAAATGTCTATCTAACACATAATTTTCTAATGAGTCAGTTAATGTGTTTAAGTTTCTGGAAATATGTTGATATTGAATAAAATCAATTTGTCTTTCCAAAATTTTAACCCTTAGGAACATGCGATAAATAGCTGAGTTTCAGACGGAATATATACCATTGAGTTGTAGTATTACGAGCTGTGAGTCTAGCCTGACAATTAGTCAGCGTATACCATGTGTGATGGCATCAGAGAGAAGTTCTATCAACGCGCTATATTCAGCGATGTTATTTGTTGATCGACCAATACATACCCCTCTGAAACTTACTAACTCACCGCTTGGATAAAAAATAGCCCAGGCTGCGGAGGATAGGTTTCGCGAACTACGACTCGCTCCGTCGGCATATCCAACACATGACTCCAATAGGTTTGACATCTGCAATAAATGTAAAAAGTGGATTACTTGACCAAATAAAAACTTTAGCGAAAACAAAAACATAACAACAACATACTAGTTACCATTACGCATAGTAACGCTTGAGGTACAACCCATTACGAGGTTGTGCCGGTGGGATTCCGTCATAATCCATTAACTCGTAGGCTCCTTTTGCTAACACTCGTTTAACAATATAGGGGCCCATCCATAAAGACTTAAATTTACCTGCTCCCAATTTATCAGATTCTTGGTCGTAAAGCAAGACCAAGTCACCTTCTGAGAAGATACGGGGTTTGACATTTTTGTCAAACTGCGCCTTGATTCGTTTCTTATGGGCTTCGTTAGCCAAAGCGGCATCACGATGGGTTTCATCCAATTGGATTAATTCCAAGAAATGAGCTTCTTCTTCTGAAGTTCCAGGGAGGAGATAAATTGCGAGTTTGAGGGACAAGATTTCAAACTGGATTGGTAAGACTGCTTCCAGGCCATATACCAGTTGGAAAGGTGTAAACCCAGTTGCATTCCTTACCGATATTCGGTAAGCCCAAAAAGCTGAGTACATGATTAGGTGCCATTTTCTCTTGTGAACTCCAATCATCCTTTGCAGCATGTGCTTTAGGACCTTGTTGATTGCTTCAACTTGTCCGTTGGCTTGCGGATAATATGGAGTGGAGCTGTCATGAGACAACGCTAGTTTGGCAGCTAATTCGACCAACATGTGGTTGCGAAAATGCGATCCATGATCTATGACTATAGCCTGTGGTACGGCGAATCTGGCGACTACATGACTGAAAAAGAAGAGGGCATCTGTTTCACCAGTATTATCTAATGTAGGCATCGCCTCGGCCCATTAGGTAAAATAGTCAACTGTGACTATGATATACCTATGCCCCCCGGTCGAGGTGGGGTTACATGTCATGAAATCGATGCCCCATTTGGCGAATGGCCCAACAGTAACTATTGGCTGTAGAGGTGTGGGTGGTCTTCTGGTTTTGCTATCAAAAATTTGACAAGCATGGCAACTTCTTATTGCGGTTATGCAATCTTTGAACACTGTTGGCCAGAAGTATTCTACTCGTAGGATTTTTTGCGCTGTAGAATATCCAGACTAATGCCCCCCACACGCACCTAAATGACAATCATTCAGAACTTTTTTGGCCTCGTCATGAGTGAGGCACCTTCTCAGAATTGTATCGATACCACGACGGTAAAGCGTATCACCGACGATCATGTAGTCTTTTGCTTGGTATCGAATACGTTTTTGTTCGGAGTGTGAGGTGTTTGGCCTGTATTTTTGGGTTTGGAGATAAATGATTATATCTCCATACCATTCATTGCTTGCAGATATCAGAAACAAATTTTCGCCCACGATTGTTTCTTCAGATGTTTCATTGTTGGACGACGATGGGAGATCGCATAATAATTCTGCGAATACTAGAGCTTTCTTCGACTTGGATTTTACAAATTCTAGATCAAACTCTTGTAGGATTGCTATCCATTTTGAATACTTTCCCCCCAGCAACTGTCACGACAATATATAAGTCATGGGGTTGCAATCTGACAGAATGGTAGTTTTCCGAAAGAGGACATAGTGTCGGAATCTCTGTATCACTTGAACAGCTGCAAGTGCTAGCTTTTCAACGTAAGAATATTTTCTTTCTGTATCATTTAAGTTTTTACTTAAATAATATATAGGATGCTCAATTCCATCGACTTCTTGAACTAAAACCATTGCGATGGTTGTATCCGCTGCAGCCAGATACAGGTTAAAATCTTTTTGATAATCAAGAGCGTACATTAATGATGCTTTCATTAGGGATTCTTTTAAAGCATCAAAGGAAGCTTGTGCGACCTGATCCCAGACAAAGGGCACTTCTTTTTTCAAAAGACGTGTATAACCTTTAGCAAGTTCGGTGTAATTTGGAATGAACCTCCTCAGAAAGTTTGCTTTCCCTTGGAGTTTCTGAATCTGAAGCAAATTCGAAGGTGGACGCAAATTTATGATTGCCTGAACCTTACAGTGGTTGAGACAAATCCCGTCCTTCGAGACTACAAAGCCAAGTAAACAACCAAAACTGATGCAAAACACACATCTGTGTGGATTAAGTCGTATCTTGTAGTGTCGGCAACGTAGAAATATCGCTCTTAAATGCTGCGGATGATCATTCTGCTTTCGCGAATGAGACAGAAGGTCGTCAAGGTATGGTTGAACGATGTTCTTGATGTCATGGAAGGCATAATTGATTTCCCTCTAAAACGTCGCCCCTGCGTTCTTCAACTCAAAGGGTAATTTTCGATATGCGAATGTGCCCCACGGACAAATAAATGCAGTCTTTGACTGGTCCTATGGGAGGATATTTATTTGATTATACCTGGAGAATCCATCCATGAATGAAAAGATTTTGCATCTGGTGCATTCATCAATTATCTGGTCGATGAAGGGTGTAGGGTAGTTGTCTTTAGGACAAGCTTGATTTACATCCCTATAATCGACGCACACTCTAATTGTTCCTTGTTTTTTCATAACAGGGACAATATTCGATACCCAATCGGTTAGAGGAACCGGGTAGATGAAGCCAGCATGGAGAATTTTTTCAACTTCTACCTTAATCGCAGCGGCTTTCTTGGGGTGCACCTGCCTTAGTCGTTGTCGTACTGGTTTGACATCTAGATACATCTTAATTTCGTGTTCAACGATACTCGAGTCAATGCCTGGCATTTCACTGTATGACCAAGCAAAGACATCTCTGAATTCGCGAAAAAGAGCGTTATATATTTCCAGTTCTAAAGGAGAACAACATTTGCCAACATAAAAATTCTCTACAACATCTATTTTGGTCGAGATATTTATGGCGATTGTCTCTTCAATGTTGGACAAGTTTCGCTCGGAATCCACCGTGTTTACAGTATTTGATAGGAATTCAAAAACTGAAGGATGATAAAGGTCATCTTGATTATCTTCTCCACAATCCGGAAGAAGGGAACGATGGTGGGAATCATTCCATGGTGCCCCTTCAATTACCATTGATTGGACAATTCCTTCGTCGGTGACATGCACTCGCGACCAAGGATCTGAAGGGGTACCATATTCTCTAGACCTATCTATCCAAACATTTGATGAGCGTTGATTTGGGTTTTTCCCCCATGCTAGGAACATTGATTGCTACAATATTTCCGTTGGCTTGGGGGCAAAACCACCGCATGATCCATGTCTATATCATTTTTCTAAGATCTTTTTAGAAGATATCATGTTGCAGGTTCCTATCGACGCTACTTCCGCCAGATTGATTGGAGGTGGAAGGGCGAAAGTTCCCATTAGTATAGGATCTTAGTATGGGGGCTTCCATGGATCATAGGAATGCTTCCTGTAACTTGAGAACCATTGGGGAGGAAGTTCTATTGATCGACGATTTTAATCCCTCCTTGAAAGGGAAATGCAATCTTCCTAAAATAGGTCAACACAACAGCTGCCATGGCATATATCCATGGTCTTCCTAGTAGGATGTTGTAATCAAGATTCCCATTGATGACTTCAACATCTATTTCTATCGTTTTCCCTCCTAGTTTGACTTTCAGGTTACTTAGAATACCATATGGGTTATATGTCCTTCCGTCGAATGATTTTAATGTCGTCGAAGATCACGAAAAGGTTGGAGTTCCTAAAGTTTTCCAGCAACTCATCGACATAATGCATGTAGATGCCCCCTCATCAATAATCGTTCGATGAACAGTTTTATTGAGGGATTTCACTTGGACAAGGAAAGCTAGTTGAGCTGGTAATTGAGGATCGTATCCTTTATGGTCGAAGGATACTAGATTGGAATCCTTTGGGTCTATCCCACAAATGGCTGATAATAAAGCCTGCCTTTGGGATGGGCAATTCTGTAGTACTTCAAGAGTCAACATAGCGGATGGCGATTAGGCCAAATCTTCCACTATATTATAATGTTGTGCTGCTCTAGCGCGGGGATTAAACGTTGACTTGTGTACTACTCCCTTTAGCGGTTTTATCGTCAATTCAGGAATGGTGGGTGGCGCAACTTCTGTCGAAGTTGTTGTCGAACTACTTGGTTTATCTTTATCCTTGTTGTTCGACAGCTGTGGATTCCCATAATCTTTGTTCATTTTCGATATCAAAGCATCATTTTGCTGTTTTGAAACCGATAACATTAGCACTTGAGATGGGGAAGCATTTCCACTTTCAACCATATTTGTTCCTGGATTTGGAAACGGCTCAGTTAACACTACGGAGGTTTTCAAATTCTTGAAGAATTTCTTAAGCTCAGCCTTGTGTGGACAGTTTGCGGTCCAATGATCCTCGTCGCATATAAAGCATGGATGTTTTGGTTTCCTATCTCCAGGAGGGTTTGAAGAAGATTTTTCAGGTGATGATTCCTCCTGTTTCTTCTTCTTCCCTTTGCCTTTCTTCTTGCTCCCTGGTTGTTTGGTTTCTTTGCCTTTATCTGTCGATACGGTATTTACTTCCAAAGCAAGAAGTTCATCTTTTTCATTTTGACTTGAAATATTACGGGCCTTTTTGGATGTAGCCTTTGTCGATTTCGTGTTTGTTGTGCCAATCACGCCATCGCCGGCATGAGAGTCATTGTTTGATTTAGGAGGAGGTGGAATTGAGAATTTCGGTCTAGGGGCGTCAGGTATTTTATCATAGAGCGTGCTGGACTGAGTGTAAATCAAATCCAGATATTGCGCACGAGCGATAACTTGCTCTTCTGTTACGACTCCCCCCTTTGGCACATCTTCCGTGATGGAAGGTAGTAATGACTTGATAAACCATTCAGGTAAGAGCTGATCGAGGGCATACGTTTTTACCATTCTACGATGACGTTGCCATTCATGTATATGATCAGATATGTGAGTGGCTGTCGTCTGTTTGAAATTGGTAAGAAGTTCTGTTCCCATTTCGTACCTTATTGGTAACTGAAAATGGGTTAAAAAGGTTGTGGCTAAGGTACTGAAGTTATTGAACGAAGCTCTAGGCAATTTGATGTACCATTTTGCCGCCGGACCCGTTAACGTCCTCTGAAAGAGGCGAAGTCTTATCGAATCATCATTTAGGGTGTTTGATGAACACCATAGATGAAAGGTCATCACGTGATTCAATGGATCTTCACCCGGATTTCCATTAAATTTAGGAATATCTGATGGAAGTTTATGTGGAATCGCTGGCCACCAAGGAGCGTAAGCAATTGGATCGTTTGTTAATCGGTTTAAATTAGGTAACTCTAAAGTTGCCACAAAGGGTAACTGCTGATTTAGGTTAGGTGAAGCATACCCAGGATAAGATGGGATTGCTTGAGCAGTTGGTCTTTGCATACCGGCATAATGCATTTGATGCTGGTATGTTTGGTAAGGTTGGTGGACTTGACCATTGTCAAATGGTTGATTTTGACCGTTTTGAATGTACGGTTGTCCACTGTTAGCAAAGATTTGTTGCTCAGAACCTTGGTATACTTCCTGGAATTGTGGTTGTTGGTATTGCACCAGCCATGGTTGTGAAGCCATGTGCTGTTGCCCGATACTAACAGTTTGACCAAGATGAGGGGTAATTGTACCCGTCTGAACCTGTGTCGTTCCACTAGTCGGCGATTGTGGTTGAGTCACAGGGTCAAGGGGCTGTTGCATTACAACCTGAGAAACCTAAGGTTGGCATACAACAGGCAGCGCTTGAACTTGTGACATCGTCACAATAGCTGGCGTAGCCGGGATATTCGACATAGGTACGCATTGTTGCATTGAGTATACAACTCTTGGTTGTTGAGGTAGTATAAGTACCCAACCGCTTGAGGTAATTCTAGTATAACCTGAATGTTGTTGTGAACTCCCGTATGGATATCCTCCCGGAGGGGATAATGAAAGGTTATACTACCCCCCATACGGTGGTAATCCAGAACTCAAGGGAATTGTTTGCCCTTGGGGGCCGGACTGCCCAAATTGACCTCCAAATGGATCAATTTGTTGAGACTCAACATAAGAGTTTCCAGATATTATTCCGGATGAACAAACAGGAATAGACCATACTGTCGAAATAGCCCCTGAGTGGGCTCCTTCTAGCGGCTGAGAGCTAGTCGGGACAGATGGTATACCGGTGAACATTGTCGGAGTGATAGCAGGGAGTTTTGCCGTCGTTGTGTCAGACGCCACAGTCCTAGATGTTGACAGTTGTTTAGACATTTGTAGTCTATCCAAAAGATTACCTAGCGATTCTACAGGAGCTTCTGCTGGTGGTAGACTAACTTCTGATGAAGAAGGGTATAGAGTGATCCCGACTCCAAATTGCATTGGAGTACTTGTATGAGGATCTTCTACAATTTCTTCTATGGCAATCAGACCAGGTGGAAGGGGAAGACCGTCAGGTCCGTAAAATATTTCTGGTGCCGAAGAAGGTGTGAAATCGACAGCGACAAATGTTTGAAGAGCAAGACTCTTCGAACCGGTTGTAGATGAAACTGGTTTGGTAACACAAGTGTTTACTCTCAGACTAGGATCAATATCACTGTCCTTCTGTGGCTGCTGAACTTCTTCTGTAGAGGCAGGGATTCCAGAAATGTTTGGAGTAACTGGAGTCTCTGATGTCGTTGGAACACTTGTTCTAACTTTAATAGGAGATTTGGAACCGGTTAAACGAGTTTGCTTTGTCCGTACTGGCTTCGATTCCGGAGACAAAGACGGTTGACTCGTAAGCCTCCATGAATGACGGGGTTTCAATTGAATTTCTTCCACGATTGCAGATTACTCGATCAACTAAAATAAAGGGGAAGTATGTTTCCGAATTAAATGAATTTTAGATGCTTTGACACAACTTGTTTTTTCAGTTTTTAAGAGTCGAGAAAAAACAAAAGATGACTCTAGTCTCCTTCGATTTTTAATGAGCCTGAAGTGAGAAGTGCTCAGATGGACCTTTTCTGTTAAGGAGTCTGAAAAGGAACGAAAGGGACTACTTTGGAAGTCTAGGTAGAGGGAGTACCAAACCAATTGCAAAATTGCAGAATACATTTTACGGTACGGCAGTCAATCTTCCCGAATGTTGTGTTCAGTGCATTGTGATCGATAGGGCGGCAGACACGGCTTCCTATGGATAAAGGATTTAAGCTTATAGGGGTCTCCCAAAATATACTCGACGGTACGTGGGAGCAAAAGTCCATACTAGCACTTATCATCTCAAAGTGGAGGAATCACCCAACCATCAGTGAGAACAACAGTTACCAGGCTTTACGACGCCGGAATACGTCTCTAGCCTAGACCTCTAAATGTTGTGCGTTAAGTTCCAAAGCATTGTTAGATTCATTGAATTTATTTTAAGTTGATCTTGCTTATGAAGTTTTCCTTTCGAGTTCACCACGAGATGTAGATGTAATTCCTGAAATGAAATCTAAAGATGATAAACAAACTTTTTATCTCTTTTGTGCAATGAAAATCCTAGCTACTAGGGAAAAGAAAGACAAAATCTTTTCACAAAGAGCAAAGAGCACACTGTAAATGCACTTTCCTAAATCAAGCCAAACAGACTGTGTATATGCAAATGCACATGCATGTATTTGTTTTTCAACTTTCTTAGTATATAGATGCTAAAAAGAAAGTTGATGTACAAATCTGAATTTCTTTTCAAGCGACAAACATAAACAAGCTTCTTTTCGAAATCAAAAATAGAGATGATTACGACACCTTACGATTTTGAAATGAATACTTGTTTTTGACACTAGAAAAATACAAATTCAGACCAAAAGCAATAGTAACAAGATAATCGACCATCAACAGCAATCAAACTTTCTCCCATGATCGAAATCGACACTTGTGACAAATTCAAATCAAAGGACGACAGTACGACTATGCTACTTTTGCAAAGGAGAACTGTAAATGACTCAAGAAACAGATAAAAACATCTACAGTTCTTTTGTACAAAGGAGGTGGAATAACAGCAAGGAAAAGGAGTTTCAAGCAGACATATACTGATCACAGGCAGCCAAATTCAGGAATAGAACTGGAAAGGGTGATCCATAGAAGACAAAACTGCACAGAGCTAGTCTAATCAGCGCACTTGTAACACAGGGAATCTGAAATGCAGCGCAGGTTGTCCCTTTGGGAAGTGCGCTGAAATTCAAAATATCTGAACAGTACCTGCGCTGGGCCAGGAACAAGACTCTGTTTGGGTTCCGGGTCACAGTTTGCAGTTCAGTTCTTCGTTTTTGGCCGAGTAAAAAGCAATTAGTAATGCAACAATCAGGGGTAGATCTGAAGAGGATCTAAGAGCTATCACAAGGGCAATCAGATAGTTTGTGAATCAGTTGTTTAAATCATAAACAGATCCAGTGGGTGGATTGAAGCAGCAGTTATCTACTTTGCATTTGTTATGGCAAATGCAGTTCGAATGCTACTTGTAAGTTTATGAAACAAACAACAAAGAATGATACATAAACAAACTAATTAGCTCCCCAGTGGAGTCGCCATTTTGTTACAGGGAAAAGTGTCTATTTAGAACTGCTCTATCCCACTAAGGTGTGACAGCTGCCTTAGAAACAAACAGAGAAAAGCTACTTATGTTTTTCCTTTATGAATTATAGATAGAGAGGAATAGAAAGACCAACCTCTGTCTTGCGCTAATCCTTTGATTCGATCCCTCTCTTCTTTGATATTCCCCAGCTACCTACTCCCTTGCACGCCCAACTTCACAAAGTACCTGTAAGATCACAGAAGCATAGCACTATACAAAGACATGGATCTATATTCATAAACAACTTAGAATCAGATTTAAATTGACCATACAAATGTAACAAGCATCAATGATACAAAAGCATGGAGGAAAACTCAAATAGCTTTTATTGATAAACAAGAAAAGATCCAGGAGGAGTTACAACCAGTTGTTCCGACCCAACATCAACCTCCCAGCAAAGAAGCCCCTCTTCACCTCAAATAAAGCTTAGATCACCCAACAATCTGATGTTTGTCTCTAGAAACCAACAACAATTCCTTACAATATGCAAAATTCCAGCCTCTGGATCTCTGGGATGAGGGATCCATATATAGATATCTGTAAGGGGGATGAGTCAGCTTGTGATTTGATTAGTGTCTTCTCTCTGACAGTTCTTGCTTCCACTTGGAGACTGAGGGCCTCTTACTCATCCTTGGTCGAATTCAGTGAGGCAAGTGTCACAGGAGAAGATTCTGGAAGCTTCCATTGCCTCTCCACCTCGCGGAATGACACTGCCATTTGTCATTTTTCGCCCATCGCACCCCACAGAAGGGACTTTTTCAATGCAATGCACCCTCACAATGTACTTGGGTGAGATGAAACGCACCTAGCCAGTGGAGCAACTGCAATGATCCTGTTTTGACCAATTTTGAGTAGTTTTTCATGGAGAACTTCTCGGAGAAGCTGTAATCTGTTGACCTTGTTCCTTTAGGGGTTAGAACAACACTTTTAGGGACTTAGGAGCCCTTTGTTTATGGACATTTCATGCTTGGTGTTGTAGGGCACAAAAATGTCTATAACAAACATGATGAGACCAAACCACTCCTTCTCAAGGTGCATTAAAAATACTCAGAAGTATTCATCCGAAGGATGAGCTTATAGATCAAGCATATGTTATCCTTCTCAAGCTTGTCAAAAATAAAGAGGTATTAACTAGAAATGGTTGGGAAATTAGAAAGGGGCACCTAACCTGTTAGGGTCCTATAAATATAGAGATTAATATATGATTATCTAGCTATTTATCCCAATGGGATATTGTAACTTATTTTTTCATTTTAAGTTGCTTTTAGCTTTTTAAATGAAAAGAAAAGAAAAGAAAAGAGTAAAATAGAAAAGATAAGAAAAATAGAATTAAATAGAAAAAATAAAAGGCAAATAAAATAAAACATATAAAAAATAAATAAAAATAAAAATCCCCAAAGGGGCACTTTAGTTTAAATGTCATCTTAATTTTTTTTTTTATTATGGTTAATATTGACTAATTACTAAAACATTTTGTTTAAAGTTATAAATAAAATAGATGTGATGTTTTTTTGCTTTTGATAAAACATTAACACAATTGAAAAGATGACAACGTCCCCACCCGGATCAATGGCAGAGGATGATGTTCAACCCCCCCAGCTTTTAGGACTTAACGAGGGGGGGGGGGAGATATGGTTTATGAAAAACTATTGAAAGCTATGTGGCAGCTCAACAATGATTTCAGGGGCATCCTCCCCTTTACCACTTATCGCTTGTACCCCTCCCCTTAAGATCATCACCCACTCTTCAGATTAATCCTCAATCTACCTTACATCAATTTTCCACTAATTCACTCATGGAAATATACCAGAAGATTACTTTCTCTCAATGAACCCATATTTTTGAGTCTTTTCTGCCTAAAAATTTAGAATTGCTCAGATACAATCTCCCATATTCTTATTCTATTTTCCCTGAAATGTCAATGCAAGTTATTTCTATGGTCACTTTCCTATTAGGTTGTCACACAAATCAATGGGTAGATTAAGTAGTGTTATGATTTTTGTCAGTGTTTTCAATTGGTCAGAAGCCATCAATCATTTTTTAATACAGGCAATACCTATCAAATGTTATTCATGACCAGTTTCTGAAGTTTATTGCTGAAGGTGCATTCAAACACCAGCCAATCCTTGTATATTTGATGTTGTTCTATCAAACAGATAGGGTTAAATTTCAATTGCACAAGGTGGATGAATAGGGAAGACCACTATCAGTTATTCACTGGACTTCCTTAGTAAAAAGAATACAAAAGAATATTCATTTATTAATTTTGTAGATCAGTTTTTGCATGTATCCTTGTGTCTTCTTAGTGGCAATGTTATACTAAGGATTTCACCAGAAATAAAAAGAGTTTTCCATCATATAGAATAAGCCAAGGTTGGAGACTAACATGTTTACAAGAAGCAAAAAAAAATTATTCAAGGATGTTAAGTCCCTCCCTATAGGTTGTTATTTTTTGTACCAGTCATAATTGTTTCCTTGGAGTATATCATGCAAATGTTAAATATGGATGACCTGCATTTTATTTCAAGAAAGCAAAAAGCATAGTTTAAACTGAAGGCATATATTTGTCCTTACATTGTCAACACCAAAGAAGCAACAAAGGGAGCATATGAATTAATAAAGAAGATGAATTTCAATCTAAGTTTTACATGGTCTTATGCTCCATTAAGCATAATTTCAAAAATGAGAGTTGAGCAGAAGACCACGCCCTATGCACATACACCTAGACCATAAATAAAGAAATATGCCAATCAAGAAGAGTGGAAAGAGAACACACTACAAGAGGCTTAAGAGAAAATTGGCAGTCAAACAACTCTTCAAACTCCTGTTTTAAAGGAAAAAGAGGCCAAGAGGCCAAGGTAAAGTATGTCTCCTACAGATTCAAGGTCTCAAGCTACAAAATTTTGTGTGTTTCAAGAGAAGAAAGAAGATAAATCCTAAGGAAATTGCTAAAACGGATGTTAAAGGTGATACCCAAATAATAAATATCCAAGAGGAATCATAAGAAGAAAAGGGCTCATAGGAGCAAGATATAGTTGTTTTAATAGGCCTTCCCACCACTTCATTCACATATCTTGAGGAGACAACAGAGTCACTGGTGTCTTCTACATCCCAAATTGCAACATAGAATAACATTTTTTTCTAGGTACAGGGATATTAAGAAGAAGAATGTAGCATTTAAGGCTACTACATACACGTAATTTTGGAAGAACACTTCCACTACACAGAACAGGTTGTTGTTTTCACTTGACGCATATAAGGGACAGTTCCACTTAACATTCTTGGAACCTACAGTTCTAGTCCCTAAAGGTGCAGATGATTATAAAGCCTTTGTCTTTTCTTTTGATACCAAGAAGATTCATGCACTCAACTAGATTGATTTTCATAAACAGTTTGGCAAAATGATATACTCAACTTTAACAAGTTCATCTATGGTAGCCTCCAAGTTGCATGCCTATTTAAATAACATGCATTCACAATTGAAGATAAAGCGAATGTCATCCTTAGCCAAAGACCCTAGAACCAAAGCTCTTGAAGATTTTCTAATTAAACTAGGATATGATCCTAGTGACATCAAAGCGGTTGAGGAGATGATAAAAAATAAAAATGTTGATGTTCAAGCTCTACGAAAGTAGCTCAAGCTTCCAACCACAAAGAATCCACTGACAAAAAAAATCACTGAGCTAGAGACAGGGAAGCAAAATATGTTCATGTTGATAGTTGAATAGAACATTCAAGATTAGAAAATGGAGATAGATTTGGAGGAACTTCTGAAAGAAAAGGAAATGTTGGTAGCTATAGGTACATCAGCACATCAAACAATACAGCAAATAGGAGCAACAACTTCAATAGAAAGGGAAGAAACATTCAATGAAAATTCTTCTGAAAATTTAGTAAAAGCTTTGGGAGATTTATCATTAACTAAACAAGAAAATGAAAGATTGATAGTATCATTAAGAAAAATGGAGGAAAATAAAATCAAGTCTGACAATGCATATTTAGCAGAAGTGGAGAAAAATTTCAAGTTGACTGAATAGATTGCAAAGTATGAAAATTAGTCTTTGAAAACCCAAATGATGGTAGAGGCTAGGAGAAGTATGTGGCATAACATTAATGCAAATATTACAGAGTCATGGCTATCATTTCATATTATATTTGAGAGGGAGGAACTAGTACAGAAAGTCAAAGCAGCAATTGAACAAACACAAGTTGAAATTGAACACAGACCAGTAGAAGCATAGATAATTACGAACATGCTGAACTCGAAGACTAAGGACGAGCTCGAAGAAATCGAGATTCAAGACAAGACGGGCACAATCATGGAAGTAAATAGAGAGTTTTGACAAAGAAGAACCTTATGATACAACTAGAAAACAAATGCAAAGTGTTACAACTACATGTGAAAAACTTTAGTAGAAATTTTAATTTATTGCAGGAGAAAGGGCTTTCTGCTTTGAAAGCCTCTAATGGAAAAAATATTCCATTAGAGAACTATCAAGACCAGTTGTGAAACATAGTTGTAGATGCACCAAGTTCATCAAAGTGAGGGGAACAATAAGTGGAGAATCTTTTATGTAAGGCCTACAATATGACCACTACATTCAACATGAAGTCCATCATTTGTTTCTCAATCATCCAACTTTTCAATCATACATAGAAGTAGATGAAATATTTTGAGGTATGGTGAATTTCTCTATTCTTAGTGAAGACCGATACGATAAACTATTGGAGCTTCTTGAGTGAAATCAAACAGAAATCCTACAGATTGGGAGCGATAAAAAAGAAGAAGCAAAAATGTAGCTATAGCCAACGAAAACACTCCTCAAAGTGTGAACAGAACATTTGAATTAGTCCAACATCGCTATTATTTTTTTCTATTTTTGAAATATCTACATCTTCTAATATATATTATTTTGTAAATAAATCTATTTTGAAGTCCAAATTTAGTTCAAGACAGACTCTATAAGTATTTTTCAGAAATATTTAGAAGGGGTTGGATTATGTAAAAGAGAAGATATTTCTTTGATTTTAAGTTGTGAACTTTATTTTGAAGTAATCAATTCATAAATACAGAGGTAGTATTGTTTCAGGATTCTTGTTTCAAGTAAATGGTGATGTTTTCCTCTTTGTTAATTTTTTTTTCTTTCTAAGTTTTCACATGGATGTTCTTTCTTGATTATTATAAGAAGATTATGGGTTGAATTTATTTGCAATACTACACTATAGCTTGTTTTAAACAATCTTAATGTTTTCCTTCTGAGATAAAATATAAAATTCATTTAAGTATGTTCTATATTTAATTGATTCTTACCTTATATTCATCTTATCTGTACCACACATAATTCTCGAGATCGAGGAGTTTTCCTAACTTTCCTTGCTTCAACTACTCTATTTATTTGTGATTAATTATGAAGATTTTATGACTCCATGCCTAATGGACTCTTATTTCATTCTACAACCAAATCTTTGAGAAAACCTATATTGACCTCTCGTATCTACCATAAGATCTAAATAGTAAAATTACAATCATATATAGAGAGCCATCTATGAAGTTGGAAGGGATATATGCCATGTTTAAAAGTTCTTTGTGGTTACCTCTACAGTTTCCTTTTCATCCTAGGAAAACTACAAAATTATAACATAACTTATTAATGGAAGCGAGTCACTCTTGAACATCACACTCTTTCACTTCATCTCTGTGACTATTGGGTTGGGAAATATTCTTTCCTCTTTGGTTAATAATACCATATCAAAATCCTTTGTAATCGATTTTAAGTCAAGGTTTCCAATTCCATAAAGTGTTGCTAATATGTTCAAGATAATTCCTTTAGTTGACATCTACTACAATATCATGAGCCTTCCTTTATGTTTTTCATTTCTAAAACAACTTTGTATTACCATAATTCTATCTAATATCTTGATAGTTGTTTCTTGTCATTCATGAGATACATCAAGGCCCTCTTGCAATGGGTTGTTTCATGTCAACATAATCTCATTATACAAGAAGTTGACTTAGAAACTCCTTTCGGTACCTTCGATCTTGGATACCTTAATGGAAAATTTCCTTGCTCTCAATGGGAGGTCCTCATAATTTCCTTTTGATCGAAATATTTTGTGTGGAGTTCAAATTCAACTCATTCATTCACACTGCATAGATTGTACTATAGTAACTTGAGATCCATTATCATTATCAATGGTTCTCTCACATTTATTAATGACTTACATCATTAGTTGGTAATTAGGTAGTCTCTACCATGTTCAATTTCATCTCATTTATTTGCATGGTTAGACTCGTACTATCAAGTGACAACGTAGACGACCCCAAATCTAGTTCCATCCATCTGGGATGAAATTTCAAGATTCATACAAGATTACAAACTATGATGGATATGATCATTCACACAGTCATCCAAGCATGGGTTCACACTCTATCATGAGTGGACGAGACTTCTTGATCATTGTACATGTACATTGGCTTAGATATTAAGTATGGGTATGTCTCCCTAAAAAATGATATCACGATGATAGTGTGTATTATAAAATATGTTGATATCAACCAATAATTTCTTCATCCAGACATGTAAAGAAATTCAATCCTCACCCACTACTTCTGACTTTGTTATTTAGGGGGGAAATACGTTACAAGCCATTTTGTCATATCCAAAAAGGCCTGAAAAAAATCAACATCCTTGAACACTTTCTCATTATCCCTTTTCAAAACCCTAACAATCACCTCTCCAAAAGGTATTCATTTATGGGTCAATCAACCTAAGAAACATGTTTTTAACCCCAATGCACCTTGATTCCTATCCACCTGAAATGGTTGCAAGTTGCATAACTAAGCACATGCACTGACCAGCGCATGTTTCTCTACTCTACAGGTTTGATGGTTAAATAATTTTGGGAAAATTTAAAAATATTTTCAAATATTCTCCTTCTAAAAGCTTCCAAGGTGGTTTTAAACATTTACCATGGATAGAGATCTGAAATTCCTATTCAAGACATCTTTGTTATATAGAATTATTGTTGAATTTGTATGAAAAGAAACTACTTTAGGCTGTGGATGATAAACAACCCTAACAATGAAAATGGTTATTACACAGTGTAGATTTATAGAAAATGATAGAAGCAAAACCTATCAAAGCCCCAATCTATGCAACAGACATAGTTAAACAACAAAATGGAATAGTAGAACAAGCATAGATAACTAATAATCCAATGGAAACCAGATATATAAAGAATATATTTTATTAAACAACATCTGTGAAGGGAACAAATAATGTTACCTGTCCCCCTCTATGGAATGGGTCGTTGGCTATCCTCAATGTCTCCAGCTTTTGTAGAGTTTCTCTCCTCTCTAATGTGTAAAACCTAAAAAACAAAATGTTTGAGCTCAATGAGAACTCAAATGAAGAAAAAAGATGGTGTGCGACAATGATAACAATCAGAGCTACAACAGTGAGTGTAACAATGAAAATGATCAAAACTAGAGAATGAATGGAAAACCCTTCTATCCAAAACAAAATATTAGGTTATCCTCGAATAATGAGAAATAATAAAATATTATTAACCCCATTCTAATAATAAATATTTGGAATATTTTATTATATTTGGTTTGGACGGAAAAAGTATTTAAACTTTTATTTAGAAATAATAAATAAATAAATGATTTATTTATCATCCCAAGAAATATGGTTAAGGAATAATAAACAAATAATGGTTCATTTAATTATTCCTAAGGGATTTAGTCAAACTTGATAAGGAATAATAACTAATTAGTGATTAATTAATTATTCCTAGAGAAAAATAAGATAATTAATGATTTATCTATTTATTTCTCATAATTGGGTCAAATGTGACAAGGAATATTAATTAAAAATTGGTTTAATTAATTATTCCTAGAAGATATTTAAATAAATAGTGATTTATTTAATTATTCTTCATGGGTTTAATTATAAATGACTTAACAAATGTGGTTTATTAAGTAATTTCTCATAGTGAAAGCAATTTTACTATGGTAAAATTGACGCTACATGGTGTACATCGATCCATCTAGTAAATTATGGCTAGATGATCAATTTTTTGTGATAACCGACTGCCCCCCCAATGTACGAGCATTAGGAGAAAAACATATGAATGAAGTATGTTGTAATTAATATTAACATGTATATGAATGAAGTATGTTGTAAAAAGACTTCTTACCATGTCATTTTTACCATTTTACTACTAAGGTTGAGAAAAGGGCTTTTGACAAGAAAACTTCCCGTGGACTTTGCGGAGAATCCGACGGTCAGAATCGAGTGTCATCTCTTTCAGGTATTTCACAACATCCTCCTCTTCAATTTCATCCGTTTAGAATTTCATTTCAAGTTTTAGTTTGATTTTTTGGAGGGTTTAGGGTTTTAAAATGCGTTTCACGGGGGACGCAGGTGCCCCATGGGCGACCTGCGTACCCCGACTTTTTCGTATATGGGAAAAAGGTCGGGGTACGCAGCCCGCCTTCAGACCAGCTGCGTACCGCCGCTCTGTCTTCTGAACGCGGGGTGCGTACCCCGTGAAACGCGGTTTTTGAAACCCCAAACCCCAATTTTAACCAATCAAAAATTGTTTAATGAATTCTAACTATTGTTTTTTGGTGTGTAGGTCACTCACCATGCTAGATTGGCGTGAAAGAGAACACGAAGATGTTTATTTGGCTGCAATAGGTCATCAACCTTCTATTGATGCGTTAAAGGCATGCGGTCTCTACAAGTACTGGGCTATACCTGGCATGAGGGCCCAGGTGCCATTCTTAGAGTGGCTGGTTGAAAGGTGGAATATTCAGGATCAATGTTTTTACATCGGAGAAAACCAGCTCGAGATAGAGTCCTCCGACATATACTTTCTCACTGGCTTGCCTAACAGGGGTGAGCAACTTTCTCTATTCGGGACTAGGCCGGGTGGCCAATCCCTTGCTAGTCTCCGGCTAGAGTGGTGCAACAATCAAAACCAGGAGAAGGGGATAGAAATCAAATATATATCCTGACCTGAACTCATGGTAATTGCCTTTACAGTTACCAGACTTTGCGGCACTGCCACTTTGCACATAGCCACTGGTTCCCAAATGCGGATGGCTATAGATTGCTTCCAAGGCACCATTTTCAACTGGTGCGATGCTGTGTTGGCCAACATGAAGGGCCAACTAACCAGGGCAAAGAGAGGACAATTGAAGACCTTTGGATACGTGCCTTTAGTTGTGAGCTTTGCCCTAGAGAGAGTTCCAATGCTGATCCCCCAGCATCTTGCAGTTCCAGTTGGGGCTCCTCGGGAGCCTAAGTTGACGAGATGGGTTGCGGTAATGGCCCGGCATCCTGACGAGGGAGCAGTAGTTGTTCGATTTCCTGATGGTTACTTTCACTGGCTGGAGGGCCAGGTCTTTGCGATTCAGGATTTTCCGTATGCCGGAATGGATTTTCGCAATGATCCGGACATGGTTCTTCCACAGGGAGAACAATGGGACGACAGAGGTACTTCATTCTTCACAAGTTTTTAAATTATGTATATTTTTTTTTGGTTTTTATTATATATCATCTCAAAACTGACAGCAAAAATTTTCAAAATGCAGATGTAGGTCCACGGCGTCCAGCCAACCTCCAGGCTTTTGAGAGGAGAGTACCAGCTGTACCAGCACCAGCCCCACAGGATGCGGCCGCAGAGACCTTAGCTGAGCTGGAACAGGATCTAGAGCGTCTGACGGCGGATATACCAGAGACCACTATAGATGACATTCCTATCCGACTTCAGCGCTACGTGGTCGCAGTCCCAGGACCTTTCAGGAGGTTCCTGTGTAGGGTAGTGCGGGCAGTGGTCTCGTATAGAGAGCACCACCAGTGATTGGCTAGTAACTTTTGTAGACACATATGACATTTTTGGTTTTTTGTACTTATCATTTTTGCCGATCATAAGGTGTTTTTCAACCTATGATCGAAGACGATGTATATTTTTGACACACTCCTATCTATATATATCATTATTACCGGCGTATTTTGTTAAACATGTGTGATGAAATGTTTATAAATTTACATTTATGATTGTTACAAATGTCTATTTAACATTCGAGACGCCATTGCATCTGCTAGTGTATTTAAAGATCTTGGAATATGCTGATATTCAATGCAATCAAATTCACGTTCCAAGAGACGCACCCTCAAAAACAATCTTAATAACACTGGATTTCTAAAGGCATAGACTCTATTTAGCTGTAATACAACGAGTTCAGAATCTAACCTCACTATCAAACTCCGAATCCCAAATGAAATAGATTCAGATAATAATTCAATCACTGCACTGTATTCTGCAATTTTGTTTGTTGTTTGACCGAGGCTCACCCCATGCATAGAAACTAACTCGTCAGAGGGCGAATAGATAACCCAAGCTGCGGAAGAGATATTCCGTGTACTACGACAAGCACCATCAGCAAATCCAATGTACGTTTGGAGAGGCGTTGACATCTGCAATATCAAGAGTAAAACCAAGATAAGCCAGAATAACGACAAAAGCACACTCTTTAAACTAAGCACACAGCCTAATTAAGCAAACATACCAGCTAAAAAGAAAATTAACCTAACTAGAACTAACTAAATCTCCATACCCACCATTTAAGCATAATACCTCTTTAGGTAAAGTCCATTTCTGGGCTTACCCAAAGAGTCCCCATTTAAATCTACCAGCTCATAGGCCCCTTTTGCCAGCTTTCGCTTGACAATGTAGGGCCCATGCCACATGGGAACGAATTTTCCAGCACCTAATTTATCGTTAGCTTGATCATATAATAGCACTAGGTCTCCTTCCGAAAAATTACGAGGGGTCACGTTACGATCATACTGAGCTTTCATCCTTTTTGCGTGAGTATCGATTGCCAAAGCAGCATCACGTTGTGACTCATCTAATTTAGCTAAGTATAACAGACGCTTCTCTTCTTCAGAAGTAGCTGGGAGTAACTCGATAGCCATTTGAAGTGATGGGATTTCGCATTCAATGGGAAACACTGCTTCCAAACCATAAACTAGCTGGAAAGGAGTGAAACCTGTTGATGTTTTTACTGAGGTTCGATACGCCCAAAGCGCTGAGAATAACATGTTATGCCAATTTGACCGATGAATGCCAATGATCCGTCAGATCATGATAACTAGAACTTTGTTGATAGATTCAACCAAACCATTTGCTTGAGGATAATAAGGAGTAGAACTATCATGGCGTAAACCAAGCTGGCTTGTAAGTTATGTCATCATAATGTTTCGAAAATGGTGCCCATGGTTAGTGATTATCACTTGTGGGACACCAAACCTAGAAATAATATGATTGAATACGAAAATCGCTGCTGTTTTGCCGCTTGCCTCGAATGTAGGCATCGCCTCGGCCCATTTAGTAAAATAATCAACCGCAAGGATGATATGCGCATGCCCCGCGGCCGAGTGAGGGTTACAAGTAATAAAGTCGATACCCCATTTAGCAAAAGTACCAACGACAATTATAGGGTGGAGAGGAGCAGGTGGTGCGCGCATCTTGCGATCAAATACTTGGCAGATGTGGCATTTTCGGACTGCAATGATACAATCTTTAAACATGGATGGCCAGAAATAGCCAGCACGCAACACCTTCTGAGCTCTGGCATACCCAGACATATGACCGCCACATGCTCCAGAATGACAATCATTCAAAACCCTTTCTGCCTCTTCATGAGTTAAGCAACGACGAAAAACCAAGTCTGCCCCACGACGATAAAGAGTATCTCCAATAATTCTATATTGTTGGGACTGGAATTGAGTTTTCCGGCATTTCGACTTTGAAGCTTCGGGCCGAAAGGATTGGGTTTGGAGATAGAAGATTATATCCCCATACCAAGGATCTAAAGTGCTGATAAGAAACAAAGACTCGTCCGCAATGGGTTCCTCTGCCACAGTTTCCATGTCAGCACACGGGAAGTCACACATCAATTCCGCAAAAACTAAGGATTTCTTAGACTTGGACTTCTCGAACTCCAAATCGAACTCCTGCAGGATAACAATCCATTTGGAGTACTTGCCCCCTAGCAATTGTTTTGTCAAAATGTAGATCATAGGGTTGCAATCCGAAATCACTGTAGTTTTACGGAGAAGAATGTAATGACGAAAACGCTGGACAGCCTGAACAGCTGCCAGGGCCAATTTCTCCACATGCGAATATTTTAGCTCAGTGGGATTTAACGTCCTACTAAGATAATATATCACATGTTCTGTTCCGAATTCGTCTTTCTGAACTAAGACCATTCCAATGGTGGAGTGGGAGGCGGCGAGATACAAAAAGTAGTCCTGGTTGTAGTTGGGAGGATGCAGCAACGGTGCATGGGTCAACGCGTGCTTAAGTGCATCAAAAGATTTCTGAGCTATCTCATCCCAAGAAAAATGAGCGTTTTGTTTCAAAAACCGGATGAAACGCTTTGTAACCTCGGCGTAGTTAGGAATAAATCGACGTAAAAAGTTTGCTTTCCCCTGCAAACTTTGGATTTGGCGCAAACTCGAAGGAGGAGGCAATTTTATGATAGCTTCGACCTTCTAGGGATCGACGCGGATATCGGCTTTTGAAACGACAAATCCTAGCAATCGTCCCACTTCTATGCAGAAGACACATTTGTGTGGGTTCAAACGAATTCGATAATGACGACACCTCATAAAAATAGCGCGTAAGTGGACAAGGTGATCAGCTCGATGTAAAGAATGAGCAGGCAAATCATCGAGATACGGTTGCACAATGTGCTTGATGTCGTGAAACGCGTAAGACATTGCCCGTTGGAAAGTGGCTCCGGCATTCTTAAGTCCGAAAGGTAATTTGCAGTAAGCAAATGTCCCCCAAGGACAAATGAAAGCCGTCTTTGGTTGATCGGTAGGTAGAATATTGATTTGGTTGTAACCGGAAAAACCGTCCATAAAGGAAAATATTTCACTGCCGGCACAATCATCAATTATTTGATCGATATAGGGTGTAGGATAGTTGTATTTTGGACAAGCACAATTTATATCCCTATAGTCGATACATATTCTTATTGTTCCTTGTTTCTTGTTAACCGGAACAATATTCGATACCCAATCCGTTAACGGGATCGGATAAATGAAACCTACTTTCAATAGCTTCTCGAGTTCTACTTTAATCGCAGCCGCTTTCCTAGGGTGTATCTGACGCAGACGTTGCCGAATGGGTTTAGCGTCCGGGTAGGTCTTGATTTCATGAACAACAATGGAGGGATCAATTCCTGGCATTTCCTCATAGGACCAGGCAAACACGTCGCGGAATTCTTGAAATAGGACCTTGTATGTTTGAATTGCGTTATCTGTACACGAGGCACCTATATGAATGTTTTCAATAACTCCTGTTTTGACTGAAATGTCGATGGAAATGGTTTGGGAAATATTTCCCAAATTCAACTCTGAATCAGGATGTTTCATGGGATTCTGAGCGTCCTTGAAATATTCAGCTGTAAAAATTGATGAAAAATCATTTTCAAAGTCATCAGCCTCAGGTAAAAACGAAGATCTATGATGAAGATCTTTCCATGGTAGATCGTCTACACTTAGGATTTCGCGAAGTTGTTCGTCAGATGACACAACTTCGGGAAACGTTATCCATTCTGAGGTTGATGTGAAAAACGATTCCTCACCGACCACATTCATTTTGTCGAAATGGGTTGAACTGGAGTCGGAAAAAGACTGCACGGCCTCATAAGAAATTTCATATGGACTCAAAGGCATTGCATTACCGAAGGAGTCTATTTCAGATTCAAATGGGACAATCCAAGGATCATCGTAAATAATAGTGTCTGAAGTAATCATATGAATGGATGCGAATGAAGGGTCTGCGTTGATCGAAGGAAAGGGAAAAGTTCCCAGTAAACCGGAACCTTTAACCAATCCTACACCAACATCCTTGTAAGGGATAGTCGTTTTACCGACATGCTGGATACTCTCTGAAGAGGCTGGGTCGGATGAAAAGTAAGCCAGCCGGTCTATCGTCACGATCTTACCATTATGTGGAAATTTTATAACTCTGAAGACCAATGACACGACTGCTGTCATAGTGTAAGACCAACTGCGACCCAAAAGAAGGTTGTAGTCTAGAGGGGCATCAACCACCTCCACATCCAGACTAACGGTTTTTCCTTCAACCCCTATAGGAAAATCCTGTAGAATGCCAAACAGATGGAACCCACAGCCATCAAAGGCCTTAAGAATCGTCGGGGATTGGTTGAGTGAAGGAGAACCAAGCGATCTCCAACACTGAATCGACATAATACACGTAGAAGCTCCTTCATCAATTACAGTCCGATGAATAGGCCTGTTTTTTACTATCACTGGAATCTGGAAAGCCATTTGATGAGGGAGATGCGGTGTACTATTTTCTAGATCAAAGATTATCAGGTTCGGGTCCTGAATATCAACAGCTCCTATAGCCGACAAGAGTAATTTTCGTTCTGCTCGGCATGATTGCAGCACTTCCAAAGCCGACATTGCTGAGGGTGAAACAACTAAATCCTCAACAATGTTATAATTCTGAGCTGCTCTCGCATGTGGATTGAAAGCAGACTTTCAAAGTATACCTGTCGTGGCGGAAAAAATCGTTTGTGCGGACACAGCTGACCTCCCTAGGAGTCTAAACTCTCTAGCGACAAACAAGACAAAATGGAGCTATCTTTCTCTAAATACACCTTTTAAAACATGAAAACTACAAGTGTTTAGGCTTACCTTATTCCAAAACGCTGTTGTTGTAGCCCGTCCTTGCCGATCCGGATGAGCTCCTCCTTCACATCAATTCCTGCAACCACAAACAATCAAACAATTACCAAGCACTTGCATCTCATATAATAAAACATATATTCAACATGCAGACCAAGGAACACATGAAATAACTCATTAACACAAGCTATTGAGAAAAATGAACCAGTTTGTATTAATAATGAAACAAAGAAACTCTTACAACCTGGCCTTGGTGTTGTGCAAGTTCCTCCCAGGGTCCATCAAGGGTTTTCCTCTACTTTGACAAAGCTCACCCACTTCCAAGTAGAATCAAGCAAAGACAATCTCTCCTCACAAGGCTCTAAATGGGAGTCCTAATTCCTGCAACATTTACCCAAAGAAAATGTATAGCTTCAACCTCTCCTCCCTCTGGCTCAATGCCTTTATTTATAGTGCTGTAAAGAGGTTATTCAGGTCCACCATCAATGGGATAATCCCCCTCTTTGGGTGGGATAGCTCCCTTATTGATGGGATAAGATCCTCCTTAATAGAGATACATGAACCAACTGGAGGCGCATCCATTTCATCAAACCGACCTCTAGAAAGTTCTAGAAGTAACCACAAGTAACTTTTTTAAGATGAAACTTGCGCATTTTGCCTTTTACAGAAGGACGCACCTGTCCTTTGACATACATAGCGTCCAAAGACGCAGACTTTGTGAACATTGTGAGCGTCCCCGCAGGTAAGGCTTGAGAGAACCTGCGACCCCAGAGATAAACACATTTTTTACAAGACTTTCTCTCTTCTTTGAGTTTGAGATGGATAATAGAGGCATAAGACTTGCCTAAGAGGGTAGCATGACTGTTGATTTGAGCCATACTAACTGTAAGTAGTCATGGTGACATTTTTTAGTGTAACAGATTGCCCCCTAAAGTGCGAAGCCTGGAATAGATTAGGGTTTTGTAATTCTAGGAAGGGTGAAGCGCTTTATCATTTCAAGGATTGTCTTGTGGATGACCTGGTTGGAACCTGCAATTTTCAACACAAAATACATGTATAAGATTATATCATCACTGAGGTAGGCATTCCCATACTCAGATTCAAAACTTTAACTAATGGACTAACTACTCTGATACAGGAATGATCTTGCAGTACATCATTTTTATAGACTTTTGTAGACACAGTATGGACGCAGCCATCTGTTTATGATTAGTCTACATAGATAATGAATACAAAACTCCTCGCAGCCTGGATGGTAGAAACTAGATCCAGGGTCTTCACTTCTACTTCCCGAATTGGTACGATTCTAGCCATGTGATTAAATGATTTGATGTCGAACATGGTAGAAACCACTTGATTACCAGTCAATGATGTAAATTGTTAACAAGCGTGAGAGAGACCACCAGTAATGTCAATGGTTCTCAAAGTACCAAGCACAACCCGTGAAATGTGAATAGATGTTTTGATGTCGAACACTTCACGGAATCCTTTGATCGAAAGTCAATGATGTAAACTGACGTCAAAGGCGAGAAACCTACCATTGATGCATGCAGACTTCAAGGTACTGTCGATTCCTAAGTCATCTTTCTAGATAATGTGTCGATGTCGATAGAAAGCGACCCGTTGCAGGCAAGCCCGCAACACGAAATCATTGTTCAAGTTGAAGAAATGTTGCTGTAAGGACTGACTCAGGGATGGTCAAATGGATGACAAGTATTTTGCAGATGAAAGTTTTGCTTGCAGACCTCTTGAACACATAACGACACGACAGACGGCTTGGTGACGAATAACTCAAAGCTAATCCCCGAAACCCGGTTAAAGACTTTCAAGTGGTTTGATCAACTGTGAGGTAAAAGATTTCCCAACCCAGGTGAATGAGACAGTGTCGTGTTCAAGAGCGGTGGCAAAGTTTCTTTCGAGACAAAAGGTAATAAACAGGTTCATTCTTCTCTCTTTTCCCCCACCATTTCTGGCAAGTACCTCTTTATTTTTAACAAGCTTGAGGAGGATAACATATGCTTGATTATAAGCTCATCCTTCGGACGAGTCCAACCTAGTTTAAATTCGAACCCTAGGAAGGAGTGGTTCGTTCCTGTTTGTAATTGAACAGGTCCTCTACTGTAAAAATTTAACGAGCCCAGTATAGGAGAAACTCGGCATTTTTCAATTTTAGAGAGTCTGAAAAAACTAAAGGAGACTCCACGTTGAACTTTTTCGTACAGTTGTGTCCCTCAAGCCCGAAAAAAGTATAAAATAATACCTGGGGGAACCGCTTGATCTTGCGACCAAGGAGTACTTTCATAATAGTGTCGTTGACCTGAAAAGTAAAAAGCGATCAAGGACACATCGTTTTATTTCCTTATCGAGTTTGAAACGACAAAAACCCGGCAATCTTTTCCTAATTTTGCGGTCAGAAAAGAGCTAAAAGGGGACCGTCTTTTAATTCCGTTTTAACGAGTGTAAAAGAAACGCTCGGCGATCTTTTCATGTTTTAGGAGTCAGAAAAGGGCTTAAAAGATGACTCTGATATTTTTGTTTGTGAAAAATTACAATTTCCCTCGAAATCCCTTTGTCCTGCACAAAAGCAACACATTACTCATACCTGTTTAAAATAGGCAAAAATACATCGAGAAATACCTTTTCATGGAAAAAAATGAACTAATTCATCCAAAAAACCTATAAAAAGACCTTTTACCATGTCATTTTTACCGTTTCACTGTTGAGGTTGAAAAAGGAGCTTTTGACAAGAAAATTTCCCGTGGTCGCTGCGGAAAATCCGACCGTCGGAATCGAACGCCGTCTTATCCAGGTATTTTACACATCCTACTCTGCATTTCTATCCGTTTAGAATTAATTTTTAGGTTTTAGTTTTATTTTTTGGGGGGGTTTTGGTTTTGGAATGTGCCTCTCGGCAGACGCGGGTGCCCTTCGGGTGGCCCGCGTCCCCCGACTTTTTCTCACACGGGAGAATAGTCGGAAGACGCGGCCCGCCTTCAGGCCAGCCGCGTCCGGGCGCCCTGTGCTACAAAGCCGGGGTGCGTCTTCCGAGAAGCGCGCATTTCAAAACCCCAACTCCCTCAAAAAGCTACCAAAAATTCCCAAATCAATTTCTAATTGCTATTTCTGATGTGCAGGGTATTAACCATGTTAGATTGGAGAGAAAGAGAGCATGTAGAGGATGATGAAGTTGCAATAAATCATCAACCTTCTCTGGATGCCCTAAGAGCATGCGGATTATACAAATACTGGACCATACCGGGCATGAGGGGCCAAGTAAGATTCTTGGAGTGGCTGGTTGAGCGATGGAACGTTCAAGAACAATGCTTTTACATAGGAGGGCACCAGCTCGAGATAGAGCCCTTGGATGTATACTTTCTCACTGGCTTGCCGAACAGAGGCGAGCAACTTAGTCTTGCGGGGACTAGGCCGGGTGGCCAATCCCTTGATAGTCTCCGCGACGAGTGGTGCACACCTGGGGCTCACCATGCGAAAGGCATAGAGATAAAACACATTACTCTGTGTGAACTCAAAGTCATAGCGTTCACGGTTACCAGAATTTGCGGCGCGGCCGCTTTACACATTGCTTCCGGATCCCAAATGCGGATGGCAATTGACTGTTACCAAGGCACCATTTTCAACTGGTGTGAAGCTGTGTCGGCTCATATGAAGAGCCAACTGACCAAGGCAAAGAACGGACGACTAAAGACTTTTGGATATGGGCCTCTAGTCGTGAGCTTTGCCTTGGAGAGAGTTCCAATGCTGATCCCTCAGCAACTCACTGTTGATACGTTGGGTCCTCGGGAGCCAAAGCTGATACGATGGGTTGCGGTGATGGCCCGGCATCCTGACGAGGGCGCGGCGGTGGTTCGATTCTCAGATAGTTACTTTCACTGGTTAGAGGACCAGGTTTTTTCGATACAGGACTTTCCGTATGCCGGAATGGATTTTAGAGGTGATCCGGACATGGTTCTTCCACCGGGAGAACAATGGGATGACAGAGGTACTTTATTTCACAAGTTTTCTAGTTATGTATTTTTTTATTTTTCATATATATCGTCTCAAAACTAACAGTAAAATTTTCAAAATGCAGATGTTGGTCCACAGCGTCCAGCCAACCTCCGGCCTTTTGATAGACTACATCCAGCTGCACCGGTACCGGCCCCACAGGACGCGGCTGCAGAAGTACTAGCTGAGTTGGAGCATGATCTAGAGCGTCTCACGGCAGATATACCTGAGACTACTATGGATGACATTCCTACCAGGCTTCAGCGCTTCGTAGTCGCGGTCCCTGGACCGTTTAGGAGATTTTTGCGTAAGGTAGCCCGTGCAGTGGTGTCGTACAGAGAGCACCACCAGTGATTGACTAGTCACTTTTGTAGTCACATGTGACATTTTGACTTTTTGTACTTATCATTTTTGCCGATCATAAGGTGTTTTTCAACCTATGATCGAAGACGATGTATATTTTTTGACACACTCCTATCTATATATATCACTATTACCGGCTTATCTTGTTTAACATATGTGATGAAATGTTTTTAAATTTACTTGCATGATTATCGTAAATGTCTGTCCAACATTCGAGAAGCAATTGCATCTGCTAATGTATTTAAAGACCTTGGAATATGTTGATATTCAATGTAATCAAATTCACGTTCCAAGAGACGCACTCTCAAAAACAACCTTAATAACACAGGATTTCTAATGGCATAAACTCTATTAAGCTGTAATACAACAAGTTCAGAATCTAACCTCACTATCAAACGTCGAATTCCAAATGAAATAGATTCGGATAATAATTCAACCACTGCACTGTATTCTGCAATGTTATTCGTTGTTTGACCGAGGCTTACCCCATGCATAGAAACTAACTCGTCAGAGGGCGAATAGATAACCCAAGCTGCGGAAGAGATATTCCGTGTACTACGACAAGCACCATCAGCAAATCCAATGTATGTTTGGAGAGGCGTCGACATCTGCAATATCAAGAGTAAAACCAAGATAAGCCAGAATAACGACGAAAAAACATACTCTCTAAGCTAAGCACACTGACTAAACTAACAAACACGCTAGCTAGAAAGAAAATCTAACCTATCTAAAAAAAATTCTCCATCCACCATTTAAGCATAATACCTCTTTAGGTAAAGTCCATTTCTGGGTTTACCCAAAGAGTCCCCATCAAAATCAACCAGCTCATAAGCCCCTTTTGCTAGCTTTCGCTTTACAATGTAGGGTCCATGCCACATAGGAACGAATTTTCCAACACCTAGCTTATCGTTAGCTTGATCATATAATAGTACTAGGTCTCCTTCCGAAAAACTTCGAGGGGTTACATTTCTATCGTACTGAGCTTTCATTCGTTTCGCGTGAGTCTCGATTGCCAATGTAGCGTCACGTCGAGTCTCATCTAATTTAGCCAAGTACAATAAACGTTTCTCCTCTTCGGAAGTAGCTGGAAGTAATTCGACAGCCATTTGAAGTGATGGGATTTCGCATTCAATGGGTAACACAGCTTCTAAGCCATAAACTAGCTGGAAAGGAGTGAACCCTGTTGAATTTTTCACTGAGGTTCGGTATGCCCATAGCGCTGAAAATAACATGTTGTGCCAATTCGACCGATGAACACCAATGGTTCGTCGGATCATGATAACTAGAACTTTGTTGATAGACTCAACCAAACCGTTGGCTTGCGGATAATAAGGAGTAGAGCTATCGTGGCGCAAACCAAGCTGGCTTGTAAGCTCAGTCATCATGATGTTTCGAAAATGGCTCCCATGGTCAGTAATGATTGCTTGTGGGACACCAAACCTAGTTATGATATGATTGAATACGAAAACTGCAGCTGTTTTGCCGCTTGCGTCGAATGTAGGCATCGCCTCGGCCCACTTAGTAAAATAATCAACCGCAAGGATGATATACGCATGCCCCCCGGCCGAGTGAGGGTTACAAGTAATAAAGTCGATACCCCATTTGGCGAATGGACCAGCGGCAATTATAGGGTGGAGAGGAGCAGGTGGAGCGCGCATCTTGCGATCAAACACTTGACAGTTGTGGCATTTCCTGACGGCAATGATACAATCTTTAAACATAGACGGCCAGAAATAGCCAGCGCGCAACACCTTCTGAGCTGTGGCATACCCAGACATATGACCGCCACATGCTCCAGAGTGACAATCATTCAAAACTCTCTCAGCCTCTTCGTGAGTTAAACAACGTCGAAAAACTAAGTCTGCCCCCGGCGATAAAGTGTATCTCCAATAATTTTTATGGCTGGGATTGAAACCGAATTTTTCGACGTTCCGCTTTGGAAGCTTCAGGCCGAAAGGTTTGGGTTTGGAGATAGATGATTATATCCCCGTACCACGGATCTACAGTACTGATAAGAAACAAAGATTCGTCCGCAATGGACTCCTCTGCCACAGTCTCTGTGTCAGCACTCGGGAAATCACACATCAATTCCGCAAAAACTAAGGATTTCTTAGACTTGGACTTCTCGAACTCCAAGTCGAACTCTTGCAGGATAACGATCCATTTAGAGTACTTGCCCCCTAGCAGTTGTTTTGTCAAAATATAAATCATAGGGTTGCAATCCGAAATAACTGTAGTTTTGCGGAGAAGAATGTAGTGACGGAAACGCTGGACAGCTTGAACGGCTGCCAGGGCCAATTTCTCCACATGCGAATATTTTAGCTCAGTGGGATTCAAGGTCCTACTAAGATAATATATCACATGCTCCGCTCCGAATTCATCTTCTTGAACTAACACCATTCCAATGGTGGAATGCGAAGCTGCGAGGTATAAGAAGTAGTCCTGGTTGTAGTTGGGAGGATGCAATAACGGTGCATGGGTCAACGCGTGTTTAAGTGCATCAAAAGATTGTTGGGCAATCTCGTCCCAAAAGAATTGTGCGTTCTGTTTCAACAACCGTGTAAAACCTTTAGTGACCTCGGCGTAGTTTGGGATGAATCGGCGTAAAAAGTTCGCTTTCCCTTGCAAACTTTGGAGTTGGCGCAAACTCGAAGGAGGAGGCAATTTGATGATAGCCTCGACTTTCGAGGGATCGACGTGAATGCCGACTTTTGAAACAACAAATCCCAGCAATCGACCTGTTTCTATACAGAAAACACACTTGTGGGGATTCAACCAAATTCGATAATGCCTAGCCGCTTTTCGAGGGTGAATCTGACGCAACCGTTGCCGGATGGGTTTAGCATCCGGGTAGGTCTTTATTTCATGAACAACAATGGCAGGATCGATTCCCGGCATTTCCTCGTAAGACCAGGCAAACACATCGCGGAATTCTTGGAATAGGGCCTTGTAAATTTGGATTTCTTCTTCAGTACATGCGGCACCTATATGAATGTTCTCCTCAATTCCGGGCTTCACTGAAATATCAATGGGAATAGTACGAGAAATATTCCCTAAATTCAGCTCTGAATCAGAATGTTTCGTTGGATCCTGAGCGTCTTTGACATATTCAGCGGTAAAGATAGATGAAAAATCATTTTCAAATGCATCATCCTTAGGTAAAAACGAAGATCTGTGATGGAGATCCTCCCATGGTAGATCATCTACACTTAGGATTTCGCGAAGTTGTTCGTCAGATGACACGACTTCGGGAAACGCTATCCGTTCTAAGGGTGAGGTGAAAAGTGATTCTTCACTGACCACATTCATTTGGTCGATTTCGGTTGAATGAAAGACGGTAAAAGACATGACAGCTTCATAAGCAATTTCATATGGACTCAAAGGCATAGCATCACCGAATGAGTTTATCTCAGAGTCAGATGGGACAATCCAAGGATCGTCATAAATAATGTTTTCTGATGTAATCATATGAATTGACGCAAATGAAGGGTCTACGTTGAGTGGAGGGAGAGGAAAAGTTCCCAGTAAACCGGAATCCTTAACTAAACCTACACCAACGTCCCTATAAGGGATTGTCGTCTTACCGACATGCTGGATACTCTCTGAAGAGGCTGGGTCGGATGAAAAGTATGTCAGCTGATCAATAGTCACGATCTTACCGTTATGTGGAAACTTAATTACTCTGAAGACCGATGAAACGACCGCTGTCATAGCATATGACCAACTTCGACCCAAAAGAAGGTTGTAGTCTAGAGGGGCATCAACCACTTCCACATCCAGACTAACGGTTTTACCTTCTACCCCTATAG
Source organism: Pinus tabuliformis (assembly GCA_031772625.1). NCBI lineage: Eukaryota > Viridiplantae > Streptophyta > Pinopsida > Pinales > Pinaceae > Pinus > Pinus tabuliformis. Next base: position 1,909,373,376 of record CM062817.1, on the reverse strand, counting down.
GCAATTCTTGTAGAATACCAAACGGACGGAACCCACGGCCATCAAAGGCCTTAAGGATGGTGGGGGATTGGTTCAACGAAGGAGAACCAAGCGATCTCCAACATTGAATCGACATAATACACGTAGAAGCTCCCTCATCAATCACAGTCCGATGAATAGGCCTGTTTTTGACTATCACTGGAATTTGGAAAGCCATTTGATGGGGGAGACGCGGTGTACTATTTTCTAGATCGAAGATCATTAGGTTCGGATCCTGAACATCAACAGCTCCGATAGCCGACAAAAGCAATTTTCGTTGTGCTGGACATGATTGCAGCACTTCGAACGCCGACATTGCTGAGGTGAAACAGCTAAGTCCTCAACAATGTTGTAATTCTGGGCTGCTCTCGCATGTGGATTGAAAGCAGACCTTCGAAGTACACCCTTGGCGGGCGGCTTAATCACTAAGTCTGGGTTAGGTTTTTCGATCTGTAGTGGATCGGAACCAGGAGCTGAGGTTGATGGGTTAGAGTGAGAAGATTCTGCTTCTTTACCATCAACAGGATTCTTACTACCATAATCTTGCGATCGAGTCGCAATCCTCACATGAGACATCATCAAAATGGGTTCTTCACTGGCATTCGAAGAAGAACCTATCATCTTATTCTCCTGCTCCGGAAATGGATTTTTTAACACAGCAGGAGTGGGAGAACCTTTGACTATTTTCACAACCTCGGCCCGATGAGGGCAATCTCTCGTAAAATGATCCTCTTCACAAATAAGACAAGGATATCGAGGTTTGCGCTTTTCGTCATTGGTTTCCGACTTTTCTGTTTTCTCCTTCGGAGCCTTGTCTGCTTTAGCCTTCTTCTTTCCTTTCTTCTTTCCACCGTTTTTTGATTTGGCCGTAGATGACTCTACAGCGTGAATATCGGCGGTAAGTTCAGGAGGAGAAGACTCTCCTGTCGGAGAATCAGGCAAAGTGATAATTGGAGTATTTGAAGCCTTGGAAGACTTCTTCTTACTCTTCGTAGTCACGATACCAATCATACCATCAGCGGCATGAGATCCCGAAGGAGCAGCAGCGATTTGATTCGACTTTGGAAGATCCGGAATCTTCTCGTGTAACGTACCCGACTGAGTGTAAACTAAGTCAAGGTATTGTGCCTGAGCAATGACTTGCTCCTCAGTAACTACTCCGGCCTTAGCTACATCTTCAGTAATTCTTGGTAATAATGATTTGACAAACCATTCAGCTAAGATTTGGTCCGGGATAAAAACTTTCACTAACCTCCTTCGACGTCTCCACTCATGGATGTGATCAGAAATGTACGTGGACGTCGATTGTTTTAGTGAAGTTAATAACTCCGTGCCGTTATCGTATCTGACCGGCAACTGAAAGTGAGTTAAGAACGAGGTAGCTAACTGGCTAAAGTTGTAAAAAGAGGCCCGTGGTAACTCAATGTACCACTTGGCCGCGAGACCAATGAGTGTACGTTGAAAAAGACGTAAGCGGATGGAATCATCTGAGATAGAATTCGAAGCACACCAGAGGTGGTAAGTCATCACGTGATTGGACGGATCCTCTCCAGACTTACCTTCGAACTTGGGTATATCACTGGGCAACTTATTTGGCATTGGCGGCCAGAACTGAAGATATTGAATTGGATCGTTCGTTAGGCGCGTCAAGTCTGGTAAATCCAAAGTTGCGATAAACGGTAACTGCCGGTTAGGATCTCTAAAACTCTGGGTCACAATACCAGCCCCAGGAGGAGGATATCCAGGATAACTAGGAACAGGAGTCGCATTTGGGATATTATATCCTCCTGGAAAACCAGGATTAACCGGACCGTACTGGGGTTGTTGAGGTTGTTGATAAGTGTACCCAGGATACGGTTGATACTGGTAAACCGGTTGTTGGACAGCTTGCCCATGTTGGTACTGTCCCTGGTACGGAGGTTGAACAAATTGAGGTTGAGTAGTAACAACCGTACTTATACCAGGCTGACCTACAGGCATCTGGACCGTGGTTTGAATCGTAGATCCAGACAACGGTAAAGATGTCTGAGGTGTGGTAACAGGGACAGTAGAAACTGGAGCCGTCGATACTCCAGAAGTAAGTATGGTAGATGTAGCGGTAGTTGCAGCAGCCGTTTGAGATGGAGTACTAGGTGCAATTGGCGGCTGAGTAACTACCGAAGTTACAGAAGTTTGAACATTTGGCTGGACAGGTTGCGGTTGCTGGGTTGGACCAGAAACTACGGGTTGTCAGCTTGAGGAACCATCTGTACACTTGGCTGCAACACCTGTTGACCCTGTGATGGATCCCATACTAACATTCCAGGGTATTGACCCGTAACAGGTTGAGGATACTGAGATCCATAACCGGATTGAGGGTAGGATTGATAATTGTAAGGTGCAGTTCCCATACTTGGAACATATGACTGACCTTGAGGCGGTTGATAACCTTGACTCGAGTATTGACCTTGAGGTTGATAACCTTGAGGTAAATACTGATACTGGGGTTGACCTTGACCTTGAGGTTGGTACCCTTGAGGTTGATAACTTTGGGGTTGATACCCTTGAGGTTGCCATCCTTGAGGTTGCCATCCTTGAGGTTGATATTGATACTGAGGTTGACCCTGGGGTACATATTGAGGCTGGGGTTGACCTTGAGGCGCGTATTGCACCATAGGTGCATACTGACTTTGAGGTTGCCCCCCAGACACGATTTGTGTACCTTGAGGTTGCCCCCCAGGCGTTAACTGCGGTTGCCCCCCAGGCGGTAATTGGCCACCTTGAGGTTGAGAAACGGGAACTGAACCTGACATCATGTAAATGTCTCCTACACCCAATGGTACATTACCACTGTTTCCAGTTAATAACCCATGATCAATGGGTTGAGGAGATGCCCCCGCAAAGGTACCAGAAAGAGACTGATACCCAGTGGGAACAGAAGGACCGCCGTGTAAAAAAGATTCAGGACTTTGAGAAAACACGGACGACTGACCAGTCATATTTACAGGAGTATAAATACCTCTAGGTGGAAAAGGAGTACGAGGTGTAGAAAAACCTACTGAGTTGTCTAAATAATGGGTTAACGAAAGGTACCAAGTAGTACTTCTAGGAGGACTGTAAAAGATGGATTCACGCTCCCTTAGATCAATAGTAAGTTGACCTTCAAGGTTAGAGACACCTATATCCTCCTCTGGAGCAAGTTCTTCTATAGCAATCAAACCAGTAGGAAGATTTTCGGTGATAATTCTTTCTATTCTTGGTGAATCTGGAACACTAGAAGTTGGAGTAACAGGTTCAGATATTTCAGGTTCTTCGCCTGTTTCACTGGTAGATGAAAAACTACCAGCAAGCTCAGAAACTGAAACAGCTTCGGGATTATAACCTGTCTCTAAACTTTGGTAATCTGGATGGACTACCAAGGAAGATTCTCCTTCTTCAGGTGAACCTACTCTACTGTCACTAGGAGGAGTTACAAGGACCTTTAAACCTTCTAGATTACCCGGGTCGTCTCGAGGAGGTGATCCCCTAAGTCTACGGGATCTTCTCAACAATTCGGCCACAGAAACAACTTCAGGAGACTGGCCCGAAGTCTACGGGACTGTCTCGGTAATTCCGCCACAATTAAAGATTTTTAACTACAACACACGAAAACAAAGTAAAAAATTTCAAATCAAACCACCTAAAGTCTTCTAAAGAAGCAAACAAATTTGAAGCACACGCCTAAATAATCTAGAGCGTCAAACCAAACACAAACAGTAGTCTTCCGGACCAAAAGCGCTAGTTGGTGATGAAATCCAACCTCGCAGGATTCAGTACAGAAATGGCGGGTGGAACAGTTACCCCGGCAACCTGCTTAATGAATAGACCGGCACAAGTTCCTCCACTTTAACCGTCTCGAAGTGAAGTGAACCCCCCGGAAAATCCAAGTGAGTATAACCGACGTCTGCTCCAGGTACAGTGGGACCTTCCCTCCACCGTCACCTCGGTAGAACCCTAAAGATTATGGTCACTAAAGTTACCAATCACAACAATTACACCTGGGGGAACAGTCTAAACTCCGACAGCACGCAAGGGCAGAGTAACAAGCTCAATCCCCTTACCGGCTCCTTGACATAATCCAAGGTTTACCGATAAGTGACCCCTGGCTCCTCGACAATGGTTAATCCGAGGTTTACCGTTTGTAATACGTACTGTCTGGCGTCGTTCCCAACGAGGGGGGAATGATCCCCTCACTGGTTCGGACACGAGCTCGTGCTTCTCCTTTAAGAGGAGCTTTCCCAGAATGCAATTGAAACAATTGGATTTATCCTACTCAAGATAAACTATCTGTTTGGTTTTGTAGTCTTGGAGAGTTAAGTACTCACCTACTCCAAGACCCTAGCCTAAGCTATGTTGGTGTTTCAGAGCCCTAGAAAAATAAAAATTACTAGGTTGATTTTAATTTAAGCGTTACTTTTAAGGTTGTTTCTTAAGTCAAAAGGTGATGGAAGTGAAACCAGTGGTGTGTTGACTCGACTCGAAACCACTACAAAATGCACCTAGGATGATTTACCCACTACTTTACTTTTTCGATGAATTGCTTAACTAAAAAGTTGAGAGAATGCACTTTTTATAAAAGCAACTTCTTAATTAAAGACAATCAAAGAAACAATTCATTTGTCTTTTCCAAGCATAAAAACATGACCACTCTTTACTTGCACGAAAAAACTCTTTTTCTCTTTCAAAAACAAAAAGCTACTTGAAACAAGACTTTTAAAGAAGATGTTTTTGTATTTTTTCCTTATTTAACAAAAAACATAAATCTATTTTAATAAAAAACAATTGCAAACTATGAAATCTATGAAAATTCACTCAAAAACAAAACAAATCAAAAGGAAATTATCCTAGTTAATCCTAATGAGGCAAAGCCAACAATGATTATTCTAAGGTGTTTTACTTGATCACAATCAAATCAAGGACTAGCTTATTGCAGAACCAAAAACTAGTCAAAACAAAACTCTAATCTTTTTGTTCTTTTGTAAAATGGAAATCAACACTTTATAAACAAGTAATAAGAAATTTGACCCAAAAACAACTTAAATGGCAAGCTGTTCACACAAGGAGACTTTACGACAGGCCCGAATTCCAAGAAGGCTGACAAACCAGAGAGATCTAAGGCTGGACAACTTTCTACCGTCAAAGTCACTACAGGACCTATTCAAAAATCAAACCCTAGGCCTAAACTTCGTTGAAATCCACTAAAACACTCAAAGCTCACAAAACAAGTTCAGGTGAAAATTTTTGACAGAGTACTAAAGGATCTGGGCAGAAAACACTAAGAAAAATCAAAATCTAAAAGCAATTAAAGCAAAAATGGAGTTTTCCTAAATTCTACAGGAAGACGCAGGCAACCCGTTAGAACAGGCGCGGGCCCGCTCTGTGCAGACGGCAACAGCGCGTCCAAAGACGCACTGTGCAGCACTCAGAGGGTGCGTCTCTCTGGAAAAGTTAAGAAAAACCAAATCTAACTAATTCTAAAGCTAAGCCACCCAAATACTAATTCTCACAGTCAAAAACCAGAAAATAAAAATGATTTTCTCAGAGCAAAGTTCACACAAAGGAAAAGACTTTCTCATTAATGGATTCCCCAGTGGAGTCGCCAATTTGTCGTGGCGGAAAAAATCGTTTGTGCGGACACAGCTGACCTCCCTAGGAGTCTAAACTCTCTAGCGACAAACAAGACAAAAGGGAGCTATCTTTCTCTAAATACACCTTTTAAAACATGAAAACTACAAGTGTTTAGGCTTACCTTATTCCAAAACGCTATTGTTGTAGCCCGTCCTTGCCGATCCGGATGAGCTCCTCCTTCACATCAATTCCTGCAACCACAAACAATCAAACAATTACCAAGCACTTGCATCTCATATAATAAAACATATATTCAACATGCAGACCAAGGAACACATGAAATAACTCATTAACACAAGCTATTGAGAAAAATGAACCAGTTTGTATTAATAACGAAACAAAGAAACTCTTACAACCTGGCCTTGGTGTTGTGCAAGTTCCTCCCAGGGTCCATCAAGGGTTTTCCTCTACTTTGACAAAGCTCACCCACTTCCAAGTAGAATCAAGAAAAGACAATCTCTCCTCACAAGGCTCTAAATGGGAGTGCTAATTCCTGCAGCATTTACCCAAAGAAAATGTATAGCTTCAACCTCTCCTCCCTCTGGCTCAATGCCTTTATTTATAGTGCTGTAAAGAGGTTATTCAGGTCCACCATCAATGGGATAATCCCCCTCTTTGGGTGGGATAGCTCCCTTATTGATGGGATAAGATCCTCCTTAATAGAGATACATGAACCAACTGGAGGCGCATCCATTTCATCAAACCGACCTCTAGAAAGTTCTAGAAGTAACCACAAGTAACTTTTTTAAGATGAAACTTGCGCATTTTGCCTTTTACAGAAGGACGCACCTGTCCTTTGACATACAGAGCGTCCAAAGACGCAGACTTTGTGAACATTGTGAGCGTCCCCGCAGGTAAGGCTTGAGAGAACCTGCGACCCTAGAGATAAACACATTTTTTACAAGACTTTCTCTCTTCTTTGAGTTTGAGATGGATAACAGAGGCATAAGACTTGCCTAAGAGGGTAGCATGACTGTTGATTTGAGCCATACTAACTGTAAGTAGTCATGGTGACATTTTTTAGTGTAACAATACCCTTGGCGGGCGGTTTAATTACCAAGCCCGGGTTAGGTTTCTCGATCTATAGTGGATCGGAACTGGGCGCTGAGGTTGATGGATTAGAATGAGAACATTCTGCTTCTTTGCCATCAACAGGATTCTTACTACCATAATCTTGTGATCGAGTCGCAATCCGTATATGAGACATCATCAATATGGGTTCTTCACTAGCACTCGAGGAAGAACCTATCATTTTACTCTCCTACTTCGGAAATGGATCTTTCAAAATAGCAGGAGTTGGGGAACCTTTAACGATTTTCACAAACTCTGCCCGATGAGGGCAATCTCTGGTGAAATGATCTTCTTCACATATTAAACAAGGATAGCGAGGTTTGCGCTTTTCGTCGTTAGATTCCGACTTCTCTTTTTTCTCCTTTGGAGCATTGTCTGCTTTATCCTTCTTCTTGCCTTTCTTCTTATCACCGTTTTTTGATTTAGCCGTAGATGACTCTACAGCATGAATATCGGCAGTAATTTCAGGAGAAGACTCTCCTGTCGGGGAGTCCGGTAAGGTTATTATTGGAGAAGAATTCTTTGAGGATTTCTTCTTATTTTTAGTATTCACTTTACCAATCATGCCATCAGCAGCATGAGACCCCGAAGGAGCAGCAGTGATTTGATTCGACTTAGGAAGATCTGGGATCTTCTCGTGCAACGTACCCGACTGAGTGTAAAGCAAGTCAAGGTACTGGGCTTGAGCAATGACTTGATCCTCAGTAACTACTCCGGCCTTAGCTACATCTTCAGTAATCTTCGGTAATAATGATTTTACAAACCATTCAGCTAATATTTGGTCCGTTATAAAAACTTTCACTAAACTTCTTTGACGTCTCCATTCATGAATATGATCGGAAATATAAGTGGAGGTCGACTGTTTTAATAAAGTTAATAGCTCCGTGCCGTTATCGTATCTGACCGGCAACTGAAAATGAGTTAGGAACGAGGTAGCTAACTGGCTAAAATTGTAAAAAGAGGCCCGTGGTAACTGAAAGTACCACTTGGCAGCGAGACCAATGAGCATGCGCTGGAAAAGACATCAGCAGATCGAATCATCCGAGATAGAATTGGAATCACACCAGAGGTGGTAAGTCATCACGTGATTGGACGGATCCTCTCCAGGCTTACCTTCGAACTTGGGTATATCACTGGGCAACTTATTTGGCATTGGCAGCCAGAACGGAAGATATTGAATTGGATCGTTCGTTAGGCGCATCAAGTCTGGTAAATCCAAAGTTGCGATAAACGGTAACTGCCGGTTAGGATCTCTAAAACTCTGGGTCACAAGACCAGTCCCAGGAGGAGGATATCTAGGATAACTAGGAACAGGAATCGCATTAGGGATATTATATCCTCCTGGAAAACCAGGATTAACCAGACCGTACTGGGTTGCTGAGGTTGTTGATAAGTGTACCCAAGATACGGTTGATACTGGTAAACCGATTGTTGGACAGCAGGACCAAATTGGTACTGTCCCTGGTACTGTTGGTAGGTAAATTGAGGTTGAGTTGTTACAACACTACTTAAACCAGGCTGCCCTACAGGCATCTGGAGAGTAGTTTGAATCGTAGATCCGGACAATGGTAAAGATGTCTGAGGAGTGGTTGGAGAGACAGTAGAAACCGGAGCTATCGATACTCCAGAAGTAAGTGCGGTAGATGTTGCGGTAGTTGCAGCAGCCGTTTGAGATGGAGTACTAGGTGCAATTGGCAGCTGAGTAACTACCGAAGTTACAGAAGTTTGAACGCTTGACTGGATAGGTTGCGGTTGCTGGGGTGAACCAGAAACTACGGGTTGTCCAGTTTGAGGTAACAACTGTATACTTGGCTGCAACACCTGTTGACCCTGTGATGGATCCCACACTATCATTCCGGGGTATTGACCCATAACAGGTTGAGGATACTGAGATCCATAACTGCATTGAGGATAGGATTGATAACTGAAAGGCATAGTTCCCATACCTTGAACATATGACTGACCTTGAGGTGGTTGATAACCATGACTCGAGTATTGACCTTGAGGTTGATAACCTTGGGGTAAATATTGATACTGGGGTTGACCTTGACCTTGAGGTTGATACCCTTGAGGTTGATACCCTTGGGGTTGATACCCTTGAGGTAAATATTGATACTGAGGTTGACCCTGGGGTACATATTGAGGCTAGGGTTGACCTTGAGGCATGTATTGTACCATAGGTACATACTGACCTTGAGGTTTCCCCCCAGACACAATTTGTGTACCTTGAGGGTGCCCACCAGGCGTTAATTGAGGCTGCCCCCCAGGAAGTAATTGACCACCTTGAGGTTGAGAAACGGGAACTGAACCTGACATCATGTAAATGTCTCCTACACCCAACGGTTTATTACCATTGTTTCCAGCTAATAACCCATGATCAATGGGTTGAGGAGATGCCCCCGCAAAGGTACCAGAAAGTGATTGATACCCGGTGGGAACAGAAGCGCCGCCGTGTAAAAAAGATTCAGGAGATTGAGTAAACACAGACGACTGACCAGACATATTTACAGGAGTATAGATACCTCCAGGTGGAAAAGGAGTACGAGGTGGAGAAAAACCTACCCCTGAGTTGTCTAAATAATTGGTTAACAAAAGGTACCAAGTAGTACTTCTAGGAGGGCTGTAAAAGATAGATTCACGCTCCCTTAGATCAATAGTAGGTTGATCTTCAAGGGTAGATATGCCTAATTATTCCTCTGGAGCAAGTTCTTCAATAGCTATCGAACCAGTAGGAAGATTTTCGGTGATGACTCTTTCTACCCTAGGTGAATCTGGTACACTAGAAGTTGGAGTAACAGGTTCAGATATTTCAGGTTCTTTGCCTATATCACTAGTAGATGAAAAACTACCAGCAAGCTCAGAAACTTCAACTGCTTCAGGATTATAACCTGTTTCTAGACTTTGGTAATCTTGATGGACTACCAATGAAGACTCTCCTTCCTCTGGTGAACCTACTCTACTGCCACTAGGAGGAATTACAAGGACATTTAAACCTTCGTAATGACTTGGGACCTCTTGAGGAGATTCACCCCGAAGTCTACAGGATTTTCTCAACAATTCGGCCACAGAAACAACCTCAGGAGACTTGCCCTGAAGTCTACGGGACTGTCTCGGTAATTCGGCCACAGTTAAAAACTTTTAACTACTGCACACGCAAACAAAGTAAAATCTCAAAGAAAACCACCTAAAGTCTCTAAAGAACCAAACAAATTTGAAACATACGCCTAAAGAATCTAGGGCGTCAAACCAAGCACAAACAGTAGCCTTCCAGACCGAAAACGCTAGTTGGAGATGAAACCCAACATCGCTGGATTCAGTACAGAAGTGGCGGGTGGAACAGTTACCCCGGCAACCTGCTTAATGAATAGACCGGCATAAGTTCCTCCACTTTAACCGTCTCAAGAGAAGTGAACCCCCCAGAAAATCCAAGTGAGTCTAGCCGACGTCTGCTCCAGGTACAGTGGGATCTTCCCTCCACCATCACCTCGGTAGAATCCTAAAAATAATGGTCACTAAGGTTACCAACCGCAACAAATGCACTTGGGGGAACAGTCTACACTCCGACAGCACGCAAGGGCAAAGTATCAAGCTCAATCCCCTTGCCGGTTCCTTGACAATAATCCAAGGTTTACCGACAAGTGACCCCTCGCTCCTCGACAATGGTTAATCCGAGGTTTACCATTTGTAATACGTGCGTGTCGGGCGTCGTTCCCAACGAGGGAGGATTGATCCCCTCATTGGTTCGGACACGATCTCGTGCTTCTCCTTTAAGAGGAGCTTTCCCAGAGTACAAATGAGACAATTGGATTTATTCTAACACAAGATAAGCTACTTGTTTGGTTTTTTTGTCTTGGAGATTTAATTACTCTCCTACTCCAAGACACTAGCCTGATCTAAATTGGTGTTTCAGAGCCCTAGTAAATAAAAGTTACTAAGTTGATTTTACTTTAAGCGTTAATTTTATGGTTTTTCTTAAAGACAAAAGGTAGTGGAGATGAAACTGGTGGTTTGTAGACTCGACTCGCAACCACTACAAAGATGCACCTAAGATGATTTACACTACTTTTCCTTTTCAATGAAGCTCCTAACTAAGAGAGTTGGGAAATGCAAATTTTATAGAAAGCAACTTTCTTAGTAAAGACAATCAAAGAAACAATTCTCTTTATCTTTTCAAAACACACAACTCATGACCACTAATTACTCTACGAAATTTCCTTTTTCTCCCAAAAGTGTACAAATTCTACCAGAGCAGACTTTTTCCAAAATAATTTTTGTGTTTTTTCTATGTTAATAAAGCATATAAAACTATTTTATCAAATCGAATTTAACAAATCTAAGACAATCAAATCAAATTCACTCAAAAGAAAATTAAAAGGAATTTTACCTAAAAGCAAAAAACAATGAGGACAAAAGCCTACAAGGATGATTCCCAGATGTTTTACTTAGTCAAAATGCAACTAAGGATCAGTTCATGTAGAATCATAAACTAACCAAAAAACAAAATCGAAATCTTTTTGTTCTTTTTTCTCAAGAATGGAATTCAAGGCTTTAACAAACAAACTTTTCGAGATTCGCAAAGAGAAGACACAAAGGTAGGTCTCTCACTAGGGTGACTTCTATGACAGGCCTGACTCCTAAGAGGACTGATCAAAACCAGGGAGATCCAAAGTTTGACAACCCCTAATGCCAAAGTCACTACAGGACCAGTTAAAAATCAAACCCTAAGGCAAAATCCCTATGAATTCCACCAAAACCCTCGACACTAACGGGACAAGTTCAGGTGAAGATCTTTGACAGTAAACTGATGGATCTGGGCAGTAAAAACAAATTGAAAACAAAATCTAAAGAGTAAAAAAGCAAAAATTGAAATTTTCTCAAAATTGACAGGGGTACGCAGGTCATCTGTTCACACAGGCGCGGGTACGCACTGTGCACAAAGACGCAGTGCGTACAAGTACGCATTGTGTCAAACCCAAAGACTGCGTACTGCTGGCAAGGCTAAGAAAAATAAAAAAACTAAATTGACTCTAAGCTAACCCACCCAAATACACAGCTAGACAACCAAAAATCATAAAACAAGCAATTTTTCTCAGACCAAAATATCAAATCAAAAGGAACTCAAACACATTCATGGAGTCCCCAGTATGGTCGCCATTTTGTCACGCGGAAAGAGTCGTTAGTTCGGACACAACCGACCTTCCTAGAAAGCCTAAGACTTTCTAATGACAAACAAGACAAATAAGAGCAATCCTTCCCTAAATATGCTTTTACAATATGAGAAATCAAGTGTTTAGATCCTACCTGTAATCCAACGTTGTTGTAGTAGTCCAGCTTCGTTGATCCGGATGAGCTCCTCCTTCCCTTCGAAACCTGCATTCACCAACAATCAAACGATTAAATAACACCTGAATATCACATAAAATAAAACATATTTAACATATAGACCAAGGAGTATATGAAACAACTCATTAATAACAAATTGTTGAGAAGAATGGACTAATTTGTATTAAAAAGTAACAAAAGGAACCATTACAACCTGAGCCTTGGTGTTGTGCAAGCTTCTCCCAGGGTCCACAAGAGTTCTCCCTTACTCTGATCAGCTCATCCACCTCCCAATGGAAACAAGTAAAGATGGCAATCTCTCCTCACAAGATTCTACAAGGAAGTCCTAATTCCAGCAGCATCTACCCTTAGGAATGTTCAGCTTTCAACCTCTCCTCCCTTTGGCCCAATGCATGTATTTATAGTGCTCTAGAGGAAGTTATTCAGGTCCACCATCAATGGGGTAAGCCCCTCTTTGGATGGGATAGCTCCCCTATTGATGGGATAAGTTCCTCTTTGGTAGGGGTACATGAACCATCTGGAGGCGCTTCATACACGTCAAACATGCTTCTAGAAGACTCTAGAAATGACTACAAGTAACTTTTTTGGAGTGAAACTTGCGCCTTTTGACCTTTACAGGAGTACGCACCCACCCCTTTACATACAGAGCGTACAAGTACGCAGGTATTGTGAACTTGGGTTGCGTACCCGCAGGTAAGGCCAAGAGAAACTGCGTACCAGAGATAATTGACTTTAAATGACTTTTCTCTCTTTTTTGAAGTTTGACATGAAGAGCAGAGGCATGAGACTTTCCAAGGAGGATAGTATGACAGTGGATGGAGCCATACTAACTGCAAATAGCCATGGTGACATTTTTTAGTGTAGCACTCTGAACAAGGGCAACTCAATTATGCTACCACACAGAATAGGCTCGGTGGGGACCATAAAAGCATGAGACAATGATGGTTTCTCATGATGAAAATCAACACGTGAAACAAGAAGTGCCAAGGGAAGGTGGCCCCCAAAGTACAAGTGTCGCCTATGAAGAAATTGTATTTTAAGAGGCGACAAAGTGACCCTTCTTGGAAAAATGGCTTCCTGGTGAAGTGTCAAATGATTTTACCAAAGTGAACCTGTGTACAGATATGCAAATACTAACTTAAAAACTTCACAGCTATTTGAGAATTTATCCATACCCAGATCATAACATTTGCATAATAAAACATGCATCAGTATTCAGATCTAGACTATCCATGATCAAACCACATAATGATAATACATTCCAAGCCTTAAGATCCCGATCCATCATCCATCATCATCCACATAGGTGCATCCTTAGTTCAGATCAAACAAAGCATCATAAACCCATAACCTGCATACTCGATCTCACACTTCATCAGATATTCAATACTTGCACCCCTTGGCATAATGATCTCCTCCTCCTTATATAGTTTTAGGCCTTTCTCAATGCCATGGACCAAAACCACTTAGAACCAATAGCTTGGACCAAATACCTAGGGTCAATACCTCAGACCAAATACCTTGGACCAATACCATGGATCAAAATACCATGGACCAAATACCTCGGGCCAAATAATAAGTTTTCCAAGATATACGTGCTTTTCCTTTTGTGAAAGTGCGTGTGTACATATACACTAGTTGTGTTCCATGAACCTACGTGTATACGTAGCTCGGTCAAGGTGAACCTGCGTATACTTCTCTTTCTTCATTCTTTGTAGTCTAATCTGTAATTCTTTTCTAGTTAATCTATTGCACTATGAACTGTCATCTGAGTGAGTTGCCATGAAGGAAAACACTTGTATCATAATGCCAAAAATCTCCCCCTTTGGACTTGATGGCAACAACAACACCAAGACACTCTCCCCCTTTGACATCAAGGGAAGTGGGTGGACCAAGATATTCTCCCTTGTTGATATACATTATGTTGTCTATCCTCCCCCTGAGTACATGGTAAATTCTATGATTGAGCTCCCGCTTTGTACATGCTGAGATGAACTAAACCATCCATTCTCCCCCTGAGCACATGCAAAGTTGATGAGCCCCAATTTTTGGTACAATTTGGGCTCATTTGGCCTACTTGCTTTGCTCAAACCATTCATCTTTTATTGCTTACGCATTCATTTCTTCGTTTATTCATGTTGTTTGTAGGAAGAAGGGTAGGCATTCTATCTACGTGACTAATACATGATGATTTCAGGTTTTTGGCATTAAAAGGGAGCAAAGACCACGAAAAAGGAGACAAGGAGACAGTAAGGTGGCACTGCTGGTTTTTAGGAGAGGATGTCCACAGTCTTGGGGGACCTTCGTCGTGATTCCCACCATAGCTCCGAGCTCCAACCAATCTCCCCACCGAGCTTAGAGGCAGCCAACCGTTCTACAGGAACAGCAGTAACAACTGTTCTACAGGATCAGTAGTTTAACCTTCAGTTGGACAGCCGAGCTCCACAAATCAAGGAAACCTGTTGGATTATCATTTTGCATAAATACTGAGGCCGTAGCCTCTGATGGGAGATTTTTGACTTTTAGAATTACTATTGTAATCTCTGAGCACGAGTTACAACTCGGTTTTTGTTGTTTTGTAAGCCAGTTTTGGCATGACATCAGATTTTTGGTTATGAATAAAGGCAGGCAGATTTTGATCTCATTCTGAGTTTCTAAGGGAGCTATAGCTCTCAGGTTAGGGCCCAACCTGAGAGAAATAGACCTCCTCTGTGTTGTAATGTTATTTTCCTTTCGTTCCAACACTTTGTTTCTTTACTTTGACATGCAATTCGAATTTACAGTCTGCTGATTTAGTTTTTATGAGATCGAATAGGATTAGTTTATGGTGAATTTTCTTCCAGTTGCTTAGGTTAGAATAGGATAGTTATAATTCATTGGAGCTCCAGAAAAAGGTTGAAAGGACCTCACTGCCATATCTGTTAGGGATTGGGGTGTAGTCTGAACCAACCACCAAAACCAAACGCAGTTCTTTTCGCGTCCATGCAAGCTGCAACAGTTACTTTAGTCGTAGATCCATCCATGCACTTTGGTCTTGATCATTACTTCTTCATTCCACTTCCATGCACGAGTTTCTTTCACAAATTGCACTGCTGTTCATTGGTTCAAAATAGCATAGTTAACGTAGGTTAAAGAGTTCTCGTTTTTGGTGACATTCAAAGACCATTTGTTTCATATACACTGCTCCACACCATTCCATTACCTTCCTCTTCTTGCCAACCACACCTAAAGCCACTCAACCGACTTCTGTTCAGCTCGTTTACCTTCCAGCTCTTCCATTACTCACGTAGCTCCATTTACTCAACCTTTCGTTGATCCCATCCTTCCAGCCATCAACCCACTGCATGCACTCTTTCTCCATCTGACTTCTCTTCTCTTGAGCCATCACCAGTTCCATCTCCATCTCACCTATCCTCCCATACCACTCCATCACTTCACCATCTCCCAAAACTCCCACGGTCGAACATCCTGTAGAATTTCACAGACTTCCTGTAGAACCCCTGAGTTTCTTGTAGGATCCCCTGCAGACTTCCTGTAGAAGCTTGAAAACTCGGTTGCTGAGCATCCGAATGTGGTAGACTTCTGTGGACTGATGCTAGAGATCCTCTAGGGCCTCACCTAGCCCCTCGACCTTGCCCATGCTTTCCTTCCATTCGAATCGCTCCTGCACAGTCAAACCCTAATCAAAAGCATCATCACAATAAATCCAACCACTTAATGAAAAAATACAAAAACATGTCTTTTAAGATGCAAGTAGCTTAGATGCATGTATTTCAGCTCACTACAAGTAATGGCATCATTGGTAGAAGTTTCATTCACAGTTTTGCATTGTAAGGGCCTAGCTAGTCAAATTAGGGTTTACTAGGGATTTTCATGCTTTGTTGGCTTTCAGTTTCTTTCTGCAAATAGATTAGCCTCCTTTGAGTTAGCTTTCGTCCATCACTCATAAAGCTTCTTCTGAGAACATATAGAAGTTGGCTTGAGCCCTAGCGGACTTGTGCCAGCTGACCAAGTGACAGCTGCGACAAGAGCTAGTACTTGTGCATACAGCACCGTCGCTTCCAAGTTTGTACGAACTACCGGGTTGATAAAATTAGAGATAGGAAGCTCCAGGAGTTGTAGCATTATTGCTACAATACTGGAGCCCACCATCTTTTTGGCGCCGTTTCCGGGGAAGCGTCAGAGTATTAGTAATTGTTGCTTTTCTTCTATTTTCTTACTCTTGCCTTCTGCTAAGTAGTTTATTTCATTTCCATTCTGCAAAAGTAGCATAGACATTTCCTGCTTTCATAGATTAGCATTTCCTGCTTTCATAGATTAGCTTTTCCTGCTTTCATAGATTAGCATTTCCTTTCTGCAAGCGTAGACTAGCATTTCCATTCTTGCAATTTCATTTGAGCAAAGTAGATTAGTTCTTTCCTGCTTTCAGTTTAATTCTGCATCTTTCATAGTTAGTTGTAGGTCAATATGTTTCAGTTTTGCAGGTACCAAAGGAAAAAAAGCAAAAACAATCAAAAGAAAAAGAAAGTCTTTTCCATTTCATGCCTCGTAGGAACCGAGATAGATCAGGCAAATTCCTACCAAACACCCCCACCACATCACTGAGTCACCCTTCTCTCTTCTTTGGTGACAGTGACCCAGAAGAACCTATAGGTGAACATCCAGAGATATACAAAGATCCTATAGTAGAAGAAGAGTTAGAGACCACTCCATCTGAAGCTATGGCTGACAATAGAAGAGAAGATGAAAGAATAGAAGGTGCCTTCCCCATCCGAGAGACCAATGGAGAGATGAAAATGAAGAACATTAGCCCCTCTACTTTACCTCACTTCCATGGGCTGACTACTGAAGATCCTGATACCTTCCTGTTTGAGTTTGTTGTCCTTTGTAGAACCTATGACTATACTGAAGATGAGCAAAAGCTGAAACTCTTCCCTTCAACTCTTAAAGATGCAGCATTGCGCTGGTTCATGGCATTACCTGGGAATAGTATCACCACTTGGGCTCAGATGCAGCAAGCTTTCAATACCAAGTACAGGGATTATTGTAGGTCTAAGGAAACCAAGGGAGAAATCTTTCGGATGACCATGGGAAATGATGAGTCCTTAGAGGATTATGAGGAGAGGTTCCAACTAAGCTATAAGCGGGCCAGGTGCACACTTGACCCTGAATCCCTCAAGTTGGTCCTGCTCCGAGGAGTCCCTGAAGACCTCTTAGATACCCTTCACATGTTACCTGGGGGGGACATTTACCAACTGCCTTATGAGGACATCAAGACGGTGTTTAGAAACCACTCCAGGGCAGCTAGGAAACGAGGTAGGGGAAACCTCCTCTCAACTAGTGTTCCTTTCTCCAAACATGAGCTTGCAAATCAATTAGAAGATCTCAAGAGTGAGGTGAGACAGACCATTGCCATGCAGCTGGACACATTCAGAATTCAGCAGAAGAAAGAAGAAGCTGAGAGAGCCTTGGCTGTCTTCTGCCCTAGGTGCACAAGGAGACACCCTAAGAACGAATGCCCATTGCATTCGGTTGAAGTATGTTTCGTTTGTGAGGAGGACCATCCCACAAATCAGTGTCCAACCTTACCTGGGTTTAAAGCCATGTACCAAGGGACAAAAGCTCCCACTGAACCTCTCTATTACCTCAACCAAAGGAGGCCACAAGGATCTAGACCTTATCAGCAGGGGATGCAAGGGGCATTTCAAGCTTATTACAGCCCCAATCAATCGACTCCTATGCCTTCCTGGGGTCCCCCTGCTCATCCTTCATGGTCCATGCCTCCTCCATGGTCTTATCCACCTCAGTACCCCGCTCAACCTACTTCTCATTCATATCATTCACATGCCCAGCCACAGCCTCAATGGAATGCACCTCAGTCGAGGTGGAGGCCCCAATACAACACTCCTCCTGCCATCTTGCCTCCACCACCAGTTCAACCTCAGCCATTACCTCCTACTCCTCCAAGGCAACCTCAAATGCCTGCTCAACCGAACCCAAACCCCAACAATAGACAGTCCCAACAGGTATACACTGGGGAAACCTCATGCCCTACCTATGATGTGGAGATCCAGGAGATCAATCTTCGATCTGGAAAGACTCTACCAGATCGCCAACCTCCTCCCCCAGAGGATGAGGAAGATAAACAGGAAAGTGAACCAAAGGCTATTCCACCCTTTCCTGAGAGACTAATAGCCACCACACAACCTAACCCAGAGGAGGATGAGCTTCTGGGTGAGCTCAAGCAGTTGTGTGTAAAAATACCACTTCTCCAAGCCATCAAGGATGTGCCAATATACAACAAATTGGTTAAGGAGAAGTGTTTCAAACACCCAAGCAGACGGAAGAAAGATGCTTCAACTATCAATGTCATAGGACAACTGTCTGACCTTATGTTAGGAAAAGTCATCTGCCCAAAGTACCTAGATCCTGGAAGTCCTGTAGTAGATGTCCACATCAATGGCACCATTATACCTCACACCTTGATTGATCTGGGGGCTACCATTAATGTGATGACCAGGGATACCATGCTTAAACTCAATCTTCAGGGTTCCTTGAGGAAGACCTCGACAATACTGCAACTGGCAGATCGCTCCACCGTGACTCCCGAAGGGATTTTTGGAGGATGTCTTGGTCTCTATTGACTCTTGGGAATACCCTGCAGACTTCCTGGTTCTGCAACCAAAGGCAAAGCTTACTGGATATCCCCTCATTTTGGGAAGGCCTTGGTTAGCCACTGCAGATGCCTACATTAGTTGCCGTGCAGGAAATATGACCATCAAAAATGGTCCTATGTCCAAGCAGCTAGTCCTATACCCTCCTGCCCAACCCTCCTTAGAGCATGACTTACCTCTCTGGTTGGAAGAAGGAGAGGAAGACGAGGTGTACTCCGCACCTCTGTGCACCTTAGATACCACTAGAAGAGACCCCCCAACCGAGGATGACTTGATCGAGACTTGATCCAGAATCCACCTTCCAGTGCACTGCCCTTAGAGAAATTGGTGGAGGATGCCCAAGCTAGCACCTTAGTGGATCTTTTTACAACCAACCCTGTCACTCCCAGAGTTAAGAATGTGGAGTTTGGCCCTGAGAGAGCATTAAAGATCAGCTCCTCCCTATCTCCTTCCCAGGAAAAGGAGCTGTGTAGCCTGTTGGCCAGCCACTTAGATGCTTTTGCTTGGAGCTATAAGGAGATGAAAGGAGTTCATCCTTCGGTTTGTACTCATCACATATACATCAAAGAGGATTGTAAACCGGTTAGGCAACCTCAGAGGAGAATGAATCCAGCCCTTAAGGACATTGTCAAGGAAGAATTGCAAAAACTGTTGGATGCAGGATTCATCTACCCCATCTCAGATAGTGAATGGGTGTCCCCTCTGGTGATGGTTCCCAAGAAAAATGGGAAATGGAGAATCTGTGTGGACTACCGAGAACTGAACAAAGCTACCAAGAAAGACCATTTCCCTCTACCTTTCATAGATCAAGTGTTGGATGGACTGGCAGGAAAGAAGTTCTTCTCTTTCCTGGATGGGTTTAGCGGGTACAACCAAATCCAAATCAGCCCGGAAGACCAAGATAAGACCACCTTCACTTGTCCTTGGTGTACCTTTGCCTACCGAGTCCTTCCCTTTGGGCTATGCAATGCTCCTGCTACCTTCCAGAGAGCTGTCTTGAGCATCTTCTCGGAGCTGGTCCATGATGCAGTAGAAATCTATATGGATGACTTTACTCCTTATGGGGCCAACTTCCAGGAAGCATTGTCCAACCTGGGAAATGTCCTAACCAAATGCATTGAGATGAACTTGTCCCTTAGTCCTGAAAAATGTGAATTCCTAATGACTGAAGGGACCGTGCTAGGCCATACCATTTCTTGCCAGGGGTTGCAGGTGGATCCTAACAAAATTGCTCTCATCAAGAAGGTTCCACCTCCTCAAAAGGTAAGGGATGTTCGGAGTTTCTTAGGATTAGCAGGGTATTACCGGAGATTCATTAAAGACTTCAGCAAGCTAGCCTCGCCATTGTTTGGCCTGTTGGCAAAAGATGTGGAGTTTAAATTAACTGACGATTGTCAGAAGAGTTTGAATGAATTAAAGGACAAGTTGGTGTCAGCACCAATCTTGAGAGGTCCAAACTGGGCCCTACCTTTCCACATCCACACTGATGCCTCGGAAAAAGCCATAGGTGCAGCTTTAGGACAAGTTGAGCAAAAACTTCCATATGCCATTTACTTTGTTAGCAAAAACTTGACCAAAGCTGAGCTGAATTACACTGTAACCGAGAAAGAATTCTTGGCTGTGGTCCATGCACTGAACAAGTTCCGACATTATATTACTGGCTATCAAACATTTGTACATAATGACCATGCTGCAATCAGATATTTAATGAATAAACCAGATGTGAATGCTCGTATTATTAGATGGTTACTTCTATTGCAGCAGTTTGATTTGACCATTGTTGACAAACCAGGTAGAGAAAATGTTGTTGCTGACTTTTTATCTAGATTGGATTTGTCTGCAGATGAGGATGGAACGGTGGATGACAAGATGCCCGATGAACATCTGTTTGCTATTTCAGTACTCTCTCCATGGTTTGCTGATATAGCAAACTACCTTGTTTCAGCACAGTTTCCTCCGCACCTATCTTCCAGAGAGAAGAGCAGAATCATCAGAAAAAGTGCCTCATTTACTTGGATCGGGGGCAATCTGTTCAAGCTTGGCCCCGATCAGATCTTAAGGCATTGTGTAAGGGAGGAGGAAGTCTTTGATATCCTCCTCACTTGTCATGATGGGCCTTGTGGAGGTCATTTTGCAGCAAAGAGAACTACCTTCAAAATCCTGCAGGCAGGCTACTATTGGCCCACACTTCATCAAGATGTCAGAAGATATGTTAGCCAGTGTGACCAATGCCAAAGAATGGGGAAACCGACTCAAAGGGATGAGATGCCTCTCCAACCTCAAGTGACTCTTGAGCCATTTGAGAAGTGGGGCATGGACTTTGTGGGTCCAATCAACCATCCTTCGAGGCAAAGGTCTTACATCATTGTGTGTACTGACTACTTGACAAAGTGGGCAGAAACTAAAGCAATCAAAGCAGCAATAGAAGAAAAGGTGGTCGAGTTCTTAAGAGAGAACATCTTCTACAAGTTTGGTTACCGAAGAGAGCTGGTCACCGATCAAGGGAGCCAGTTCACCTCCAACCTGGTTGAAGATCTACTAGCTCATCACAAGATCAAGCATAGGACTTCCACCCCTTATCACCCTCAAGCAAATGTGCAGGTGGAAGTCACCAATAGAGCATTAGAAGGGATCTTGACTAAGGTGGTGAGCAGTAGCAGAAAGGACTGGGCAGATCTCCTAGTTGAAGCCACATGGGCTTACAACACCACTTGGAAGACCACCACCGGCTTCACACCTTATGAGTTGGTCTATGGGAAGAAAGCTTTGCTGTCCATTGAGTTTGAATACAACACTTTGAGGATGGCAGCTCAGCTGGACCTAGATCTCAGCCATGCACAACAAGAAAGGCTATTGCAGCTGAATGGCCTGGATGAGCACCGAATGCAGGCCCTCCTTCACTCAGAAGTGGTTCAACTTCAGAGAAAGGTGTGCATGACCAACATCTCCATGACAAGCAATTTCAGCTGGGAGATTGGGCTTTGTTGTATGACTCCAGATACAAAGATTTCAAGGGGAAGCTGAGAACCAGATGGCTAGGACCATATGCAGTGGAAAAATGCCATGACAATGGATCTACCCTTATTCGAACCATTGATGAGGAAGCCATTCCCATGCTTGTCAATGGGCATCGATTGAAGATCTACAGGAGACCTCTCTCAAGACAAGAGTTCATCAAAACTATGGAGAAATCTGTATTGGTCATAGAGAAGGGTTCTGCCTCTACTTTTGGCATACCTTGAAGGATTTAAAAAAAAAGAAAAAAAATAAAAAAAATAAAGATCCTTGGGTGAAAACCTCTCTGAGGCGCCCAAGGCAGGTGGTAGGGGTGAAAACCACATTGAGGCGCCCCTATTGTCTTTCAAAAAAAAAGGAAAAGGTTTGAAAAAGATCCTTGAGTGAAAACCTCTCTGAGGCGCTTAGGGCAGATGGCACAGGTGAAAACCTCTTTGAGGCGCCCCTGTTATC
Organism: Pinus tabuliformis; assembly: GCA_031772625.1. Classification (NCBI taxonomy): domain Eukaryota; kingdom Viridiplantae; phylum Streptophyta; class Pinopsida; order Pinales; family Pinaceae; genus Pinus; species Pinus tabuliformis. The sequence continues at coordinate 1,909,351,156 of CM062817.1, read as the reverse complement.
TTTCAAAAAAAAAGAGAAAAAAGAGGAAAAAGAAAAAAACAATAAGCAAAATATGGTAAAATTGCATGCAGGTTGCAGATGTTCTATGGAGGAGAGGAAGCCTCTCAACTCAAAGCCAAGGGTCCTTATCATGCTGTCAAGGGACCTCACCAGCACCTCCTCCAAGGATACCCATGTTTTTTCAAGGTATGTGCAATTTTATCATGGTTTGAATCTTCTACAAGAAGATGCAGTCTTTCTACAGGAAGATGCGGATTTTCTACAGGAAAGTGCAGACTTTCTACAGGAAGCCCGAACTTTTTACAGGAAGCTCTGTCTTCTACAGGAAACTTCCTGTAGAAGTTTGGGACGTCCCAGAATTCATTTTAAAAGGAGATCTAGCGACTAAGGATCGGTTTGGACGCATGCAAGCCTCTGTTGGCACCCTTGCACATTGCTGTTACCTTGCTCCACCATCCTTGTCGACATGCAACCAAGTTCCCTGCACCAGCAAAGCAGATCGATGAGTTCTCGTGGCAAAAGCCATTTTCAAAGCTAAACAAGTGTTGAGATCTCATACCATAGGCATCAGAAGCTCCGGGAGCGTGATCGAAAGGCCAGATCCTCCGTCGTGCAGCATGCACCCAAGGAGGAAGAATTGTTACGAGACACCCCGCGGGAATCCTGTAACAGTTGAACCTGCTAGAGTGGATACCATTCACAGCACCGCCATCTGCAATGAAACGCAGGTGCATGCAACCAAAGCATCCACTCCATCATCGGCAGCCTGTAACCACGAGCCTCTGGGTCTGTGTAAGTTCGCATGCAGCAGGTAGATCCACTCACCATCGTCCAAAAACTGGAAAAAATCGTGTGCAACCACGCAGGTAAGTGTCTCGACCCTTCCTTCCATCAAATCGCATGAATTTTACTTTGAATTGTTTGCATAGCGTAAAAGTGAATGGTTGAGCGGCCGTATGGCTAGTCGACTGGCCACGTCGGCTAGTTATGGTATAGTTGGATGTTTGGGTGGCGGCCACGACAAAGAGAATGAGCAGCACGCACGTGAGAACAATCCCATCGGAAGAAATGAGTTTAACAGAAAGAGGCGGCGACAGATCTGTGGGAATGGATGCGGCAGCAAGTGAATATGCAGATGAATGATGGATGATGTTGCCCAACGGTCCGGCGTGGACAGCTCACCCCCCGCGCCACGGGTTGCGCCGATTCAAAATCTAATCGGCTAGATTGTGCGCATGCATTTATCAACCACCACTTCAAACTCAAGTGGCTATTCTGATCTCTTCTGCACTTTGATACGTCGAGCTTTTGGCTACCAGAACGCCGATGAAGCACAGCTCGAGCGCAGGCCAACTACAGTCCTCCCCGAAATTTTGCGCACTGCTCCTACAGGAACACAGTTTCTACAGGAACGCAGTCTCTACAGGGACGCAGTTCTACAGGAAAGCGAGTTCCCCACGTAAAAAAGGGTGGCAGAAAAAGGTAACCCTGAAACTCTTCATGAAATTGGTTTTCAAAGGTGGCAGGATCATCATCCACAGTCTGGTCATAAAGATATCGGTGAAATTGTTGTTTGCTGTGCCTATACTGTCGTTCTACAGGATGTCAGTGTAATTAGACTGTGTTGAATTTTGTGGATTATGTGCATGCTCTCTCTCAATAGACCAAATCTCTTTCACATTTGCCACCTTTAGTTAAAACAACCATGTTCATCATGCCGGGTGGATTTATTAGACGGGAACCCACTGATTCAACAAAGTTAAGGGAAAACCAGGAGGTGGTAGAACTCTTCACACGGGTTCAATGGATATCTTTTTGTGATAAATTGCAGGGTTACGATGATGAAGTGGCCGAAGAATTTCTGCAAGCTTTAAGGCCGAAATCCAAAACACTGGCTACAGTAACCTTCAGGGGCCTAAGCCTCAAGCTCACCCCACAATATATCAGTCGAATTACAGAACTTCCTATGGGTCTGCCGTGGGATAAGGAAGAACGGAAGTTGAGCCAGCAGGCCAAGAAAGAATTCTTTCCACCTGAGAGGAATTCTCGGAGGACAAAAATGGGGTGCGAAGAACGAGTCTGTTGCCACCATGGAATGAAGTCAGTTTGAAAATCATGAAATATATAACTTATGAAGCCCGTTTTAGCATCGTGTATGCATATCACTTTCGGTTTCTCACTGAATTAAGGCACCGGATTGATCTTCCTGTAGAACAAAAACTGAGCATCCCTTATTTCCTATTGCAGTCTCTAATGGAGTGTGCTACCAAGCTAAAAGAGGGCATACCAGATCAGATAGCCCACCATGGGCTGATAAAGCTTCTTGTGGAGGATGCGCTGCATTCATATAAGGTTCCCCTCTCATGGGAATCCTTCTGGAATTTGACAAGAGATGGAGACATTAAAATGTTGATCGAAGAAACGGGGTCCTCCAGCAGTGAGGAACAAGAAGCGGTGGTCGAGGAAAAGAGAGGAAAAGGCCAGGAGACCCCGACCATAGTGCAGAAGAAAGAACAAAAGAAGAAGCATGAGGAAAAGGATGACAAAGAAAAAGGCGGCACACCTATCTTGTCAGCAAGAGAAAAGAGGCTGAAGAGCAGAATGGATAAAGCTAAGGTGGTCCACGTCAGCCCAAGTACCTCATCAGCACCTGCAACCAAAGCAAAAAGCAAAACTCAGGCAGCTAAGCAAGCAAAGGTGGAGACACCTGTGTCTACAGGAAAGCAGAAGCAGGCTTCTACAGGAAGCCCGAAAACAGAGACAAAGGCTTCTACAGGAAGCCCGAAATTGGAAAAAGGGGCTTCTACGGGAAGCCCAAAAATCATTGAGAAACAAGCTTCTACAGGAAGCCTGAAGACAGAGAAAGGGTCTTCTACAGGAAGCCCGAAAATTACCAAAGCAGGGGCTTCTACAGGAAGCCCGAGAGTGGCTAAAACCGGGTCTTCTACAGGAAGCCCAAAATTGGTAAAGAAAGGATCTTCTACAGAAGGCCCGGAAGTGGGCAAAGCAGGGTCTTCTACAGGAAGCCCGAAATCTGAAAAGAAGGGGCCCTCTACAAGGAGCTCTGAGAAAGCAAAACGCAAGGAAGAGAAGGCTGGTATTCTCGAAAAGGAGGCAACAGCTACGCTGGCCGCCCTCAGTACACCTCCAAAGCCGAAGGAGAAAAGAGAGAAGGAGACCCCTCTACCATCTGAAGCCAGGAGAAGTAAGAGGATAAACACGGGCAAGCTGCAGCCTCCACCCAGCAGCCAAACCATTTTAGGGGATGTCCCTACTACACCCAGTTCAAGAACCCCCTCTAAAACATCAGCCACCCCCGAGAAGGGAAGCCCAAAAATAACTTCCTGGACACGAAAAATAGGCCAATCGCCTTCCGAAGCCCGGCTCAAGGAAATGGAAAAGGGGGAAGAAGCGCCACCCTCATCACCACCAGGGGCAGAAAAGGCAGGGCCACCAAAAACAGGAAAGGAAGAGCATGCTCGGGGCTCTAGTTCTCGGCCAAAGATGAGGAGCCAGAGCAAAGTTGCTCAAGGAAGAGCAAATAGTTTAGCTGGGGGGTGATGATGAGCCCCAATTTTTGGTACAATTTGGGCTCATTTGACCTACTTTCTTTGCTCAAACCATTCATCTTTTATTGCTTATGCATTCATTTCTTGGTTTATTCGTGTTGTTTGTAGGAAGAAGGGTAGGCATTCTATCTACGTGACTAATACATGATGATTTCAGGTTTTTGGCATTAAAAGGGAGCAAAGACCACGAAAAAGGAGACAAGGAGACAGTAAGGTGGCACTGCTGGTTTTTAGGAGAGGATGTCCACAGTATTGGGGACCTTCCTCGTGATTCCCACCATAGCTCCGAGCTCCAACCAATCTCCCCACCGAGCTTAGAGGCAGCCAACCGTTCTACAGGAACAACAGTTACAACTGTTCTACAAGATCAGTAGTTTAACCTTCAGTTGGACAGCCGAGCTCCACAAATCAAGGAAACCTGTTGGATTATCATTTTTCATAAATACTGAGGCCGTAGCCTCTGATGGGAGCTTTTTGACTTTTGGAATTACTATTGTAATCTCTGAGCACGAGTTACAGCTCGGTTTTTGTTGTTTTGTAAGCCAGTTTTGGCATGACATCAGATTTTTGGTTATGAATAAAGGCAGGCAGATTTTGATCTCATTCTGAGTTTCTAAGGGAGCTATAGCTCTCAGGTTAGGGCCCAACCTGAGAGAAATAGACCTCCTCTGTGTTGTAATGTTATTTTCCTTTCGTTCCAGCACTTTGTTTCTTTACTTTGACATGCAATTCGAATTTACAGTCTGCTGATTTAGTTTTTATGAGATCGAATAGGATTAGTTTATGGTGAATTTGCTTCCAGTTGCTTAGGTTAGAATAGGATAGTTATAATTCATTGGAGCTCCAGAAAAAGGTTGAAAGGACATCACTGCCATCTCTGTTAGGGATTGGGGTGTAGTCTGAACCAACCACCAAAACCAAACGCAGTTCTTTTCACGTCCATGCAAGCTGCAACAGTTACTTTAGTCGTAGATCCATCCATGCACTTTGGTCTTGATCATTACTTCTTCATTCCACTTCCATGCACGAGTTTCTTTCACAAATTTCACTGCTGTTCATTGGTTCAAAATAGCATAGTTAACGTAGGTTAAAGAGTTCTCGTTTTTGGTGACATTCAAAGACAATTTGTTTCATCTACACTGCTCCAGACCATTCCATTACCTTCCTCTTCTTTCCAACCACACCTAAAGCCACTCAACCGACCTCTGTTCAGCTCGTTTACCTTCCAGCTATTCCATTACTCACGTAGCTCCATTTACTCAACCTTTCGTTGATCCCATCCTTCCAGCCATCAACCCACTGCATGCACTCTTTCCCCATCTGACTTCTCTGCTCCTAAGCCATCACCAGTTCCATCTCCATCTCACCTATCCTCCCATACCACTCCATCACTTCACCATCTCCCAAAACTCCCACGGTCGAACATCCTGTAGAATTTCACAGACTTCCTGTAGAACCGCTAAGTTTCTTGTAGGATCCCCTGCAGACTTCCTGTAGAAGCCTGCAAACTCGGTTGCTGAGCATCCGAACGTGGTAGACTTCTGTGGACTGATGCTAGAGATCCTCTAGGGCCTCTCCTAGCCCCCCGACCTTGCCCATGCTTTCCTTCCATTCGAACCGCTCCTGCACAGTCAAACCCTAATCAAAAGCATCATCACAATAAATCCAACCACTTAATGAAAAAATACAAAAACATGTCTTTTCAGATGCAAGTAGCTTAGATGCATGTATTTCAACTCACTACAAGTAATGGCATCATTGGCAGAAGTTTCTTTCACAGTTTTGCATTGTAAGGGCCTAGCTAGTCAAATTAGGGTTTACTAGGGATTTTCATGCTTTGTTGCCTTTCAGTTTCTTTCTGCAAATAGATTAGCCTCCTTTGAGTTAGCTTTCGTCCATCACTCATAAAGCTTCTTCTGAGAACATATAGAAGTTGGGTTGAGCCCTAGTGGACTTGTGCCAACTGACCAAGTGACAGCTGCGACAAGAGCTAGTACTTGTGCATACAACACCGTCACTTCCAAGTTTGTACGAACTACCGGGTTGATAAAATTAGATATAGGAAGCTCCAGGAGTTGTAGCATTATTGCTACAATACTGGAGCCCACCAAAAGTCTACACAAATATTTTTCAAATGAATAACATGACTCTATAGCTCAACTAAGTGAGTATGACCTTCCTATCACCAATGACTCATACATACATCAATCTCCCAACCAAGTAGGAATATACAAATTTTTTATACATGACCGAGATATAGCAATTATTACATCATCCTTCCCATGCATAGCAGGGGTACAAATTACATCATATGACCAGTAGGACTCATTAAAATAATATGTCAGATAGAGACATATCATGGGTCTTTAAATGATATACATGACATTTTTAACAAAGACTAAAGACCTAAACAAGACCATGATAGTCATCAACACCTATCATACACCATATGTGATCTACACCATAAGCACTTATCAGAAATATCAAGACCAACAACCTGTATATGTCCATCATTAGTTCAATGTAACAATAATCAACCTATGACAAAGCATGCCGCATATATATATATCAATTCATCCTCTTGATCTGATCAAAATCAACTTGCTTCGTTTCCTTATTAGAAACAACCTTATCATAACCTTCCATGAATCAACTAAGCATATGTCATATCTCCAATTAGTAACACAAAATCATTCACATCATATCATATGCATGTGAAAACACCATAGTCATCATCTATGACCATAACATCATCATCAAGAACTGAATGATATTTCCACAAGATCCCTCAATATATCAACCATGTATCATCAATGATCATCCACAATTGCCCATAAATCTGATATGAATAACAACTATGTAACCCCAAGTAATACAAATATCATCATCATAGGCAACTTATAACCGCAACATTACTTGATGTGTCATTTAAACACTTTAGTTGCATAAGTATCATCACTATTGAGAAGAATCATTAGGTATCAAAGACTTCTAAACATAATGCCAACAATGAGTTATTAGAAGCATAATATGCTCTCCCCCTGAACTGGTTCCACCTGTTCACTGTCAAATCTGATCATGCATATATCAGTAAGAAGTATCAAGGAATCATCATCAATTAGATATATGTCAAGTTATCAACAACTTGTGAGGATCAAATGCTCTTTTAAATAACATCCACATACTGTAGTCATCTATCATTACGTCAGAAAAGATAATTGTTAATTGTTTGAATCATATCAAATCAGTGTTTGTAAGTCTATCCCACTGCATTTTTCCTCAAACCACATATACGCGAATGTGCAGCTTCTAACTCACGTATATACATGACTTGTCTTAAAGAAACTTGCGTATGAGATTTAGAACATTGAAGTTTCATACTTTCAGCTTCCTCTGAGTTTGTTATGTTTGTATACTCTAATATACAACATCTTTCTGACTGCACCTCATTTTTCTTCCATATCTTCGAGTGTGATGATGATTTATCCATTTGGTATGGTGACCAAAATTTTCTTCTTCATTCCTTTGCCTTATGTCCAAACTTGTTACACGCATAGCATCTTACATGTTTCATATTCCTTGTTTGGCAGTCCATGGATTTGTGACCAAACATCTTGCAAGAAAAACAATATCCCTTAAAGTACCTAGAAGCTTATGATATTTCTGTGTGATGGACTTGAACCATTCTACTTCTGCATCTCATTGCAACATGTCCCAACTTATGACATATAAAACATTCAACATTATTCATTTGAGGAAATAAATGACTATCACTTCCACAGTTAGGAGTAAAAGATTTTATTTGAAGAATTTCTTTCCGTGGTTGTTGATGGGGTTGTCCTCTCATCTCCTTGTTGACCATTTAAGATTTTTCATTAGAGTTCATTGCCTCACCTTGTGAGCTAGATTCACCTTCAATAGATTCATGAAAACCAAGACCTGTTTTTATGGTAGTAGACCTTTGACTACTAAGAATATTATCCAAAATCTTAGTAATATTTTGAAATCGTAACAATTTATCCTTTTCTTCTAATTTACCTTTTAAGATATTTACCTCAACCTGATATTCCTCTTCCTTTTCCAGATATTGCATCTTCAACATTTCTTCAGAATTTCTTACTTCTTCCACTTGTTGCCTTAATTTGATAATCTAATTTTTTTGTTCTCCATCTGCTTGAGGTAGTTCTTCATTCTGCTTATTTTCAAGATATTCTTTTAGAGACAAGATCTTAGCTTCAAGACATACATAGTAACTGGATCTATCATTAAGTCTCTGGATTGTTATACTTTGATCATTTATTTCATTTCTTAATGATATCACTTCATCCTATAGCTTCTTCCTTACTTTGTTTCCTTCCTCCACCCGAGCTTTTAATCTGGTAACTTATTCTTTGAAGGCACACTCCCTTTTGTTAAATAGATCTTGTTGATCTATGATTTTATCTGATGCTTTTTTTTCTTGTTCATCTTCAATCTAAGGCGATTCAAAATCTGAATCCTTGCTTCCACCTAACGGCCAATTGTATCTCCTGCTGTCACTGTTCCTTTGATCTATGTTCTTATTCTGAGGCGTTTTCTTCTTTAGCTTCTTTCCCATTGTTTCTATAGGTCTCCTTCAAGCGATCAAGCTTCTGCCAAAGGACCTCCTCTGATACCAATTGTTGGAAATGATACTAAGAGGGGGGGTGAATCAGTATTAGTCAAATCAATAATCTTTTTCTTTTCATACTCAAATTCATATGCTCTACTTTAGTGAAGGTAACTCGCGTGTATACGCAGCTGTGTTTAAGGCAATCAATGTATATCAAGCAAACTTATGATTCAGTTAATTCATCATATGTTGATCTTTAATCAATGCATCAGTACTTCATAAACCATATAGAAAGTAACCATGTGCAGTAATATCAGAACAAACCATCACACATAAGAAACACTCATGAACACCAAGATATAAGGTGGAAACCCAATGTGGGACAAAAACCACCTACTGCTGTCTTCTTTTCAATATAAGAAAAAAATGTTTACAATATTGCACTGGTGCATACTCATACTAGTACACAGGAACCCACCTGCAGAAGGCTACAACATTCTCTCTTTCTCTAACTACTACTAGAAGGGAGCTACAACCCCCTAGCTCTTGTACTAGCCGATTTGTTTACTAGTACGCAGGTGCCGGTCTACTGAAGGTTTCAACCTTCACTCATTTTATAGCTACTACTGGAAGGGAGTTCCAACCCCTTGGCTCTTGTATTGGCCAATATGTTTACCAGTATGTAGGCGCCAGCCTACAGAAGGCTATGAACTTCTCTCTCTTCCTCCAGGGACCATGTTCCATAAATTTTCAGACTGGATACTTCTGGAAGTCAACACCATAATCTGAAGGCCATGCTTCATCCAATTTTCATATTGGACCCATTAACAACATTGAAGCTCAAATTCAATCACCACTACAATACAAACATTGTATTAACCAATCATTGAAACTCAATCATCAATATCTGAATCGCCCACAACTGATTCACTGAAGGCTTGTCATCAAAACACAGTCACCAGAACACAAAGCAGAACCCAGAACTCTGCAACAACCACTAGAACCAACTGCAAATTCAGATATCATATTTCATAATGTATACACTACTATGATGAGCTGAACCAGTGTGTATACGCGCCTTCACCAAAGCGAACCCACGTACAGATCTGCAAATACTAACTTAAAAACTTCACAGCTATTTCAGAATTCAGTCATATCTAGATCATAACATTTGTAGAATAAAACATGCATTAGTATTCAGATCTAGACTATCCATGATCAAACCACATAATGATAATACATTCCAATCCTTAAGATCTTGATCCATCATCCATCATCATCCACATAGTTGCATCCTTAGTTCAAATCAAACAAAGCATCACAAACCCATAACTTGCATACTGGATCTCAAACTTCATCAGATATTCAGTACTTGCACCCCTTGGCCTAATGATCTTCTCCTCCTTATATAGTTTTAGGCCTTTCTCAATACCATGGACCAAAACCACTTAGAACCAATACCTTGGACCAAATACCTAGGGTCAATACCTTAGACCAAATACCCTGGACTAGTACCATGGACCAAATACCTCGGACCAAAAACTTAGTTTTCCAAGATATGCGTGCTTTTCTTTCTGTGAAAGTGCATTTGTATGTATATGCTACTTGTGTTCTGTGAACCTGCGTGTATACACAACTTGGTCAAGGTGAACTTGCATATACCTCTCTTTCTTCATTCTCTGTAGTATGATCTGTATTTCTTTGCTTGTTAATCTACTGCACTATGAACTATCATTTGAGTGAGTTTCCATCAAGGACAATACTTGTATCATAATTCCAACAAAATCATTAAAAAATAAGAGAGTCCCATTATTGTACCAGATGAGAGCTTTCCAACGGTGCTGACAGTTCGTCAAACTGAGCTACGGTTTGGTTGAAATGTGCGACAAAATAACTATGGGTTTTCCTCTAAAAGGGCATTTTCCCTCCTATTTGAGAGGAGGAGAAGGCCATAAATATTCTAGAGATCATAGCAAACAAAGTGGCCATCAAAATTAGGATCTGTGAAATTTAGAAAAGTTGCCTTACTTGTCTAAAGATGGCCTTAATGCTTCCTGGAATGATGGTTCCTGGTGAAGAATTAAGGGAAGAGGAAAATGAGAATGAACTACTAGAGCAGGTCCAGAATCATCGTCACCCACTAAGTCAAATATGGTGACTATGTGGCAAAGGTGGTATTACATAGAGTAGAATATTTTAAGGTGTGGTATCAAATGTCTATGATATGTGATGTGAATATGGCTCACCGAAGAGGTCGGTAGGTCAAACTATCCAAGGAATGGGAAGATAATCAACCATACCTAGATCCACTGGGGTCTAGGCCAAAACTTATGTTAATCAATTGAGAAAATGGTGAGGGGAAAACCATCATACCCCCAAGCATGGGATACTTCCCTCAAGCATATGTGATGGAGGGGACTGATCTAGTATACAAAGGTGCGAATGATGCCCCCTAGTAGCAGGAGTTTGTGGAGTGACATTGTGTTTTGAGTGCTTGAAAAATGGATTCAAGCATGTCGACCCAACGTGGCACGAGATCCTCCAAAGGATGATAAGAAAATGTAGGGGAATATGTTCCATCCAGTATGTTATGGGCATATCCGATGTATTTAGAGTGGTGGACTCCAAACACATATATGTTTTATGTGATACATAATGTGATTATGCATCTTTTATATGACGATGATGGTTCACCATGTGTTGCGTTTATGGTTACCTTTTGTGGTATACATGTGATAAATGCCAATCTACAATGTTATTTGCAACAATATCTACATAGTTATTTTGGGCTCTAGGAACATGACTGAAGGTGATGGTTTCAAATTCACGTACTAACAGATTAACTTGTAGATATTTTCCAAATAGGACTTGGTTATGTACATGATACATAACATTCAAATGCATGACAAGAAGAAAGGAATCTAAACGAACATGAAGATGAATGATTCGATGAGCAGGGGAATCGACTAACAAACCTATCACTGCATCATATTCGACTTGGTTATCGGTGGTAGACCCAATGCACAGATCGTTAGAATGGACTAACATATGCAAGAGGGTGAAAATGTCCCATGCTATTGAGGCTAGATTCCTGGAGAAGCGACTCACACCATCGGCATAACCGATATACGGTGTGGATGATGGATCCATTTGAAAGGTGAAAAAGATAGTGGGTGAGATGATGCAACCTACCTAACTGCATTAGAGAAATAAAGACATACAAATCCATGGCATATGCTATGAGTGAAATTCTTGAGGTAGAGTGCATTGGGAGGATTAGGAAGGAGGTGCACTTCCAAATATTCTAGAAGAGATGCTCCCTTGCCTAAGTGCAAAGGTAATCAGGGGTAGACTTAGCTTCCAAGATGTCCTTATTAGAATGGAAGATGGGCTGATGGACGGAATACTGAATACATGATGTGGTGATGGTACCTGGTGCATCATCATGAGAAAGAAGGTTCACATATGCATCATCTGAAATGGTAGATTATGAGCTAGTACATGGAGAATCTACTGATGTTGAGACCGGGGTTTCCGATGAAGGAGGTTCGATAGAAGCGCACACAAAAACCTCAGAGAGGTTTTCATGTGAGGAACTGAAGGATGATGATAGGTAAAGGATATGGACCATGGAGTCTATCATATTAACATCGGGTGGAGGGATCACGATGGTGGGACCAAAGTCCCCCTGTTCTGGTGCACTAGTGGTACCAGAATGCATAGGTAGAGGAGCATGTGATCCACTATGAGTGGCCTCGTACTCGCAAAGCGCTTGATCACCTGTCCCGAATTGAGAATGGTGAAGAGCCCACAAACTCAGAGGAGGGACTACCTGACACAAAACTCTATGCAGTGCGCATTGCAGATGGCCACTTTGAGGATATAATCCACTTCTCAACCACAAGAACCATGTTGTTGGGGTATTCTGTGCAGCAGAAGAAAGAATTGGTAATACGCATAGCAGACTTTACTGTTATTGCAGGGCACCTCTACAAAATGGGCAATGATGAAATATTACGTAGATATGTACCTGAATTCAAGCGAGAATAGATCCTTGCTGAAGCACATGGGGGGGTTGCAGGAGGACATTATGCAGCACACGCCACAGCATAGAAGATTCTCCACACCAGTCTGTGGTGGTCAACTCTACATCAAGACTCAAAAGCATATTGCCGGGCTTGCAAGGAATGTCAATGGACTGGGAAACCATCATGGAGGGATGAAATGCCACTCAAGCCACAGATGATGCTGCAACTGTTCGAAAAAAGGGAAATCAATTTTGTGGGGCCTATGACACCTCAGGGGAAGATGGGAATGGGCTATATCATCACCGCGACAAAATAGTTGACCCGATGGGCCGAAGCACAACCAGTTAAGGACTGCACAGCTGCGAAATTTTTGTTCAAGAATGTGTTGACACGGTTTGGATTTCCTAAAATTCTAATGAGCGACCGTGGAATGCACTTCCTAAATGAGACTATCAGCGCGCTCACTGAGGAATTCCCGATCTATCATCAACAAAGTATGCCATACCATCCACAAGCGAATGGGACCATCAAAACATTCAACAAGATTTTGGAGACTGTGTTGACCAAGGTAAGTAATGTGCAGCAAAACGATTGGGACTTGCACATCCCTACTATGTTATGAGCATATCGAACCACATGCAAGAAGTTAACGGGTCAGACACCTTTCTGGTTAGTCTACAGTAGGGAAGTCGTAATGCCAATGGAATACATTGTACCTAGTTTGCGAATCACAGTAATAATAGGCATGGCAGACTGCAGGGATTTGGAAGAACAGCTCGCGCAATTGGAGGAACTTGAGGAGGAATGTTTTTTGGCTAGATTCCATCAGCAGGTACAGAATCAGCAAGAAAAATCTTGGCATGATCGCCACATCAAGGTGCACAATTTCAAAGAGAATGATATAGTATTACTATATGACAAAAAGTTCGAGAAATTCCCTGGCAAGCTCTGAATGCATTGGTTGAGACCCTATGTAGTCAAAGAAGTTACAGATGGAGGCGCGGTCTAGCTTGCCAAGTTCAATGGAGACCCTTTCCTAGGAAGAGTAAATGGTAGTGGCCTGAAGCTCTACATGGTTGGGTCGACCGCCTGAATAACCGGCCGAAGGACAATCTCACTGCTGTAGCTAGTTGAAAGAGAGCGTGGGATGATAAAGAAGTCTGGGGGGAAAATGCGCGACAATTAGGGTCTGCGTAGATTTGGTCTGTCACAAGGGTCGTAGTTGCACAGAAGGGGCTGTGCTGATACATTGACAAGCAGAGAGGTGACCGTTGTTGTCACTATTCATGATAATATGTCTGACTCATGGCGAAAAGGAGCGGGCAATGGGAAATTAAGAGACGAGGTACAAACCAGATCTAGACCGATCTGCCACAAGCTTAATGTTACGGCACCAGAACTTGAGGGAACAACTGAATTTTAATTTCAAAATGCTTATAAATGACAGGGGAGCATCTGCCAAATGAGTTGCGCTTTTTAGAAAAGTAAGCTATTGTGCCTTCCAGCCGATATGGAATTGTTCATTATTTACTCTCAAGGAGTAAGCCCGAGGGTTGTGATATGGCCAATGGAGCTGCAAAGTTTAGCACTAACGGTAGGGAACGTGCCATAAATTCTTAGACATGAAGCAGAACTAGTCCGGATGACACTACCTAACCCATGGGTTGTCCGATGAACCATCAACGATAAGGGAAACACTGTACATACGGAGACAAATGGTGAAATTGCCGGTAATAGTTCGTCTCTGGTGCACCTTGAAGATTGGGATCCCGTGGACATAAGAAATGGTATTGCACAATTGCAACACATGCTACAACAGATAGTGCGTATAGTAGACCAAATGTTGGAAATTTCCTGCTATGGCATGAAGAGTTCCCATATGTGGCACCCCAGCTAGAGCTAAAATCCTATGAGGGGGTGCTTTGTGTTAAGCGAGTAGAGCACAATGAGCATCATGAGCTGCGTGAATTGGTAGAGGCAATGGAGCAGGAGCTGGAAGAAGCATTGTAGAAGACAAAGAGGGAGTAGTAGAATGAAGTGCATCACTCACAAGGAGGTGAACCGCGGAGCTTGCGCAATGTGTATCACCGCACCGACGAGTGACTCAGGATGAGTCACGATGATTGTGTTGGGGGCTGTTAGGTAGTGGAGGCCCCGCGTAATGGTTTTGGGGCTTAAATCCTATAAGTTAGGGTAATAATATTGTAAATCTCTAAAATGCGTGGAGTGCGAAATGTAATATGTCGAGTCAAAGGGTTGTCTGCCTAGAAATAATATAGAATAATAGGAAGTAAGTCGGCATGGAATGTATAAATAGCGCGATGCTCTAAGGGTAGAAGGTAGTACTTTTTTTTGGTTGATTTTGGTGTTATGGGTTTGTGAAGACAGTATTATCTGTGTCTGTAAGTCCAAGTCAAGGGTGTTGGTAGATAGATAGAGGCTCTGCAGTTGTGTGCACGGACCCCTGCAGCTAAGTGCGCAGGGTATATCTGGTTGTATTGACAAAAGATTTTAATAAAGATAAGTGGTTTCTGAAGTATCGTGGATGTATTGTGTTTTGGTTTATGCATCTGTTATATGAGTTTATATCTTTCTATAATCGAGTGCACTAGGTTTTATTGTTAAATGTTGTCTTAAGGACGGTAACAAGAAGATCAGATCTATAATAATTTCATTAATAAGAAAGTACACCCACGCAGATCTTTGCAATAATAGTCCAGATTGGCATGAGGCCACAGAACAGTTCGCGACCCCTCCAGACCACATCAAGACATCCCAAGGGTGTGGAGACTTGGTTCTAGCACCCTCCCTTGCTACCTCGGGTGAGACCTTAGTCCGCGCTCTACGGGTTGTTGCCGAAAGAGCCAGTAGTTGTGGGATTTGTTTGGCTAAATACTCTTTTGAACCTAGGTCAGGGCCCAATAAGCAAACAAATGGTTCCATTGCAGGGACCAGGATCCGTCTAAGGGATCTCTAATGTTGGAATTTTGAAGCCTTAAGAAGAAAGAGATTGAAGATTGTTTAGATCAGAAATGGTACGAGGTCGTAGTAGGCCCTAGCGTACCCGCACACAGACCAAGAGTTAAAAATGATGAGCGTGATCAAGCTGTTGGTATTCAAAGGAGTAGGAAGTGAAGATCCAGAACAATTTTAGTTCGTAGTAAGGGTAGTGTGGGAAGCGTATGAAGTTACGGATGATAACATCAAAAAGGCTACTTTGGTTAGCGCGTTGCAGGACCACATGTTGACGTGGTATATAAAGCACTTGAGCCATCACCCGAATGTGGGAATAGCGGAGATTCGGGGGGCATTGAAAAAAGAGTTTAGCCGGCTGAGATCAGAGACGCAGTTGATCATCGGGTTTAAGGAGATCGTAATGTTTCCAAGGGAAACCCCTTGGGACCTGGATCAAAGGCTAAAAAGTATGATCCGAGAGGCTAACATGACATTGACAAATGTGCAGCACTACGCGTGGTTTGTGGCATCTTTAATGTGACATCTGAGGACAACGCTGTCACAATAAAAGATATCAACCCAAGCTAAAGCATTAGAGACAGTGATGAGGTTGCATGAAACTCCAATATAGGATTCGAGGTTGGAAGTTCAACAAATCTATGCGTAAATACAAAACCTGTGTTTAGAAATGCAAAATTTAAAACAAGAAAGGGCACCCCGCCCAAAAGCGTGGGAATAAGTGTGGTGTGTGAAATGCAAAGACCAGGGTCACGATAAGGATCATTGTCTGATATTTGTGAATTATTTTGCAGGGGGGACCAATGCAATTGCGACAAGTGGCCACAAAGGGCCAAGCGTGGCACCCTCACTCTAGTGCGCAATCTATCAGGTGGGAGGAAAGCACACCATAGACAACTGTCACCTACTCCAAAAGTTTACCCAGACCCCCCATCAGCTATTTTGAAATTTTTGCAGATCGCTGGGCCACGATGAACAGGACTCACAGAGTTATGAATTCTGGATTTAATACCTCTGTGGTTTATTGTTTTCGACTTAGTTACTGGAGAATCCACAGTAAGAACCATTTTCTGCCAACGTTTCAAATCCCAACATGAGGACAACTTGAATGCTTGATAGAAGAAGAGCTTAGCTAAGCGATTAAATAGTAATGAAGAGAGTAAAATGAGATGAAAGTCGGCTCTCAATATCTGACTGATGAGAGTCGGCTGTTACAGATTATTTTAATTAATTAATTCATTAATTTTTTTATTTTTTATTTTAAATTAATTCATAATAATCTTTTAATAATTAGTTACTTTTAATATAATATGATAGTTATTGTTAGTATTACTTATATTATTAATTATTATTATTAATATAATAAATAATAAAAATTATAATTATAATTTAATAATAATTAGTATTAATGATATTATAATAATCATAGTCAGTGTTAAAAATATTAATCTTTAGGATATTGTATTAATATTTAATTTTTATAATAAATGTTTGATCATTAATATTTATTATTATTTATTACTAAAATTAATTGTACTTATTAATATTATTATTATTAATGATAATTAGAATTAATATTAATAATTATTATCATTATATTATTATTATTATTATAATATTATTATTATAATTATTATAATTATTATTATTATATTTTTGATTAATGATATTATTATTATTAATAATAATAATAAATAATAATAATAATAATGTAGTTATTAATAATATTACTTATATTATAAATATTACTCATAATACGATAGTTATTACTAATATCATATCATTATTAATATTATAGTATTATCATTATTAATATTAATTATAATCTCATAATTATTAATAATATTACTTATATTATTAATGTAATAAATAATAATAATAATTAGAATTATAATTTAATAATAATTAGTATTAATGATATTAATGTTAAAAATATTAATCTTAGAATATTGTATTAATATTTAATTTTTATAATAAATGTTTGATCATTAATATTTATTATTATTATTAATAATCTTATTAGTAATAATATTATTAATATTATTAATATTATTATTATTATTATTATTATTATTATTATATTTAAAATTAATAAAACGAGTTAGATTTTTCTAATTAGGGGAAGCCAGCTTCCACTAATCTCCATACCATTGTCTCTGTTGAGATTATGTGGGTGCTTGATAATTTCAAGGGCTTCTCTCATCTTTCGTCTATGGTGTTGCTCTTCCCTAGCGATAATCGAGGCGCTATCCAAGTAGACATGGTGCTTAGTCTTTGAGGAGTGCTCTGCAAGGGTGGAGGTATGAGACCTTTCATTCTTAATATCAGCTCCATGTTCTTTGAGTCTGGTCTGCAGGGAGCGACCTGTTTCACCAATGTAGCTTTTTCCACATGAGCAATCAATTTTATAGACCCCTTTAAGTTGATGTCTATCAATGTTATCCTTGACAGATCTCATACCTTGCCTAATAGTTCCAGGAGCTGAGAATTGCGTGCTTATGTTTTTCCTTCTTAGGATTTTCACAATCTTATCTGTAACCCCATGAATGTAAGGTAGAAAAACCCTACCACCCTCACGTTGATCTTGGGCCTTAGGTTCATGAGATAACATCCTTTTCTCTGCTTTCTGAATTGCTCTTTTAATCTCATTTTCTTTGTAACCTATACCCTTGAAGGTTGAGACTAAATGCTTCTTTTCTTCATTCAGATGATCAGCATCAAAAATTCGAAGGGCCCTGATAGCAAGAGTATTTAGAACACAAAATTTTTGTGCTGGATGATGGTGGGAATCAACATGGAGGTAGTTTTCTGTATGGGTTGATTTCCTGAAAACTTTATGCCCTATGGAGCCATCCTCTTTTCTCATGATGAGAATTTCTAAAAAAGGAATGCTCATGTTTTCTTCAAGCTCCATAGTGAATTTTATTTTTGAAGAGATGGAATTTAAGTGAATAAAAAACTTGTCAAGCTCTGACTTACCATGGGTCCATTTTATATTGGTATCATCGACAAATCGCTTCCACCATGCTGGCTTCAAAGGGTAAGAATCCAGGGCTTTCTTTTCAAAATATTCCATGTATAAGTTGGCCACGATTGGCGAAAGGGGGGATCCCATTGCTACTCCAGATGTCTGCTCATAATATGTTCCTTGGAAGGTGAAAACTGTTTATCGCAAGCAGATTTCGGCCAATCTTGCAGTCCCAGGATCAGTAACATATTTTATAACCTGAATGGCTTCTCCAAGAGGAATCTTGGTGAATAAGGACACTACGTCAAAGCTAACAAGGATGTCATCATGCTCTATCTTCTCATTCTTAATAAGATTCACAAAGTCAAGGGAGTCTTTGATGTAAGAATCAGTGTTTCCGACAAGGGGCTTGAGGATTTTAGCAACATACTTAGCGAGCTCATAGGTAGGGGATCCAATTGTATTGACAATTGGTCTAAGAGGGACTCCTTCTTTATGGATCTTGGGTAACCCATAAATCCTTGGGATGCATTCACAAGAGGGAATTAATTTCTTTTTTAATTTATCATCAAGGCTGGATTCCAAAATTGCCTTTTTCACCTCTTTCATAATCTTGGGGATGGGGTTGCTACTGAGTTTCTTATAACTACCACATTTTAGGTGTTCATTCATTTTGTGAATATAATCTTCTTTATCCAAGATCACGGCTGCTCCTCCCTTATCTGCCTTGAGAACCACAACTTTATCATTGTTACGCAGGGATTTGAAGGCTCTTTGTTCTGCTTTACTCAAATTGCTTTTGGAAGCTTTGGCCTTTCTCATAATAAGGGAGCACTCTTGTCTTAATGCTTCCCTATCTTCCAAAGGAAGATTGTTAATCCCATCCTCTATGCTACATATCATTTTCTCAATAGGAAGGTTTTTCGGAGCAACTGCGAATCCCAGACCTTTTTTGAGAACATTAATGACCTCGGGCTCTACTTCTTGGGAAGATGGATTTATAACTTTTCTTTTTAATTTTGATTCGGAAGTGTTGACTCCATCATTCTTTAGATCCTGCCTGTTGTTAATTATGGTTAAATCAGGGTTCTTTAATCCTTGATTTTTGATTTCAACTGAGTTGTGCGAATTACTGTGCGTACTATATTCGCCTAAACCTTGATTCTGGGTCACCGCATACCTATCATTGCTGCTCATGGAGTTACAGTCGATTGAATTTTGATTCTGCGCAAGTTCCTTGATGTGATTCATGTTCACAATAGCTCCCTGAGTATTCATGTTGCCCATCGAGTGTTTCTACGCAGGTTCCTCCACAGTATCTGCGTTCTAAGGACTGCACAACAGATGCATCTGCGTAGGAGGATTATTAAGCTGAGTTTGAAACATCGACTTACTTCTACCCCAATCATTTGTATATGCGTTCTGAGAACTGCTCATCAGATTCTGCGTAGGAGGATCATTGATATGTGTTTGAAACATGCCCTCATTTGGTGCGTTCTACGTATTACTGCTGCCAGTGTCATCATTATTCGAATTGATATTATAATTACTGCTGCCCATTGAGTGTTTCTACGCAGGTTCCTCCACAGTATCTGCGTTCTGAGGACTGCACAACAGATGCATCTGCGCAGGAGGATTATTGAGCTGAGTTTGAAACATCAACGTACTTCTGCCCCAATCATTTGTATATGCGTTCTGAGAACTGCTCATCAGATTCTGCGCAGGAGGATCATTGATATGCGTTTGAAACATGCCCTTATTTGGTGCATGTTCTGAGAACTGCTCATCAGATTCTGCGCAGGAGGATCATTTATATGCGTTTGAAACATGCCCTCATTTGGTGCGTATTCTGAGAACTGCTCATCAGATTCTGCGCAAGAGGATCATTGATATGCATTTGAAACATGCCCTCATTTGGTGCGTGTTCTGAGAACTACTCATCAGATTCTGCGTAGGAGGATCATTGATATATGCGTTTGAAACATGCCATCATTTGGTGCGTGTTCTGAGAACTGCTCATCAAATTCTGCGCAGGAGGATCATTGATATGTGTTTGAAACATGCCCTCATTTGGTGCATGTTCTGTGAACTGCTCATCAGATTCTGCGTAGGAGGATCATTGATAAGCGTTTGAAACATGGCCTCATTTGGTGCGTGTTTTGAGAGCTGCTCATCAGATTCTGTGCAGGAGGATCATTGATATGCGTTTGAAACATGCTCTCATTTGGTGCATGTTCTGAGAACTGCTCATCAGCTTCTGCGTAGGAGGATCATTGATATGCGTTTGAAACATGCCCTCATTTGGTGCGTGTTCTGAGAACTGCTCATCAGATTTTGCGCAGGAGGATCATTGATATGCATTTGAAACATGCCCTCATTTGGTGCGTGTTCTGAGAACTGCTCATCAAATTCTGCGCAGGAGGATCATTGATATGCGTTTGAAACATGCCCTCATTTGGTGCGTGTTCTGAGAACTGCTCATCATATTCTGTGCAGGAGGATCATTGATATGCGTTTGAAACATGCCCTCATTTGGTGCATGTTCTGAGAACTGCTCATAAAATTTTGCGCAGGAGGATCATTGATATGCGTTTGAAACATGCCCTCATTTGGTGCGTGTTCTAAGAACTTCTCATCAGATTCTACGCAGGAGGATCATTGATGGATCGAACACCTACCTACAGGATGCATAGTGAGGTGCGAGGTCAGGAGCTAGCCACAGCGATGGCGCGCGGTGGGTTCCAGGGTCAAGGATGAGGACGAGGAATGGGGCCAAGAACAGGTCGTAGGCAGCTAATATGCTATAACTGTGGTGGACTAGGGCACTACGTGTGTGATTGTACCAACCTGATGAGAATATCATGCCCTTACTGTGAGCAGTTTGATCATGAAATGATAGATTTCCCACCATTGATAGCACAGATATGTGATAAGAGGGCAGCGCAACCTACGGCGATGCAGAACGTCTAAATGATGAAGGCCGAACTGTGCTAAAAAGACCCCAACGTGAACATGATGCTTTGAAGTGGCATAGCCACAGGGGAGGATAAGAGGAACTTAACCAAGGATGATGTTGGGGTTCACAAGGGGATAGATCTCGAAGCTAGGAAGAGCTTCGCGAAGGTATCTACCCCAGGTAGTAAGGGTGAAATTGAGTCGGAAAGGGATCCCTCGATGCTAAATACTTAGAGACATGCATGAAATTTATTCATGATAGTAGGGCGGTTAAAGGATTACAAGAGCTGATAACTAGATGTGCAGGGTCAGGTGAACCCCGTGTGGTCCAAAAATTAGGGAAACATGCTTTGTGTACTGGACGGGAGATGTGGCTGATGGTGCAAATCGGCAACTATGAGATGGATCAAGTTATCCTGGACTTAGGCTCGGATGCAAACGTGCTACCTAAACAAACTTCAGAGCGCATGGCAAGCCTAGAATACAATGGTCTCCTAATCAATTGCGGATGGAAAACACATAGAAGATCTTGCCCATGGGGAGACTGCAAGGAATCATAGTAGATATAGAAGGCACGAGCACACAAACGGACTTTGAGATAACAGAAATCGTGGATGACAATAGTCCTTACCCTACATTGTTAGGGA
The DNA here is from genome assembly GCA_031772625.1 of Pinus tabuliformis. NCBI lineage: Eukaryota > Viridiplantae > Streptophyta > Pinopsida > Pinales > Pinaceae > Pinus > Pinus tabuliformis. Next base: position 1,909,329,425 of record CM062817.1, on the reverse strand, counting down.
TAGACTGGGCCACAGATATGAATGGGGTCATTAATTTAAAGAAGCAAAAAGATGATATTTGAGAAGAAGTCACTCCACGTAGTTAGACCCGGCTGAAGGAGCGTGCTACACGAAACCCGTCCGCGATGAAGGAAGTGATGATGAACTGGATTGCATCTATAAGATCACTGCATGAAATCAAGATTGGGTCAATCTGACTGCAGAAGGAAGAATATCGTGGGAGCGTGCAGAGTCCTGCACTACAGATTCAGATGAGGAAGACGAGCGGTGGCATAATCGGTTAAATAGAGTAACAATGTTAAACTACAACATGATGACTAGGTCATTGTATTGTGTAAAAGCGCAGGATCGGGAACTGCCAATGTATGATGGGCTGACAATGGTAGATGAATTCCTTACCAAGTTTGAATGTGCGGTACGAGAGCACCATCAATTCAATGTGTTAAAATAGGTGTTGTGCGCAATGCCAGCATGTTGGTGGGGGATACATGAAGGAACCTTTGAACACTAGTGCAGCTGCAGGCGGATGATGCAGATAAGGTTTGGGAAGCCAGAACTATGCATAACTGAGAAATACGATGGACATGATGACCCATGCATGCACCTCACCAGATGGACCCAGGCCTATGGATAAGAGCCCCAGCCGGAGTGGGTACACTTATCTTATCATACCTTGGATGTCATCCCACGGAACTGGTATACCGAAACAAAACTTTGACATGGTATGGGCGAATGGGATATCTTGCACGAAGGATTCTTATTGACATTATTATTTGAGGACCGATGGATGGATACTGTTGATGATGCACTACAAGTTGTGGAGGCCGCCATTTTTAAAGTACCACTAGAACCAGAAGAAATAGTGCAGCCAGATTGGTCGCATCAGTTGAGTCAAGCCCTAGAATGTTAAAATGTGCAGATAGAGGATGATGAGGACGACCCCAGAAACATCAATATTCCAGAAACAGAAGGGAGTCACAAGGTTCGAGGACCTGTGATCGAGGACCCCGACATCACCGTGTTGCTGAAAACAAAACAAGTGAACATTCGTACGGAGGAGGATCCGAAGTATGCAATGCTTGGGGACTATTGGGATGATGCCATGGTAGAAAAGGTCGTTGAGTTACTACAAGAATATCAAGACTTATTCTCGACTAAAATCACCGAGTTAAAAGGAATCCTCAATGACCTAGGGATGATGAAGATAACTTTGAAGCCAGACGCAAAGCCAGTCAAGCAGTGGCCTTATCGGTTGAATCCAAAATATAAAGCAGAGGTCTGCAAAGAGTTGGAAAAAATGATTGTAGTAGGAATAATTGAACCAATGAAGGAATCTGACTGGGTAAGTCCTATGGTTCTACAGGAGAAAAAAAAGAAAGGTGAAATTCACATCTACGTGTATCTCGGGAAGCTCAATGATGCATGTGTTAATGATCCCTTTCTGATGCCATTTACAGACAAGTTATAAGAAAATGTGGATGGACAAGAACCCTACTCCTTCACGGACGGTTTCTCGGGGGATCACCAGATCAAGATCATGCCAAAGGACAGGAGTAAAACAACTTTCACCACCGAATGGGGTTTTTTTTAGTACATTGTGATGCCCTTTGGAATGAATAATGCGTCGGTTATATTCTCACGCATTGTGGTAGCTGCGTTCAAGGAATTTATACATAAGTTCTTGGAAGTATATCTTGATTATTGGACCATATTTTGGTTAGTCAAGAAACATGTCGCAAGCTTACGGTTAATGTTGGATACTTTCCAACGGCACCAGATTGCACTAAATATAAAGAAGTGTACTTTCCTCATCCCCTTCGGGAATTTGCTGGCCATGTGGTCTGCAGGCAAGGCCTGATGGCAGACCCGACAAATATTGCTATCATACTCAATTTCCAAGCATCACGAAGTGTCAAACAATTGTGCGCCACGCTCGGACACACTAGGTACTATCGAAAGTTCATCAAGAGCTATGCACAGATCACTGCACCGATGGAACAGTTGTTGAAAAGGGACACCACTTATTTTTGGAATGAGGAATGTAACGAAAGTTTGGAAACTCTCAAGGAAAAGATGGCATCAGTTCCCATTTTGGTCTTTCCAAAATGGGACATTGAATTTCACATACATGTTGATGTGTCGTGTATCACGCTGGGTGTGGTACTCACACAGGAAGGAGCGGAAGGAATTGATCACCCGATCGCGTTCGCAAGCTGATGGTTGTCCAAAGCTGAAAATAACTACTCCACCACTAAACATGAGGGGTTGGCAATAGTGTACGTGCTCCAGAAATACCGACACTATTTGCTCGGGGGATGTATACTAATCATTCAATGTTAAAATACTTAGTCAATAAGCCTCTGTTGAGGGGGCACATTTATCAATGGTTGTTATTGTTTCAAGAATATGATTTTGAAATCATCGTAAAGCTGGGATGTCGAAATGCAGGCTTGGATCACCTATCCCGAATTGAGAATGGTGAAGAGCCCACAAACTTAGAGGGACTACCTAACGCACACCTCTATGCAGTGCGCATCGCGGATTGCCACTTTGGGGATATAATCCATTTATCAACCACAAGAACCACGCCACCAGGGTATTCTATGCAGTAGAAGAAAGAACTGGTAATACGCGGAACAAAATTTACTCTTATTGCAGGGCACCTCTACAAAATGGGAAACGATGAAATATTACGCAGATATGTACTTGAATTCAAGCGAGGACAGATCCTTGCCAAAGCACATGGGGGGGTTGCAGGAGGACATTATGCGGGACGTGCCATAGCACAAAAAATTCTCCATGCCAGTCTATGGTGGCCAACTCTACATCAAGACTCAAAAGCATACTGTCAGGCTTGCGACGTATGTCAATAGACTGGGAAACCATTACAGAGGGTTGAAATGCCACTCAAGCCACTAATGACACTGCAACCATTCGAAAAATGCGCAATCGACTTTATGGGGCCTATCACACCTTAGGGGAAGACAAGCACGCGCTATATCATCACCGCGATAGAATACTTGACCCGGTGGGCCGAAGCACAGCCGATTAAGGACTACACAACTACTACACCAATGTTTGTATGTCCCAAAATTCTAATGAGAAACCATAGAATGCACTTCTTGAATGAGACTATCAGTGCACTCAATGAGGAATTCCATATCTATCATCAGCAGAGTACGCCATACCATCCATAAGAGAATGGGACCATCAAAGTGTTCGACAAGATTTTGGAGACTGTGTTGACCAAGGTATGTAATGCACAGCGAAACGATTGGGACTTGCGCATCCCTGCTGTGATATGGGCATATCGAACCACGTGTAAGAATTTAATGGGCCAGACACCTTTCTAGTTAGTCTATGATAGGGAAGCCGTAATGCCAATGGAATACATTGTACCTAGTTTGTGAATCACAACAATAACAGGCATGATAGACCGCAGGGCTTTGGAAGAATAGATCACACAACTGGAGGAACTTGAGGAGGAATGGTTTTTGGCTCGATTCCATTAGCAGGTACAGAGGCATCGAGAGAAATATTGGCATGATCACCACATCAAGGTGCGCACTTTCAAATAGAGTGATATAGTATTACTATATGATAGCAAGTTCAATAAATTCTCCAGCAAGCTCCGAATGCATTGGTTGGGACCCTATGCAATCAACGAAGTTATAGATGGAGGCATGGTCTAGCTTGCCAAGCTTAATGGAGACCCCTTCCCGAAAGAGTAAATGGCAGTCGACTGAAGCTCTACATGGGTGGGCCGACCTCCTGAATAACCGAACAAAGGACAGTCTCACCACTCCAGCCAGTTGAAAGAGAGTGCGGGATGATAAAGTAGTCTGGGGGGAAGATGTGCGACAACCAGGGTGCACATAGATTTGGTCTATCACAAGGGTCGCAGTAGCATGGAAGGGGCTGCATTGACAAGCAGAGAGGTGACCGTTGCTGTCACTATTCATGATAAGATGTTTGACTCATCGTGAAAAGGAGCGGGCGGTGGGTAATTAAGAGATGAGGTACAAATCAGATCCAGACCGATCTGCCGCATGTTTAACGTTACAGCACCAGAACTAGAGGGAACAACTGAAATTTAATTTCAAAACAATTATAAATTACAGGGGGGCATCCGTCGAACGAGCTACGCTTTTAAGAAAAGTAAGCTATTGTGCCTTCTAGCCAATATGGAACTATTCATTATGTACGCTCAAGGAGTAAGCTTGAGGGTTGTGATATGGCCAATGGAGCTGTAGAGTTTAGCACCAACGGTAGTAGACATGCCAAAAATTCTTAGACACGAAGCATAACTGGTCTGGATGATGCTACCTAACCCATGGGTTGGCCGGTGAACCATAAATGATAAGGGAAAGACTATACATATAGAGACAAATGGTGAGATTATCGGTAACAGTTCGCCTCTGGTGCACCTTGAAGATTGGGATCTCGTGGACAGAAGAAATGGTCTTGCAAAATTGCAACACAAGCTACAACAGATAGTGTGTATAATAGACCAGATGTTGGAAATTTGTTCCTGTATGCTGCACCCTAGCTAGAGCTAAAATCCTATGAGGGGGTGTTCTATGTTAACCGAGTAGAGCAGAATGAGCATCATTGGTTGCGTGAATTGGTAAAGGCAATGGGGCAGGAGCTGGAAGAAGTGTTGCAGAAGAAAAAGAGGGAGTAGCAGAACGAAGTGCGTCACTCACAGGGAGGTGAACCATGGAGCCTAGATAACATGTATCGCCGCACCGATGAGTCACTCAGGACGAGTCACGATGATTGTGTTGGGGGCCTGTTGGGTAGCAGAGCCCCCGTATAACAGTTTTGGGGCTTAAAGCCTATAAGTTAGGGTAATAATATTGTAAATCTCCGAAATGCATGAAGTTTGAAATATAATAGGTCGAGTCAAAAGGTTGTCCACCCAGAAATAATATAGAATAATAAGAAGTAAGTCGGCCTGCTCATGGTCCGCGAACCATGGGAATGTATAAATAGAGTGAGGCTATAAGGTTAGAAGGCAGTTCTTCTTTTTGGTTGATCTTGGTGTTATGGGTTTGTGAGGACAGTATAATCTGTGTCTGTAAGTTCGAGTCAAGGGTGTTGGTAGATAGATAGAGGCTCTATAGTTGTGTGTGTAGAGGCCTGGTAGAGTCTGCAACTGTGTGCATGGACCCCTGCAGCTGAGTGCGCAGGGAAGATCTGGTTGTATTGACAGAAGATTTTAATAAAGTTAAGTGATTTCTGAAGTATCATAGATCTATTGTGTTCTAGTTTATGAATCTATTATATGAGTTTATATCTTTATATAATCATGCACACTGGGTTTTATTGTTAAATTTTTGCCTAAAGATGGTAACAATAAGATCATATCTATAATAATTTCATTAATAAGAAAGTACAGCCGCGCAGATCTTCACGATAATAATCTAGAGTGGTGTGAGGCCATAGAATGGTTCATGACCCCTCCAGACCATATCAAGACATCCCAAGGGTGCGGAAACCTAGTTCTAGAAGCCTCCCTTGCTACCTCAGGTGAGACCTTAGTCCAGACTCTACGGGCTATTACTGAAAGAGCCGATAGCTGCGGGATTTGTTTGGCTAAATACTCTTCCGAACCTGGGTGAGGGCCCAATAAGCCAACAAATACCCTCATGACACTTCACCTACTCTATGACTATTACATACAGCTATTGACACTTGATGTACACTTGACATGAATCAACATTACAATGCACATGTACTCATGTGAGACAACATGGCTTAAGCAAGCCTTGTAAGACATCACTGACACTCGGTCTGCTATGATGAGACCAACTCTTTGACATTCTTGTGATGGTGAAGTGTTATAGACATTTTTGTGCCTTACAGCATAAAGCATGAAATGTCAATAATCTAAGGGATCCAAAGTCCCTAAACATGTTGTTCCTACCCCTAGAGGAACAAGGTCAGCAAACCACAGCACTAAATATCAGTTCTCCACCTGAAAGCACTCAAAAACATGCTAATTCTGGATCATGTCAACTGCTCCACTCAGCATCTGCGCTGAATGTCAACTGCTCCACTGTGTACCTACGCTGAATTTCAACTTCAAAGAAGGCTACCTGCGCTGGGTGAGTTTGGCCAAGTGGCACAGTCATTCCTCAAGGTGTCAATGCCCAGGAAGCTTCCAAAATGACACTTGGATCAGGGAATTCGACTTGTGATGAGTAAGAGGGTCTAGATCTCCAAGTGGAAGCAAGAACCTCCAAGTGGACTCAAGAACTGAAGAATAACTGAAGTGGGAGAGGACACTAGTCAGCTTCATGCCAGCTACAAGCTGACTCATCCTTTCTCCAAAACTCCTATATATAGAGCTCTCTCATGAGGTCTATGGAGGCTGGAATCTTGTGAAATGTAAGGAAGTGCTGTTGGTTTGAGTATAGAACTATTGGGTGATTTGCTTGAAGGAGGTGAAGAGGAGATTTCTTTCTGCTGAGAGGTGATGCTGGATTGGGCCTTTTATGGTTGTATTACTTCCTGAACTTTACTTCTTCCATTAATAAAGAATTTGAGGTTCTTCTATATGCATGTATCTCAACAGTGTATTGTTATGCTTGTGTATTTGATTTATTCTAATCCTTGAATCAGTTATGAATGTATGCTTCTTGTAGTTTCCCTCTCTTGCCATTTTGCAGGATCTTGGTGTAGCTGGGCCAGTGAAAGAGCAAGGAGCTGGGAGCAAGCAGCAAAGAGAGAAGATTGGATCAATCATTAGTGGAAGACATCGGTTAGTGGATCTCTTCCTCCTCTCTCTTACATCTCATAAAGAAGTAATCTCGAATAGCTTTGCTTTGATTGTTGCTGAGGTACTATCACCCTTAGAGTGGGATAGGGTCATTCCGTATTGGATACTTTTCCCAACAACAAATTGGCGACTCCACTGGGGATCATATCTTGTTGGTTGTTTGTGTTTTTGCTATTCATTTCATAAACACAGGGAGTACCGAATCGAACTGCATTTGGATCTTTCAAATGCAAAGTAGAGGGCAACTACTCTAGCTCAGTTGCTAGGCATGTTTATGATTTGAAGAGCTGATCCAAAAGGACTCTAAATAGCTCTTAGTGATAGCTTTTCATCCTCCTTTTCATCCCTTAGTGTGTACTTGATTGATAGCTTCTGATTTGGCCAAAAACTGTGAATTTTTGAGCAATCTGTGACCCGGAAACTCAGAAAAATGAAAGTTTGTCTCTTCAGTGCAGGCACTGTGAAGGCAGTCTGCATTTTAGTGCAGTTCCCGAAGGGGCTACCTACGCTGAATGTCAAACTGACAGTGTACCACCTGCGCTGAACCAGTTTTTCCTAGTGCTACTGGGGTTCCCTGCTATTTATTGCCCTGTTTTCATCCTTGTTTTTGCAGCCTGTTATTAGTCAATGTACCTATCTGAAACCAACTTTCCTTGCCACTATTCCGCCTCGGTTGTATAAAGAAACTGTGTTTTTTCTTTGTGTATTTCTTATATCAATTACAATTTCCCGTAACGAAAGTGAACTAGTCTTGCTGTGGCCTCTTAGATCTAGACCTGTGATAAGTGTCGTTTTGATCTTAAGAGTTAGTTTGTTTGCTGTTCATAGCTGATTGAGCTTTTGCTTTCATCATATGGTTTGAATTTATATATTTCTAGTGTCGAAACAAGTAAATATTAAGGTGTCTTTTGATTTTGGACAAGCTTGTTTGATTTCACTTGAAATTGAATTCAAAATTATACAACAGCTTTCTTTTTGTATTACACTAACATTAAGAAAGAGGAAAGAAATACCTGCATTGTGCATGTGCATTTTGACAGCTTGCATGTTGATTTAGGGAAAAGTGAATTAGTGTGTGCTCTATGATCTGTGTGAAAAGATGATGTCTTTCTTTTCCCTCAGTAGTTAAGATTTTCATAAGTCGAAAATATTGGAAAAGCTTGCTTCTCATCTTAGACTGCATTTAGGAATTTGTATCAATACATCTCGTGGTGAACCCTGAAAGGAAAACTTTAAAAAGATCAACTTAAAATATATTGAATGAACCTAACAACGCTTTGAAACATAACACAAACACATAGAGGTCTAAGCTAGAGACGTGTTCCGGCGTCGTTAAACGTAGTGACTGTCGATCTCGAAGAAGGTGGGTGATTCCTCCTGAGAGTCGGTGGCACTAATACGGACTTGTACTCCCACGTACCGTCGCGTATATATTGGGAGACCCCTATAGGCATATATCTTTTATCCATAGGAAGCCGTGTCAGCCGCCCTAATGATCGCAATGCAGTGAACACAGCATTCACGAAGATTGACCACCCGTACCGTAAAACGTATTCTGTGGTTTTGCGAAAGGTTTGGCACACCCTCTGCCTAGATCTCCAGAGTAGTTTCTTTTGGCCTTTTTCAAACTCTATAACTGAAAAATTCCATCCGAGCATTTGTCACTTCGGGCTCGTTAAAACATCGAAGGAGACTAGAGTCATCTTTAGCTTTTTCTCGACTCTTAAAAAGTGAAAAAGCAAGTTATGTCTAAAAGCGTCTAATAAAATTCATTCAATTCGGAAACACAAATTTCCCCTTTTAATATTTTGGTTGATCGAGTAATCCGCAATCGTGGAAGAAAGTCAATTGAAACCCCGTCGTTCGCGGAGGCTTACGAGTCAACCGTCTTTGTCTCCAGAATCGAAAACAGTACGGACAAAGTGAACTCGTTTAACCGGTTCAAAATCTCCTATAAAAGTTAGAACAAGTGTTCCAACTGCATCTGAGGTTCCGGTTACTCCTAACATTTATGGAAACCCTGCCTCTATAGAAGAAGTTCAACAGCCACAGAAGGACAGTAATATTGATCCTAGTCTGGGGGCAAATACTTGCATAACTGAACCAGTTCCATCTGTAACCGGTCCAGAGAGTTTTGTTCCTCAAACAACTGTCGCTGTCGAAACAACCACTTCTTCGGCACCAGGAATATTTTACGGACCTGATGGTCTTCCTCTTCCACCAGGTTTGATTGCGATAGAGGAAATTGCAGAGGATCCGCAAGCAAGTACTCCAACCCATTTTGGAGTCGGGGTCACTCTATTTCCTTCATCAGAAATTAATCCACCACAAGTGGAAGTTCCTGTAGAATCGCTAGGCAATCTATTGGATAGACTTAAGATGTCTGAACAACCGTCATCATCTAGGACTGTGTCAAATGACACAGCGACAGCAGAAGCCCCTACCGTCACTCCGACAATGTTTGCCGGCATACCAGCTATCCCAACTAGCTCACAACAGCTAGAAGGAGTCCACCAAGGGACTATTTCGACAGTATGGTCTGTTCCAGTTTGTTCATCCGGAGTAATACCCGGCAACTCTTATGTTGAAACTCGCCAAATTGATCCATTTGGAGGTCAATCTGGGCAATCAATCCCCTTGAGTTCTGGATTGATACCGTATGGGGGGCAGTATGCCCTTTCATTACCCCCTCCGGGAGGGTACCCATACGTGAGTTCACAACAATGTTTAGGTTATACTAGAATTGCATCAAGTAGTTGGGTACCTATGCTACCTCAACAACCAAGGGTTGTATATTCTATGCAACAATGTGTACCTATGACGAACATCCCAACCACACCGGCTATTGTAACTGTGTCACAAGTTCAAGCGATACCTGTTACATGTCAACCTCAGATTCCTCAGGTTGTAATGCAATAGCCTCTTGAACATAGGTCACAACCACAATTTCCAACTGGTGGGGCGACACAGGTCCAAACGGGTACAATTACCCCACACCTCGGTCCAACGGTTAGCATAGCACAACAGAACGTGGCGTCACAACTGTGGCTTGTGCAATACCAACAACCGCAATTCCAGCAAGTGTACCAAGGTTCTGAGCAGCAGATCTTTGCGAACAGTGGACAACCGTATATCCAAAACGGTCAAAACCAACCACTTTACAGTGGTCAAGTCCACCAACCGTATCAGTCATACCAACATCAATTACATTATGCGGGTATGCAAAGGCCAACTTCTCAAGCGATTCCATCGTACCCTGGTTATGCTTTGCCTAACCTGAATCAACAGTTACCATTCGTGGCGACTTTAGAGTTACCCGATTTACACCGGTTAACCAACGATCCGATTGCTTATGCCCCTTGGTGGCCAGCGATTCCTCATAAACTTCCATCTGACATTCCTAAATTCAATGGAAATCCAGGTGAAGACCCATCGAATCACGTGATGACTTTTCATCTGTGGTGTTCGTCGAACACCCTAAATGACGATTCGATAAGACTTCGCCTTTTTCAGAGGACATTGACAGGTCCAGCGGCTAAATGGTATATTGAATTGCCAAGAGCCTCTTTCGACAATTTTAGTTCCCTAGCCACGACTTTCTTAACCCATTTTCAATTACCAATAAGGTATGAAACGGGAACAGAAATATTAGCCAACTTCAAGCAGACAACTGCCACCCATATATCTGATCATATACATGAGTGGCGTCGTCATTGTAGGATGGTGAAAACATACGTTCCTGATCAGCTATTAGCTGAATGGTTTATAAAGTCGTTACTTCCTGCTATTACGGAAGATGTGGCCAAGGGGGGAGTCGTAACAGAGGAGAAATTTATCGCTCGTGCACAGTATTTGGACTTAGTTTATACTCAGTCCGGCACGCTCTATGACAAAATACCTGACACCCCTAGACCAGAATTTTCAATTCCTCCTCCTCCTAAATCGAATAGTGACTCTCATGCTGGTGATGGTGTGATTGGAACGGCAAACACGAAATCGATAAAGGCTTCGTCAAAGAAAGCCCGTAAGAATTCGGATCAAAATGCAAAAGAAGAAATTCTTGCTTCGGAAGTAAATGCCGTATCAGCAGATAAGGGCAAAGAAACCAATCAACCAGGAAGCAAGAAGAAGCAAAACAAAGGGAAGAAGAAGAAACAAGGTGAATCATCTCTTAGTAAAAATTCTTCAAACCCTCCTGGGCAAGGGAAATAAATTTATCCATGTCAAATATGTGATGAAGAGGATCATTACACAAAGAATTGGCCATTCAAAGCTGAGTTAAAGAGGTTCTTTAAAAGTTCCCAAACCTCAGCTGTGTTAACTGATCCATTTCCCAACCCAGGTCAAAATCTGGTTGATATTGGAAATGCTTCCCCGTCGCAAGTATTTATGTTGTCGGTTTCAAAACAACAGAATGATGCTTTGATTTCGACAAGGAACAAAGATTATGGGAATCCTCAGCTGTCGAACGAAAAAGGTAAAGATCAACCAAGTAGTTCGACAACAACTTCGATAGAAGTTGTACCACCCATCATTCCTGAATTAACCATAAAACCGCCAAAGGGTGTAGTACACAAGTCGACATTTAATCCTCGCGCCAGAGCGGCGCAGCATTATAACAGAGTGGAAGATTTGGCACAATCGCCATCCGCTATGTCGACTCTTGAAGTATTACAAAATTGTCCATCCCAAAGGCAGGCGTTGTTATCAGCAATTGGTGGGGTTGATCCTAAGGATTCCAATCTTGTATCCTTTGATCACAAAGGATACGATCCTCAGTTACCAGCTCAATTAGCTTTCCTTATTCAAGTGAAAGCCCTCAACAAAACTATTCACAGAACAATTATTGATGAGGGAGCATCAACATGTATTATGTCAATGAGTTGCTGGAAAACTTTAGGATCTCCAACCTTGTCGCGATCTTCGACGACATTAAAATATTTCGATGGAAGGACTTATACACCATACAGTATCCTTAATAACTTGAAAGTTGAACTAGGAGGAAAAACAGTAGAAATTGATGTTGAAGTCATTGATGGAAATCTTGACTATAACATCCTACTAGGTAGACCATGGATTTATGCCATGGCAGCTGTTGTGTCGACTTATTTTAGGAAGATCGCATTCCCGTTTGAAGGAGGGATTACGGTCGTCGACCAACAGAACTTCCTCCCTAATGGTTCACAAGTTACAGGAAGCATTCCCATGATCCATGAGAGCAACCATTCAATTCAAGATATCGGAGTAGGATTATTGAAACACCCCACATTGATGGGAACTTTCGCGCTACCACCTCCTATTTATATGGGAAATATACCGTTTGTAGCGACCTGCAACATGATATCCTCCACGAAGGTCGACATGGATCGTTCAATGGTTTTGCCCCCAAGCCCTTTAGAAATATTGTAGCAATCAATGTTTCAAGCATGGGAGGCGAACCCAAATCAACGCTCGTCAAGCGTTTGGGTAGATAGGTCTAGAGAATATGGAACCCCATTAGATCCTTGGTCAAAAGTACATGGGACTGATGAAGGAATCTTACAATCAATGATGATTGATGGGACATCATGGAATGATCACCACCAACGTTCCCTTCTTCCGGAATATGAAGAAGATACTCAAAGTGACCTTTATCACGCTTCAGTTTTTGAATTCCTAACAAATACTGTAAACACGGTGGATTCCGAGCGAAATCTATCCAATATTGAAGAGACTATAGCCATAAATATCTCGACTAAAACAGATGTTGTAGAGAATATTTATGTCGGCAAAGGTTGTTCCCCTTCAGAACTGGAAATATATAACGCTCTTTTTCGCGAATTTAGAGATGTCTTTGCTTGGTCATATGATGAAATGCCAGGCATTGACTCGAGTATCGTTGAACATGAAATTAAAATGTATCCTGATGTCAAACCAGTAAGACAACGGCTTCGACAGGTGCACCCCAAGAAAGCCGCAGCCATTAAGGCGGAAGTTGAAAAACTCCTCCATGTTGGATTCATCTACCCGGTTCCTCTAACCGATTGGGTATCGAATATTGTCCCTGTTATGAAGAAACAAGGGACGATTAGAGTGTGTGTCGATTATAGGTATGTAAACCAAGCTTGTCCGAAGGACAACTACCCTACACCCTTCATCGACCAGATAATTGATGAATGCGCCGGATGTGAAATCTTTTCATTTATGGATGGATTTTCCGGGTATAATCAAATAAATATCCGCCCACAGGACCAGTCAAAGACTGCATTTATTTGTCCGTGGGGCACATTCGCTTATCGAAAATTACCCTTTGGTTTAAAGAACGCAGGGGCGACATTTCATAGGGCAATGAATTATGCCTTCCATGACATCAAGAACATTGTTCAACCTTATCTCGACGATCTTCCGGCTCATTCGTGAAAGCGGACTAATCATCCGCAGCATTTAAGAGCGATATTTCTACGTTGCCGACACTACAAAATAAGACTCAATCCACACAAATGTGTGTTTTGCATCGGTTCTGGTCGTTTACTTGGCTTTGTAGTCTCTAAGGACGGGATTCGTCTCGACCCCTGCAAGGTTCAGGAAATCATTAATTTGCCTCCACCTTCAAATTTGCTTCAGATTCAGAAACTCCAAGGGAAAGCAAACTTTCTGAGGAGGTTCATTCCAAATTACGCAGAACTTGCTAAGGGTTATACTCATCTTTTGAAAAAGGATGTACCTTTTGTCTGGGACCAGGTGGCGCAAGCTTCATTTGATGCTCTGAAAGATTGTCTAGTAAAAGCATCATTAATGTACGCCCCGGACTATCAAAGAGATTTTAACCTGTATCTGGCTACAGCGGATATGACCATTGCGATGGTTTTAGTTCAAGAGGTCGATGGAATAGAACATCCTATTTATTATTTAAGTAAAAACTTAAATGATACAGAAAGTAAATATTCTTATGTTGAAAAACTAGCGCTTGCAGCTGTTCAAGCGATTCAAAGGTTTCGACATTATGTCCTCTTTCGGAAAACTACCATCTTGTTAGATTGCAACCCCATGACTTATATACTGTCGCGACAGTTGCTAGGGGGCAAATATTCAAAATGGATAGCGATCCTTCAAGAGTTTGATCTGGAATTTGTGAAATCCAAATCAAAGAAAGCTCTAGTTTTCGCAGAATTATTATGTGATCTCCCATCGTCGTCCAACGATGAAACATCGGAAGAGTCAATCGTGGACGAAAGTTTGTTTCTGATATCTGCAAGCGATGAGTGGTATGGAGATATCATAGTTTATCTCCAAACCCAAAAGTTCAGGCCTAACACCTCTCGCTCCGAACAAAAACGTACACGATACCAAGCAAAAGACTACATGATCGTCGGTAATACACTTTACCGTCGTGGTATCGATACAATTCTGAGGAGGTGCCTTACCCATGAAGAGGCCGAAAAAGCCCTGAATGAGTGTCATTCAGGAGCGTATGGGGGGCATCAATATGGATATGCAACAGCACAAAGAATCTTACGAGCAGGATACTTCTGGCCAACCATGTTCAAAGATTGCATAACCGCAGTCAGAAGTTGCCATGCTTGTCAAATTTTTGATAGCAAAACCAGACAACCACCCGCACCTTTACAGCCGATAGTTGCTGTTGGGCCCTTCGCCAAGTGGGGCATCGATTTCATGCAATGTAACCCCACCTTGACCGGGGGGCATGGGTATATTATAGTCGCTGTCGACTATTTTACCAAATGGGCCGAGGTGATGCCTACATTGGATAACACTGGTGAAACAGCTGCCCTTTTCTTTTTCAATCATGTATGTTGTAGGGAAAAGTATCTGATTCGGATGACCCTATCCCACTCTAAGGGTGATAGTACCTCAACAACAACTGGAAAACAAACTACTTAAGGTTTACTTCTTTATGAAAGCAAAAGAGAATGGAGAAATGCACTAACCGTTGCCTTGCGCTTAATGTCGAATCCAAAATCTTCTCTTTGGCTGCTTGCTCCCAGCTCCTTGCTCTTTTGCTGGCCCAGCTACAATGAGATCCTGCAAAATAACAAAGAAGGAAACTACAAGAAGCATGCAATCATAACTGGTTCAAGGATTAGTGTAAACCAAATATACAATTATCACAATATATCATTGAAACAAGAGCATATAGAAGAACCTCAATAGCTTTTATTAATGAAGAAGTAAAGGTTCTGAGAGTGTTACAACCATTGAAGGCCCCAATCCAGCAACACCTCCCAGCAGAAAGAATTTCTCCTCTTCACCTCCCTCAAGCAATCACCCAATAGCTCTATAGTGAAACCAACAGCATATCATTACTTTGCACAAAATTCCAGCCTCCTGAGCTCATAGGAGAGAGCTCAATATATAGATGAATTGAGAAAGGATGAGTCAGCTTGCAACTGATGTGTAGCTGCCTTGTGTCCTCTCTCTCTTCAGTTGATCTTCAGTTCTTGAGTCCACTTGGAGAAGCTTGCTTCCACTTGGAGAAACAGAGCCTCTGACTCATCACAAGGCGAAATCCCTGATCCAAGTGTCATTTTGGAGCAATGACTCAGTGTGCCACTTGTCCAAACTCGCTCAACGTAGGTGGCCTTTGTCCTACCTGCTTTGCAACGCAGGTACACCATGGAGGAGTTGTGTTTCAGCGCAGAAGCCTAGTGGAGCACCTGCTTTGATTTCAGGATTGCTTGTTTTTGAGTGTTTTCAGGTGGAGAACTGATCTGAGAGCTGTTGGTTTGCTGACCTTGTTCCTCTAGGGGTAGGAACATCATGTTTAGGGAACTTTGGATCCCTTGGATTATTGACAATTCATGTCTGTTACTGTAAGGCACAAAATTGTCTATAACAGATGCCCCCTAAAGTATGAGGTCGTTTATCGGGTGAAATGCTTTATTGAGAGGATCCGAAGTTTATTCAATCTGCTGAGAAGTGTCCTGTAATAAGATACAATACAATACATTATTTTTCATACATTTTCATGATCTAGCTGAGGCGGGAATTCCCATGCTCAGCTTTATAAATACATTTTGGTACATAGAACAGACGATCGTCTGATGGTAGACTGATAATTCTCTGCTGAAATTATCATCCTTTGAGAAGGATGATCATCTGCTGTAATGATGTACATATCAAATGTCTTTATATCCTGAATATATATCGCAGCCCGGATGGATGAAACTAGATCCGGGGTCTTCAATCTCTTCCGATCTTCACTCGATGTACAAGTCGATCCATGTGAGAATTTCCTGAAGTTGAACATGGAAAGACATCGCTTGATTACCGGTCAATGATGTAAACCGTTAACAAGTGCGAGAGGAATCACCGATAAGGATGATGACCCTCAAGGTACGACGGTACATTTCACATGGTGGGAATAAAGGACTTGGCATCGAGCACCATGCAAAATCTTCTGGTCGAAGGTCATTGATGTATTGCCATTGAGGCATGCAAGCTTCAAAGTACTGAAGGGTGTGTTCCTAGATCAACTCCTTGGATAATGAGCTGATGTCGACAAGGAGCGATCCGTCAAAGGAGGGCCTTAATGAATCCCACATCAGTGACACGGAACGGAGCTAGTGATTGTGATGAGGTGAAAACAAACTGTGATGTATGATTCAGGGTGGCAGTCATGAAATGGATGAAGGACAATGTATGGCAGTGGATGGGACATGGTTGACTCTTTGCAGAACGACATCTCTTGAACATATAACGACACTGATGTGATGGATTGGTAGCATTACCCCAAATGTGGATGGTGTGGCGAGGACCATGGTTATGAGACCGGTGAATGAAACAACCCAACCCGATGTGATACGGAGGACAAAGTGTCATGTTCAAGAGCGACTTGCTACAATTAAAGCTGTGAGGTTCTCCCAATTTTTCCCCAGTCACTGCTGACCAGTACCTCTTTATTTTTGTCAAGCTTGAGGAGGATAACATATGCTTGTTCTATAACCTGCCCTTCGGGCAAGCCCATCGCTATGTTTTAACGAGCCTAGCGATAGGGAAACTCGTTCTCGTCTAAAGACAAGTTTGTCGCTATTTAATCATTTTAACGTGTCTAACGACAAGGAAAACTCGGTCCTTTTCATTTTTAGAGAGTCTGAAAAGGTACGGAAAGTTAACTCCAAAATTCCTTTTTCGTCATCTAATCCCTTAAGTCCGAAAAAGTATAAAACAATACAGAAGGGATGAATTTTCGATTTCTTTAACGAGCCGAACAAAACAAGCGCTCGATCTTTTTGTGCAATAATCCCTCAGGTCCAAAAAGATTAAAATCTAGAGGAGGGATAGCTCTTCCGGTCCTTTTAACGAGCTGGAAGGCCAAAACTCGGCAAACTTTTCATATTTTACGAGTCAGTGAAAAGAGCTCAAAGAAGACTCGTCTTTTGAGGAACGAGTGATGAACAGGGATAGCAGCAGATTCCAGGTACAGGTTGGAATTTTCCAATCACGGCAGTGTCACAAGGATGGCTAAGTGAAATCACTCTTCGCAGCTGTTCCTCAAAATGGGTAAACACACATATGGAGATGAACGATTGGCCAAATGAACGGATGGAGGTGAGACTGCAAGAACACGACCAAAGGTTTTTAAAACGGCTTTCAAAGGTTACATTTCTCCAGGTTATTTACCGGTTCATTTTTTCTGGATGAGCTTGAACTGTAGGGAAAGATTGCTCACAATTTATGTTTATTTTTTAACGAGCATGAACTCTATATAAAAACTGCTCGATTCTTGCGTTTATTTTTTAATGAGCATGAACATTGCTAAAACTGCTCGAACATACCAGTCTTAATACAAGGAATGCCTTAGGTGAGGTAATCTTATTTAAGGAGCGATACCTCACTAATTACTCCAATTTGGCAGGTTTTAACTTTTGCCTCACATCCTTTCTTTATGCAAGCTGGAAACGGCTAATCCTACGAGTTTAACGGGTTAGACCTACAGGTTTAAAGGGAGGACCTAAAAATTTAAAAAATAAATAGTCGTCCCGTGCTTGCACTCCAAAAGGTTCGCATGCCCCCAGGTATAAAGTATAATTTCGAGATTCTGTCCTCTTACTTATTATCCGAAAAATGGTTTTGTTTGCTGCCGCAAACTAAACTTCTCTTTTCGGCGATGTCTATCATTAGGTTGCTAAGGATGGTGACTACTTGTGGCAGCAATTTCATCTCTTTCTTTGAAGACTGCCCCTACTTATCCTTCAAAACATATGTTTTAATGGGTGAGGCTTGACATTCAAAGATGGTGGCTATTTGCCGCCACAAATAGATCTCCTCCTTAGGAGAGCCCACTTTTTTAGACAAAGGGAGTCGATCTTTTCGCTCACATAACTTTGACAAAAGAATTTTATCCTAGAACAACCCTCTCTTCCTTTTTCAGACGGGGTACGGACTAGTCCATTCTTCTGCGGAAATTAACTTTATACCCAAGGTTTCCTCTGCCCACGGCAGGCCAGGGTGCATGCCCCCTGGGTCCCAGTTCTTTCTTTCCGAATTACTCGCATTCATCGGGAAGTAGAACCGGGGGTGGTGGCATTCCTTGAGTGAATAGACCGTTAAGGGATGGTATTTGACTATTTGCGATGCGTGATCCTGGAAATGAAAGTTGGTCTACGAGCTTGACCATTCTTCCTTCGTGCGGAAAACACATTACTCTAAAGAGCGAGGACACTATTGCCTCCATGCAATATATATAGTCTCGTCCAAGGAGTAAGTTATAAACCAAGGGTCCCTAGACGACCATGATGTTCATATGAACTGTCTTCCCTTTCAATGTAACTGGAACATTGGGGAGAATCCCTAACGGGTGACTGGTTCCTTTATCAAAACCTGATAGATTTCTCATCTCAGGTAAAAGCGCCGGGCAACCCAGTGCTTTCCAAGCAATAGAGGAAAGGATACTCACAGATGCCCCTTCATCAATGATAGTTCCAGCCATCACCATTCTGTAGATTTGGACTATGATTCTGAATGGGATACTGGCTGGTAACCGGGGTCTGCCTAGTTGATTCCAATCAAAAGATACAACCAGGTTGCTTGGTGGTGGGACCGAATACACGGCCGGATACGACCCTGACGATGTTCCTTCCTGCGATAAAGGAATGGGCGCATTGCCCTGATGCTCGTCCGAGTCTGTGTTGATGAAAAGAATATGGACGGTGTCATCCTTATCCTCTTCAGTGAGGGTGTCATTTGAAGATGGGTCTTCAATGATTGAGTCATTGGAGGATGAAACCTCTGAAGGAAGAACCGGGTCAACTGCCGTTTCGACCTTTAGACTTTCGTCTGGTCTAGATTCAGCAGGTTCATTCTCAATGACCGACACTTCAGCTGACCACTTGAGCGGGTCAGCTGGATTTTCAACTATCGAGGGATTAGGCGCGAGTTTTTGGTATCCAGGAGGAAGTCGTAACGGTGAAACCGGACGATCTTCCAAAACTCTCTTTGCCTCATCTAAGAATGGACATCGGTGGATGGCGTGATCGCCTTCACACAACATACAGGGTGATCTTGGTCTCCCTTTTCGTCCTTCACTCTCGCTAGTTGACGGAATGCAATCAACATGACTACCAGAGGTTGATGCTACCGGATTGTGCAACCTTGGGGACCAGTCCCTTAGTATCCGGGGAATACAAGGACAATCACGATGGAAGTGGGTCCCTTTGCAAATGACACATGGCGATTTAGGCCCGGTCGGTGCAGTGTGTGGATTTTTGTCAGATGTCTTTTGCTTGCCCCCAGTCGCCTTCGCCATAGGCCCCTTCTGCTTCTTTTCTCTCTTCTTCTTTTCCTTCTTCTCCATGGGAGGCTGACTTTTGCCGGCTCTACCTTGTGAAGATGAAGGATCAGAGGAAGAATTATAAGAAGTGGAAGGCTGGTGGGTGGCTCTAGACTGTTCTGACTGTTGATTCGACTGCTCAGGATTAGTGGCGATCTGAACTACATTAGTTGAAAAGAGCCATACAGGTAGGCCAATTGTCAATCCTGGAAGTGACAATGTGGCCATATGAGGTGCACCAACATCTCCCCAAGAGGAGAAGGGATTTGGACTTCCACCAAGGTTACTTCCTTGGTTGGTGGGCTCCATACTTTTCAACTGAAAGATCAACGTGGGAATAACAGGTGATTATGTTCCGATTAAAATAAATTTTATTAACGACGCTTTAGACACAAACTTGCTTTTTCATGTTTTAAGAGTCGAGAAAAAGCTAAAGATGACTCTAGTCTCCTTCGATGTATTAATGAGCCCGAAGTGACAAATGCTCGGTTGGACTTTTTCAGTTATAGAGTTTGAAAAAGGCCAAAAGAAACTTCTCTGGAGTTCTAGGCAGAGGGTGTGCCAAACCTTTCGCAAAACCACGGAATACGTTTTACGGTACGTGTGGTCAATCTTCGTGAATGCTGTGTTCACTGCATTGCGATCAGTAGGGCGGCCGACACGGCTTCCTAAGGATAAAGGATAATTTCCTATAGGGGTCTCCCAATATATACACGACGGTACGTGGGAGCACAAGTCCGTATTAGTGCCACCGACTCTCAGGAGGAATCACCCACCTTCGTAGAGATCGACAGTCACTATGTTTAATGACGCCGGAACACGTCTCTACCTAGACCTCTATGTGTTTGCGTTATGTTACAAAGCGTTGTTATGTAAATTGGATTTATTTTAATGTTGATCTTGCTTAGCAGTTTGCCTTTAAGGATCACCACGAGATGTATATAACAAATTCCTGAATGCAGTCTAAGATGAGAAGCAAACTTTTCAATCTTTCAACTTTGAAAACCTTAACTACTGAGGGAAAAGAAAGGCAAATCTTTTCACACAGATCATAGAGCACACACTAAATGCAAATTTTTCCTAAATCATCAAGCACACGGTCAAATGCAAAATGCACAATGCATGTATTTTCTTTTCCCTTTCTTAATGTTGATGGGTTACAAAAAGAAAGTTGTTATATAACTTTGATTTCGATTTAAAGCGAAAATAAACAAGCTTGTCCGAAATCAAAAGACACCTTAAGATTCACTTGTTTAATCACTGGAAATACATGAAATCAAACCATAATGACGAAAGTAAAATGACTAATCAGCTATGGACAACAAACAAGCTAACTCTTTAGACCAGCAAAATGCCTAACACAGGTTCAGATCTAAGAGGCCAAAGCAAGACTAGTTTACTCTTCGTTATGGGAAATTGTAAATGAAATAAGAAATACAAAAGAACAAGTACAATTTCGTTATATAACAGAGGCGGAATGATGGCAAGTAATGTTGGTTTCAGAACAGGTGCAAGACTGGTAACTGGCAGCCAAATCTATAGTGAAAACAGGCAAGAGAAAGGGAGGAAACCCCAAATGCACTAGGAAAATTTGGGCCAATGCAGGTGCTGCACAGCCAGTCTAGCTCTCAGCGTAGGTAGCCCCTTCGAGACCTGCGTTGTAAAGCAGGTAGCCTGTGTACTACCTGCTTTGGAAAACGAAAGTTGCGTTTTCACATTTTCCGGGTCATAATTTTCTCAAAAATGCACAGTTTTTGCTCAAATCAGAAGCATTCAGTCAAGCACACTCAAAGGGATGATAAGGAAAGTGAAAAGCTATCACTAAGAGCTTAAAAGGATCCTTGTAGATCAGCTCTTCAAATCATGAACATGCTCAGAAATGAGCTAGAGTAGCTGCCCTCTACTTCGCTTTTGATATAGTCAAAAGCTTTTCGATTTGGTACTCTTTTGTTCAGGAAATGAATAGCAAAATACTACAAACACAATCAAACGGATACAATCCCCAGTGGAGTCGCCAGTTTGTTGTAGGGAAAAGTATCCGATTCGGATGACCCTATCCCACTCTAAGGGTGATAGTACCTCAGCAACAACTGTAAAACAAACTACTTAAGGTTTACTTCTTTATGAAAGCAAAAGAAAATGGAGAAATGCACTAACCGTTGCCTTGCGCTTAATGTCGAATCCAAACTCTTCTCTTTGGCTGCTTGCTCCCAGCTCCTTGCTCTTTTGCTGGCCCAGCTACAATGAGATCCTGCAAAATAACAAAGAAGGAAACTACAAGAAGCATGCAATCATAACTGGTTCAAGGATTAGTGTAAACCAAATATACAATTATCACAATATATCATTGAAACAAGAGCATATAGAAGAACCTCAATAGCTTTTATTAATGAAGAAGTAAAGGTTCTGAGAGTGTTACAACCATTGAAGGCCCCAATCCAGCAACACCTCCCAGCAGAAAGAATTTCTCCTCTTCACCTCCCTCAAGCAATCACCCAATAGCTCTATAGTGAAACCAACAGCATATCATTACTTTTGCACAAAATTCCAGCCTCCTGAGCTCATAGGAGAGAGCTCAATATATAGATGAATTGAGAAAGGATGAGTCAGCTTGCAACTGATGTGTAGCTGCCTTGTGTCCTCTCTCTCTTCAGTTGATCTTCAGTTCTTGAGTCCACTTGGAGAAGCTTGCTTCCACTTGGAGAAACAGAGCCTCTGACTCATCACAAGGCGAAATCCCTGATCCAAGTGTCATTTTTGGAGCAATGACTCAGTGTGCCACTTGTCCAAACTCGCTCAACGCAGGTGGCCTTTGTCCTACCTGCTTTGCAACGCAGGTACACCATGGAGGAGTTGTGTTTCAGCGCAGAAGCCTAGTGGAGCACCTGCTTTGATTTCATGATTGCTTGTTTTTGAGTGTTTTCAGGTGGAGAACTGATCTGAGAGCTGTTGGTTTGCTGACCTTGTTCCTCTAGGGGTAGGAACATCATGTTTAGGGAACTTTGGATCCCTTGGATTATTGACAATTCATGTCTGTTGCTGTAAGGCACAAAATTGTCTATAACAATGTAGTCGCCAGGTTCGGCGTACCACAGGCTATAGTTACAGATCATGGGTCGCATTTTTGCAATCACATGATGGTCGAATTAGCTGCCAAGCTAGGGCTATCTCACGACAGCTCTACCCCATATTATCTGCAAGCCAACGGGCAAGTTGAAGCAATCAACAAGGTCCTGAAGCGTATGTTGCAAAGGATGATTGGGGTTCATAAAAGAAGATGGCACCTAATCCTATACTCAGCCTTGTGGGCTTACCGAACGTCGGTAAAGAACGCAACCGGGTTCACACCTTTTCAACTGGTGTATGGCCTGGAAGCAGTCTTGCCAATCCAGTGCGAAATTTCGTCGCTTAAACTCGCAATCGATCTTATCCCCGGAACTTCAGAGGAAGAGGCTTGTTTCTTGGAATTAATCCAATTGGATGAAACCCGTCATGATGTCGCTTTGGCTAACGAAGCCCATAAGAAACGAGTCAAGGCTCAGTTTGACAAAAGTGTCAAACCCCGTGTCTTCTCAGAAGGTGATTTGGTCTTGCTTTATGACCAAGAATCCGATAAATTGGGAGCAGGTAAATTCAAGTCCTTATGGATGGGCCCCTATATTGTTAAAAGGGTATTAGCAAAAGGAGCCTACGAGTTAATGGATTACGATGGAATTCCACTGGCGCAGCCCCGGAACGGGCCGTACCTCAAGCGTTACTATGCTTAAATAGTAACCTGCATGCTTTTGTTGTATTTTGTTTTCGCTAAAGTATTTGTTCTGGTCGAGTGATCCACCTTTTACATTTGTTGCAGATGTCGAACCTTCTGGAGACATGTGTTGGATATGCCGACGGAGCGAGTCGTAGTTCGCGGAACCTATCCTCCGCAGCCTGGGCCATTTTTGATCCAAGCGGCGAGTTAGTAAGTTTCAGAGGTGTGTGTATTGGGAAATCAACGAATAACATCGCTGAGTATAGCGCGTTGATAGAACTACTCTCTGATGCCATCACACATGGCATATGCCGACTAATTGTCAGGCTAGACTCACAGCTCGTAATACTACAACTCAATGGTATATATTCTGTTCGCAATCCAACTATTTATCACATGTTCCTAAGGGTTAAGGTCTTGGAAAGACGATTTGATTCAATTCAATATCAACATATTTCAAGAAACTTAAACACATTAACTGACTCATTAGCAAACTATGTGTTAGATAGACATTTGCAACATTTATAAAAAGGACACATCATCAAAGATTGTACATATGGATCATATAACTCAATCAGAATAAAACTCAAAAATCAAAATATATATAAGTTGTTTATATAGTTCATACATAATGTTCTGTAACCAAGACAAAATTGGTCATATGACCTAAAAACTCAAAATGCTAGGGGGCACCCTAGCCTAGTGGTGCTCATGATAGCACGTCACAGCCTGTGCAATCATGCGCAAGAGACGAGTCCATCGTCTGGGCACACCGGTAGTGTGTCGCTGCAGCTGTAAAGGTAACTCATCAATCCTCACATCGGGAATGCCGAGAGTAAGGCTCTCAACCTGCTCTTGCACAGCTATAAGGGTCTCAGTATCGTCAAGGTCGCGAATAATAGCTCTCTTAGTAGGCTCCACTGCCGGGGCAGCAACGGGCGGTCTCGGACGAACTGCTGGACGAACAGGACCAACATCTGCATGCACCCAAGAGTGTGATTAAAAGTCTTGATAGAATAAAGCACAACAACATTATAAATAAGAACAGTAAACAGTAATATGGTCAAAGAGTTTACCAATAGCGCCCCACTGTTCGCCATCCGATAGCAACAAATCCGGATCACCTAGGAAATCCATACCCACATATGGATACTCGGAAAAGGCCATCTCCTAGCGCTCGAACCACCTGAAGAAGGCCTCAGTAAAGGTAATCTGAGGTTGACCAGCATGCCTGGACATGTGGTCAACCCACCTCTGCATGCGTGGCTCGGTCGGAGAAGGCAAGTCGAGTATAATATACTGAGGCTGCATCAGTGGGATTTTCTCCAAGGCGAAGGCAGTCAGAATAGAACCAAATCCAAAGTTCTTCAGCTTCCCGTCCTTTACCTTGGTCAATTGACTTTTCATCTGAACAAGTACTGCATCACACCAGTTGAATACTTTCGGTTGGAGACATTCGAAGGCGTGCTGCATATAAGATCTGTTGGCAACATGTAGAGTTGCGCTACCGGCCATCCTACCAATGGTATACAGAATGGACCTGAGAGACCTGTCAGTAATCTCACGGATAACAATCTTGCCATCTCTGCTCGGCTGAGAACCTTCCCTGCAATACTGGCGGACATAATCTCTGGTGGAATCGGTCCCCCGAGCCGTACCTGACAAGGAAATGGGGGCACCTCGTCTTGACAACCCAGTCAAGAAGTACATGTCCTCTATGGTCAAAGGGATGGACTTTCCCCTAATCTGGAATACTTGGTTAACAGGATCCCAAGCATCAAGCATATACTGCAGCAAAGTAATCTGTGCTCTCATGCTAGAGATACGGAAAAACTTCAGGAGGCCACAGTTCCGCAGCGCGTTCACCGTGACCGGGTCATGGAGGGCAATCATGTCCTCCTCTTCATGTTCTCATTCTCACCATGTAAGGGACATTTTGTTCAAAGTTCCCTGCAAAGAAAACAAAGAGAAGGAGTAAGTTCCTGATTTTGATGAAAAACTGGCGAAAATTCATCAAAAAATGAGCTGGAAACTCAGTTTTCTTAGCCCAGCGCAGGCAGAGAGTGTCCCTCCTGCGCTGAAGTTAGGGCGCTCTGGAAAAACCCCTGAGGCCCAGAAAGACTGAAAAACAGGCATGAAACTGGAAAATGAAACCATGAAAAGAAAGAGCTAGGGTTTAGCTCCTACCCGGTCCAGACGGCGCCGAAAATCGTCCGCAGAATCCCTCAGAATCAGCTGGTGAAAATCAAGGGGGAAGAGGCACCTCCAGAGCTCCAACAAACCAAATGTAAATGAAATGGTAAATGAGAGGTAAAAACACCTTTTAATAGCTTTTTACGTAGTTGAAAGTGAAATATTAGGGTTATAATCTCATTTTCATGCAAATATTATTCATTTCTAACAAAGTTTGTTGCAGCAATTGAGAATGCAGTACTATCCTTGAAAAGAGAAAAGCTAGTAATGGTAAAAAATCAAAATTTGACCATATATTCGAGTAGTTTTACCGCAGAATTTATGCTCGTTAAAAAATAGAAAATCGAGATCCGAGCAGTTTTAGTACATAGTTCATGCTCATTAAAAAATAAACATAAGATTGAGCATTCAAGCTCATTAAAAAATGAACATATTCCGGTAAATAACCGCTGTGATCGTAAATTTATTAGCCATAAAAGCCTTGGTCGTGTTTGCACCTGCCACCTCCATTCCGTTTGGCCGATCGTTCACCTCCATATGATTGTTTACCTATTTTGAGGAACAGCTGCGAAGAGTGATTTCACCTAGCCATCCTTGTGACACTGCCGTGATTGGAAAATTCCAACCTATACCTGGAATCTGCTGCTATCCCTGTTTATCACTCGTTCCTCAAAAGACGAGTCTTCTTTGAGCTCTTTTCATCTGACTCGTAAAATATGAAAATTTTGCTGAGTTTTGGCCTTCCAGCTCGTTAAAGTGACCGGAAGAGCTATCCCTCCTCTAGATTTTAATCTTTTTGGACCGGAGGGATTATTACACAAAAAGGTCGAGCGCTTGTTTTATTCGGCTCGTTAAAGTTATCGAAAACTCATCCCTTCTGTATTGTTTTATACTTTTTCAGACTTAAGGGATTAGATGACGAAAAAGGAATTTTGGAGTTAACTTTCTGTACCTTTTCAGACTCTCTAAAAATGAAAAGGACCGAGTTTTCCTTGTCGTTAGACTCGTTAAAATGATTAAATAGCGACAAACTTGTCTTTAGACGAGAACGAGTTTCCCTGTCGCTAGGCTCGTTAAAACATAGCGATGGGCTTGCCCGAAGGGCAGGTTATAGAACAAGCATATGTTATCCTCCTCAAGCTTGACAAAAATAAAGAGGTACTGGTCAGCAATGACTGGGGAAAAATTGGGAGAACCTCAAAGCTTTAATGGTAGCAAGTCGCTCTTGAACATGACACTTTTCTTCCGTATCACATCGGGTTGGGTTGTTCCATTCACCGGTCTCATCACCATGGTCTTCGCCAAACCATCCACATTTGGGGTAATGCTACCGATCCATCGCATCAGTGTCGTTATATGTTCAGGAGATGTTGTTCAGAAAGAGTCAACCGTGTCCCATCCACTGCCATACATTATCCTTCATCCACCCATGATCGCCACCCTGAATCATATTTCACAGATTGTTTTCATCTCCACTAAAATCATTAGCTCCATTCTGTGTCACTGATGTGGGATTCATTAAGGCCATCCTTTGACGGATCGCTTCTTGTCGACTTCAGCTCAGTATCCAAGAAGTTGATCTAGGAACACCCCCCTCAGTACTTTGAAGCTTGCATGCCTCAATGGCAAGTTTCTCACTTTCGGCGACAGGTATACATCAATGACCTTCGACCAGAAGATTTTGCGTGGTGTTCGACGCCAAGTCCTTTATTCACACCACGTGAATTGTACTGCAGTACCTTGAGGGTCATTATCATTATCGGTGATTCCTCTCGCGCTTGTTAACGGTTTACATCATTGACCGGTAATCAAGCGATGTCTTTCCATGTTCGACTTCAGCGCAATTCTCACATGGATCGACTTGTACTTAGAGTGAAGATCGAACGAGTTTGAAGACCCCGGATCTAGTTTCATCCATCCGGGCTGCGATATATATTCAGGAAATATAAAGACATTTGATATGTACATCATTGCAGCAGATGATCATCCTACTCAAAGGATGATAATTTCAGCAGAGAATTATCAGTCTACCATCAGACGATCGTCTGTTATATGTACCAAAATGAATTTATAAAGCTGAGCATGGGAATGCCCGCCTCAGCTAGATCATGAAAGCAGAATGAAAAATAATGTATTGTATTGTATTTTATTACAGGTCACCTCTCAACGATTGAATGAACTTCGGATCCTCCTGATAAAGCATTTCACCCGATAAACGACCTCATACTTTAGGGGGCAACTGTTATAGACATTTTTGTGCCTTACAGCATAAAGCATGAAATGTCAATAATCTAAGGGATCCAAAGTCCCTAAACATGTTGTTCCTACCCCTAGAGGAACAAGGTCAGCAAACCACAGCACTAAATATCAGTTCTCCACCTGAAAACACTCAAAAACAAGCTAATTCTGGATCATGTCAACTGCTCCACTGAGCATCTGCGCTGAATGTCAACTGCTCCACTATGTACCTGCGCTGAATGTCAACTGCAAAGAAGGCTACCTGCGCTGGGCGAGTTTGGCCAAGTGGCACAGTCATTCCTCAAGGTGTCAATGCCCAGGAAGCTTCCAAAATGACACTTGGATCAGGGAATTCGACTTGTGATGAGTAAGAGGGTCTAGATCTCCAAGTGGAAGCAAGAACCTCCAAGTGGACTCAAGAACTGAAGAATAATTGAAGTGGGAGAGGACACTAGTCAGCTTCATGCCAGCTATAAGCTGACTCATCCTTTCTCCAAAAATCCTATATATAGAGCTCTCTCATGAGGTCTATGGAGGCTGGAATCTTGTGAAATGTAAGGAAGTGCTGTTGGTTTGAGTATAGAACTATTGGGTGATTTGCTTGAAGGAGGTGAAGAGGAGATCTCTTTTTGCTGGGAGGTGATGCTGGAATGGGCCTTTTATGGTTGTATTACTTCCTGAACTTTACTTCTTCCATTAATAAAGCATTTGAGGTTCTTCTATATGCATATATCTCAATAGTGTATTGTTATGCTTGTGTATTTGATTTATTCTAATCCTTGAATCAGTTATGAATGTATGCTTCTTGTAGTTTCCCTCTCTTGCCATTTTGGAGGATCTTGGTGTAGCTGGGCCAGTGAAAGAGCAAGGAGCTGGGAGCAAGCAGCAAAGAGAGAAGATTGGATCAATCATTAGTGGAAGACATCGGTTAGTGGATCTCTTCCTCCTCTCTCTTACATCTCATAAAGAAGTAATCTCGAATAGCTTTGCTTTGATTGTTGCTGAGGTACTATCACCCTTAGAGTGGGATAGGGTCATTCCGTATTGGATACTTTTCCCAACAACATGAAGGTGGTGAGTTGATGTGAAGCTCGGTCTTCCATGATGGTGTGCATTCACCTCATGGTGACATCTTGCTGAAGCAAACTCTTGTCTTTGCAACCGGTGCATTAGTTCGGCTCCTTCATCCAACTCATCTGCTAGCATGCGCATAATATTCTTAGGTGAAACTGAAAAGGAAACTGATGCATAGTGTTCGTGCTGATCTTCAAGTGTGTGTTGGTGGTCATGCACATCAACTTGCCGAAGTACATGTTCAGCCCTAACTGGACTTGCTTCTTGTCTTCACCTTGGTGAATGTGTTGAATGGGTTGGATTGCATGCGTGCACTCGATGACATGCATGTTGCTGAATCCCTTGCGTGTGATCAACAACACTGCTAACCATGTCTACTCCATGTCACCTGTTGGGACGGATCATTAACTTGTATGGGTGTAGTTTCATTTGTGATTTCATGTTGCACCCACTGTTGTTCCTGATCCTACTGCAACTCATTCATCTGTCTATGTAGCTTCATGTTTTTCCTTGAGTTGCTTCTTCGACACATGAAACTCCTCCTTTGTTCCATTCTTTATATTCGCGTGATCTTCATGTTGCACTGTCACCTCATAGCCTGAGTCTCGAAAGTTTCTTTCATTATCAGTGGATCTCCTTGATCTTGCAACTTTGTTCCCCCTCTATGTTGTTAACAACCTTCCTCTTGCATTCGTTGCATTCAGTATGCTGGCTTCAGCTGTTGTTCATGATGTTGCTGCTTGATGTCCTTGTCTACAAACAAGTTGATGTCTTGATGAGTAGGCAATCTCATAGAAAGTTGATCGACTACATCCCAAAGCATTCTCTGAACGGTGTCTTTGTCTCCACTCTCTTGGAAACCATTGTACATATACTCTTGAGAGGAAGATGAACACATGTGATACATGAAGACATGGAAACACTCATATCAAGAAATTTGTCAGTCAAAAACCAAAATGAACATGAGAACTGACTTGCAACATACCTCGGTAAATGATCATGAAGGTTGTGCAATTTCAGTCACGAGGTCAGAAGACTGACTACCAAGACTACTCAAGGCACAGTGTGGGCTGTTGGGAGACTGGCTGACTGTTGGAACTACACAATTCATAGTCAAGTTTGGCTGTTGACTTCTACGATTGCATAATGCGTAATTCTAGCTAGGAAGGATTGTTGGTGCCTGGGGAAAAATTTGTGCAATTTCTTGGGCCAAGCCACAACTTTCCTCTAGAAATTCACAAAAAGTCCTTGAGGCTAGTGTTTGGTAGGAATGCACAAATCTGGAGAGGAAAGTTAGACTTCCATCACTAGATTACACAATGCAGCCTTGGTGAAGGAAGAGCCTATGCCAAGGTTGGCCCAACTCCCCGATGGACAACTGAAAGCAACTAAGTTAGTAAATCCATGGTGAAACTAAGTGATAGAAGAAGTGATTAATAATTCATGCAAAACATGAATGAAAGATTTAGCAAACAGGTCAACATGCACGAGGGTGAGGTAGTTCGTTAGTAGGGCAAACGTTCGTGCGAAACAATTTCATGCATGCGACAACACTGAGATAGCAATGAAAACTGAAACAAAGATAGCATAAGATATAATGCATGTAAATGATAGCAGGTGTTCAAAGAAAACAAGCAAACAATACTCCCACAATAAAAAACACAAAAAGCGACAAAAATGCATCACAAGGCATGGGAATCAGGCTTACCACAAAAAAACTGAGATGAATGTGCTAAATACTCCTAGATGTGATGTGGGATGTTAGAGATGCAATATTGATGTGAGGAATGAGCTTTGCAGTGTCTGGTTGATGAGTTTTGATAACATTGAGGTTGTGACATGCATGCCACGAATCTAGGGGAAGCGACACTTGGTGGGAGGTTTAGGAATTCCTCCTTGCATGTAACTCCAACTGCTAAACATAGATCCATAAAACAAGGGATGCCTTTGCATGTTTCCTTGGGAGAAGTAGCCCATGAATGTAAGTCTATATTTCTTAGTCCTGGAGGGAACCAGTCAACTCAGATGCACATGTAAGAGAATTCCCGTCTGTTCGAGAAAAATGTACATTTGTGGCTGGTAGCTGGGCTCGCTGCCTAAGAGATTTGTGCAATTTCTAGGTAGATTAGATGACTGTTGCCCATATTTATGAAAATTTTTCACTAAGCAGCCTTGATAGGGAAATTTTTGCAAATCTTGCTGGGAGTGTTGACAGGTAGGATTGCATAATCCTGGAGCCCAGTAGGCTGCCAGAGAGGATTGTGAAATTTCTAGATGGAAGGCTGGTTTCCATCAAGAAATCCACAATTTTCTAGGAGACATTACTCAGCTTGTGGTTGGACCAAGCCGGGGTGAACAACCTGTAAGGGGAATGGATCAAGCTATGACCAACAGGCTACCTTTGTGAAAGAAATATATTGAAGTTTGTGACCTTGACAAAGCAAGGAAGTTGTTGTGAAGGTTGGAAGGGAGGCTCCAAAATGAGGCTAAGGAAAAATTTTGTAGGGTGTTTGTAGCCTCTACAATACCTGGTGATAAACTGGTAGAACTCCCATTCTCTGAATGGACCTTGTTTGTGAAAAGAAAGTCTAACACATGTGGAAGTATTGTTCAGTTTTCAGCTCATCTTGGTTTCACACTAACTTGATTGTAAGATGTAGCATCTACCAAACCCTTGGTTGATTGACAAACATTCCAAGACAAGGCAACATAGTTGTTTTGATTGGGGTCGAGGGGTATATTGATGTAGAGGTAGTATAGTTGTTATATTCTTAGTTTCATCTCTAGTGTTGCTCCACTGCCAGCACACCTAGACAGTACACGGGTGGAGTCACATAGGAACACAAGCATGGGTTCGCTGCCATTGATCCTGGTCAGTACCCTCGTGGAGTTACTTGCATCACCTCCTTGTGCAAGAAGCTTTTCTCTCCTTTCACCTTATTCATTTTCATTTTTTCAAACTTTTTTCACTTTTTGATTTTTTTTTTCATTGTCGTAACTGTGCATAGAACTTATTCATTTCAGAGGGGGAAGATGGATCCTGACTTATTGAGAGTAGAAGAGGTTGTTCAAGTAGAGAAGTAGTTTATTTTATCTCTGATGTGCCAGTTAAGGTTTTCCTCCTCACCTTACTCTACTTGACTGAGCTGACAAAGGTTAACCCAAAAACAATTGACTAGAGAAGGTGACACTAGTTAGCACGCGAGCATTGTGTTTTAAACAAGGTTCACTTCGAAACATTAAGTATTTTCCATTGATGTATCATGTACTGAAAGTAAAAATTTCTTCATACAGAGGCATGATGACAGATAACCAAGTAGTGATAGGAACACAAGGCCTCTTTTACTTTACCCATATTTCTTCAAGAGTGACACATGGTTTCGTGTGAAACTATCGTATCAAACGAAACAAGAAAACTAACAAACAACATGTCAAAGCAAGAGCAGAAGAAAATGTGAAAGCAAAACAAGTAAGAAAACAAGCAAGTAGGCAAAGAAAGAAAACTAAGCAAGTAAGAAAACAAGCATGAAAGCAAATTGACTAGAAGCAAACACTACTCCTACTCCTAAGCTAACAGTGCATGGGTCATCTCACGTGAAGTGATACTAACAATGTATCCATTGGCACATTGGTTGACCCATGTGGATGAAGGCATGGTTCATGAACAAGATAGTCGTGTGAACCAGAAAACAAGAAAGATGTAAGAGTGAAGACAAACGCACTATAAGGTTTCAAGTTACCATAGAACACAGATGAGTGAAAGTGCATGGCATGCATTCTGTGGTGCTTCCATGATGTTGTGGTACACCGCGTGCAGATGTTGAATGTATGCATTCTCTTGACTGTGACATGCAAGCAAACGTGAGAAAGGTAGACTGCTTGTGATGTGCATGCGTGCTTGCTCTGTAATATTCCTCCAATGCATGAGCGATGGGATCATGTAGTTTGGGTGGAGGAAGTGAAATTTGGGTGTTTGGTTGATCTTCAATGCAAAGAAGAGAGTGATGAGGAGCCTTGATTGTTTCAACAATATCTTGATCGAAAGTGAAACCAAAATCAGGACAACAAGGGCTTGACATAACCATCAGCTTGGGTTGAAGTGCCATGACAGTCTGGGGAGTTTCAACCTCATGGACAGATAGATCATCGTAGACCAGTGTCTTAGATAGATTAACAATGGTTGAATCAACATCGTGATTAGATGAGGAAGTGAATAGATCATGACAACCAAGATTAGAAAATTTGAGATGTTCATTAACATCCTCATGATTTGATGAATCAGGCAGAGGGATAGATGAGAAGGAAAGATGTTCACCTTCTATGTTTTCAAGAAAGGCATATGACAAATTGGATGGATGTTCCGAGGAAGATGTGGCCTCTATGCAATGTAATGGTAGACTGACATCGAACGCGTCCTGTGAATGATCGGAAGTAGAAGCATTCAGAAATGAGTTTTCACAAGGGAAATCAATAGTGGCAAATTCACAAGGGATGTCATGATGAAGTAGATGAGGCACAACTGGAAGGGACTTGTTATCACAAAATATAACCTTGATAGGCTGTTGATCAAGTAGACTCTAAGTAACTCTTTCAAACCAATCTTTTGGTTGAGGCTTAGCCTCCTCAACCTGATGTTGGAAATAATAATGACGGGGGCGGTGAATCAGTATTATCAAATCAATAAAACTTTTTCATTTCCATACTTAGATACATATACGCTACTTCAATTAATGGAACCCGCGAGTATACGCAACTGTGTCTAATGAAACTAGCGTATATCCAGAATACTTATAATTGAGTTAATCCATTAAATGTTGATCTTTAGTTAGTGCATCTGAACTTCATTAACCATATGAACAGTAAGCAGGTTAAATAAAACAGAACAGATCATTACACAAGAAGCACACATGAACACCATGATATAAGGTGGAAACCCAATGTGGGTGAAAACCACCTGCTGCAAGTCATCTCTATCTTCTTTTAATAAGAAACTTCATTTTACAATACTTCTGTACTGGTGCAGTCTTGTACCAGTACACAGGCTTCTACCTACAGAGGGCTACAACCCTCTCTCATTTTCAAATTCTCCTGGATGGGAGCTACAACCCCCTTAGCTCTTGTACTAGCTGATCCATTTACTAGTACGTAGGTGCCTACCTATTGAATGCTCCAATATTCACTCGTTCTCTAGCTGCTACGGGAAGGGAGCTACCACCCCCGTTGCTCTTGTACTAGTTGATGTACTAGTACGTAGGCGTCGGCCTACAATCTCCTTTCATCCTCCAATGACCACATTTCATACATTTTCAGACTAGATACTCCTGAAGCACAACACTATAATCTAAAGGCCACTTTTCATCTAATTTTCATACTGGACCTATCATTGAAGCAAAAAACAATCAATACTAGCATCATCGATTTCTGAATCACTGAAACTCTGTCAACAAGACAGTCACCAAAACACAGAGTAGACAAAAAAACTCTGCAATAACAATCAGACCCAATGCAACTTCAAACATCATACTTCATAATGTATACGCTACTACAATGAATCAAACCCATGTACATACGCGCTTTCACCAAAGCCAACCCCTGTACAGATCTATAAATATTCAATCATGACTTGAAGTTATTTCAAACTTAAATTATACCCAGTTCAGAATATTACATGCGTCAATATGCGGATCTAGAATAACATAATCAACCATATAGAGATAGTTCATTTCAAACCATTTGATCCCGATCTATCCTTAGATCTTGTTCTCCATCAACCGATAAGATCCTTCCTTAGCTCAGATCAAGCAATGCGTCATCAACCCATAACCTGCATATTGGATCTCATGCTTCATCAGATATTCAATACTTTCTGAATGCCTTTGCCTAATGATCTTCCTCTCCTTTTATAGTCTTAGGCCTTACTCAATACCATGGTCCAAAACCATTGAGAACCAATACTAGGGACCCCATACCTGGGTTCAACACTTCGGACGCAATACCAAGGACCAAAACCATAGGTCTAAATACCACGGACCCAAAAATAAGCTTTCCCACATGTACGAGCTTTTCCATGCATGAAAGTGCGTGCATACGCGACTTTTGATCAAAAATCCCACGTGTGTACGTGCCTTTATGTTAGTGAAGCTGCGTGTATACCCTACTTGGTATATAGTGAACCTGCGCATATACGTGACTTGGTACATAGGGAACCTGCGTATAACCTATGTGTATACCCCACTTGGTATATAGTGAACCCGCATATATACTCTAAGCCTGCATATATACTCTTCTTCTTCATTCTTTGTAGTCTGATCATCAATTCTTTGCTACTGACCTGCTGCACTATGATCTGTCACCTGTGTGATTTTCCATCAAGGACAACACTTGTCTCATAATTCCAACAATCTCCCCCTTTGGACTTGATGGCAAAGCTAACTTGTCATACTGAGAACTGTCATTTGATTCCTTTGAGTTGTCCTGCATCCCATGCATTCAGTCACATCTGATATCTCTTCTGTAGATTCATCTATTTATATATAAGTGAGTTGTTCTTCTACGAGTGGGTTGCCATCAAGTACAACACATCCATCATAATACCAACAATCTCCCCCTTTGGACTTGATGGCAACAACACCAAATCACTCTCCCCCTTTGACATCAAGGGAAAAGGGCGGACCAAGATATTCTCTTTCCTTGATAAACACTCTGTTGTCCATACTTTCCTTGAGTACCTGCTGAAATCTCTGAATGTGCTCCCCCTTTGTATATGCCAAGGTGTACCAATCTGTCGATGCTCCCTCTGAGTAGATGTTGAAAGCTCTGCTCTTGCTGAAGTGTGTTGTTCATGCCCCCCCTAACTGTAAGCAAGGTCTGCAAAAAGATATTCTACAAGAAAGAACATGACACTATACCAAAGACTCATACATACATCCATCTCCCATCCTAGTGGGGATATACCAATATTGATTCATCCACCCAACCAAGTGGGGATAGATAAAAAATTTACACATGATAAAACAAGAACATCACATCATCCATCCCAGGCATAGTGGAGAAACCAACATAGGCCGTTACATGACCTTGATAATACATGACTGAAATATTTCAACATCCTTCCTTATGCATAGAGGGGGTACAAATTTCATTACATGACCAGAAGATATTTCATCAAATGACTACAATAGATAGAGACACACTATTACATCATGAGTCTTAATATGACCTTTACATGAGACCAAACATCTAAATAAGACCATGATAGTCATTAGCAACTATCATACATAACGTATGATTTGCTCCATAAGCATCTTTCAACAACATCTAGACCAGCAATAATGTTCTCCCTCTGTACCTATTCCATCTGTGCCAGATGGTTTCTGTCAGGCCCATATCAGACTCTTCTCATTCTGAGTTTGGCCCACTGATTTCCTTCAAATTAACATATACGCGACTGTATCCACAGAAACAAGCATATATACACGGATACTCCTTATGAAACTCATGTACAACCATTTCCAGATCAGCAATCTGTAAATGTCCTATGACAGGGTATGTCTGCATATAGATATCAACTCATCACCATAGCCATCTTATCAACAAGATCATCCATGTATCATCACTTGGGAATATCTCCATCAATCAACATATGTAAGTATCAACCTATCAACATATAGGTAAGAACTCATCATCATCATGTCTCCAACAATGCAACTTTGAGTAATCATTCATGTATCCAGCGCTATGTATCTTGAGATCAAGATCTTTTGTCAAGGCTTCTTTATATCATCAACTTCAACAATCCTCATCCACATGAGCACCAAGAACTATAGGAATCCTGCATCACAACTGTATTATATGATCTTTATGCATATGATGACAGTAGCATATAAGTGACTCATCATCAAGTAATGAAGTTGTGTATTCAAGCTTTGTACTTCTCCTTATCCTTATGAATATCACCATGTAAGCATCATATATGCACCATCTAAGAATCAATCCACAAATATGATCTGAACATCAACTATGTAACCCCAAGAATCATATGAGATTTTATCATGGACAACTCATAACCACATCATAGCAAGATATATCATTTAGCCATATAAGTATCATCACCAAGGACTATTAACCATAATGCCACCAATGCATTATTAAAGGCATATGCTCCCCCTCAACCTATGCCATTTGTTTACTGTTAGACCTGATCATGCATATATCGGCAATAAGCATCAAGTTAGGATCAAAACACTTCTAAACGTATTACAAGTATCAAGACATTTCCACACATCCTCAGTAGACTGTAACCAATAGATGAAATAATGGACTGAATCATATCAGACCCTTTTTTTGAGCCTGTCCCCACTTCCTTTCCTCAGACTGACATAAACATGACTTTGAAGTGTCTAACTCGCGTATATACATGACTTCCCCTTATGAAACTTGCATACGAGATTCAGGACACTGAAGTTTTACACTTTCAGCTCCCCCTGAGTCTGTGATATGTGTGTTGTGCTGTGTCTGTGCGGTGCCACATCTTTCTGATGGAACTTCCTTCTTTTTCCATATCTTCAAGTGTGATGATGTTTTCTCCTTTTGGTATGGTGCCGGTACTTTTTTCCTGCATTCCTTTGCTATATGTCCAAGCTTGTTACAGGCATAACATCTTACCTGTTTCATATTCCTTCTGTAGAAATCAACAACTTTGTGACCAAACATATTGCAAGAGAAACAATATCCCTTAAAGTACCTGGACCGTGATGATCTTTCTGTGTGATGGTCTTGAACCCTTCTACTTCTGCATCTGGCTGCAACATGTCCAAGATTATGACATACATAAAATTCAACATTATTCATTGGAGGAGTAAAAGGTTTTCTTTGAAGAATTTCCTTCCTTGGCTGTTGATGGGGTTGACCTCTCATCTCCTTGTTAAGCATTTCAGATTTATCATTAGATTCGCTTGTCTTACTTTGTGAACTAGATTCAACCTTAACAGATTCATTAAAACCAAGACCTGTTTTGATAGCAGGAGACCTTTGACTACTAAGAATATCATCCAAGATCTTAGTACTATCTTGAAATCGTAAGAGCTTATCCTTTTCTTCTAATTTTTCTTTTAGAATATTTACCTCAACCTGGAGATGCTATTCCTTTTCACGATATTGCTTCTTCATGTTTTCGTTAGCTTTTCTTCCTTCTTCTAACCGACGCCTTAGTTCAAGAACTTCATTTTCAAGAGCTTGGAGTAGAACCTTATTCTGCTTCTTTGATTCTTCAAGATCTTCCTTTAGTAAGAGGATCGTAGCTTCAAACCTTTCATAATAACTGGATCTATCTCTGAGTTTCTTGATTGTTGTTCTCCTTCCATTGACTTCATTTCTTAATGATGTCACTTCATCCTAAAACTTTTGACATTGAACTACATTGTCTTTGAATACCTTCCTTACCTTGTTTTCTTCCTCTAGTTGAGCCTTTTAGTTTGGTAGTCTCTTCTTTGAAGGCACATTCCCTTTTGTTCAATAGATCTTGTTGATCTCTGATTTTGTCTGTAAGCCTTTTAAATTCTACCTCTATTTGATATCTTTCTTGCTCACCCATAAGAGAAAATTCAGTTGTTTCACTATCACTTTCATCATCTTCACATGGATGGATACCAGAGGATAACAAATTCATACCTGATAGATCATGTTCATCTTCATTATGAAGTGATTCTGAATCTGAAGTGCTTCTTCCACATATTCCCCAATCGATGCTCCCACTGTCATAGTTCTTCAGAGATCTCTTCTTCTTCTTAGGGGCTTTCTTCTTGAGCTTCTTTCCCATTGTTCTACGGATCTCCTTTGAGCGATCAAGCTTCTACCAAAGGACCTGCTCTGATACCAATTGTTGGAAATAATACTGGAGGGGGGGGGGTGAATCAGTATTATCAAATCAATAAAACTTTTTCATTTCCATACTTAGATACATATATGCTACTTCAATTAATGGAACCCGCGGGTATATGCAACTATGTCTAATGCAACTAGCGTATATCCAAAATTCTTATGATTTAGTTAATCCATTAAATGTTGATATTTAGTTAGTGCATCAGAACTTCATTAACCATATGAACAGTAAGCAGGTGCAATAAAACAGAACAGATCTTCACACAAGAATCACACATGAACAACATGATATAACATGGAAACCCAATGTGGGTGAAAACCACCTGCTGCAAGTTGTCTCTATCTTCTTTTAATAAGAAACTTCATTTTACAATAGTTCTGTACTTGTGCAGTCTTATACCAGTACACAGGCTTCTACCTGCAGAGGGCTACAACCCTCTCTCGCTTTCAGACTCTCCTAGATGGGAGCTACAACCCCCTTAGCTCTTTTACTAGCTGATCCATTTACTAGTACGTAGGTGCCTACCTACTGAATGCTCCAATATTCACTCGTTCTCTAGCTGCTATGGGAAGGGAGCTACCACCCCCTTTGCTCTTGCACTAGATGATGTACTAGTACATAGGAACCGGCCTACAATCTCCTTTCATCCTCCAAGGACCACATTTCATACATTTTTAGACTGGATACTCCTGAAGCACAACACTATAATCTAAAGGCCACAATTCATCCAATTTTCATACTGGACCCATCAATATCATTGAAGCACAAAACAATCAATACTAGCATCATCAATTTGTGAATCACTGAAACACTAAAACTCTGTCAACAAGACAGTCACTAGAACACAGAGTAGACAACAAAACTCTGCAATAAAAATCAGATCCAACTACAACTTCAAACATCATACTTCATAATGTATACGCTACTACAATGAATCAAACCCATGTACATATGTGCTTTCACCAAAGCCAACCCGCGTACAGATCTATAAATATTCAATCCGGACTTGTAGCTATTTCAAAATTAAATTATACTCAGTTCAAAACATTACATGCATCAGTATGCAGATCTAGAATAACATAATAAACCTTATAGAGATAGTTCATTTCAAACCATTGGATCCCGATCTATCCTTAGAACTTGTTCTCCATCAACCGGCAAGATTCCTCCTTAGCTCAGATCAATCAATGCATCATCAACCCATAACCTGCATATTGAATCTCATGCTTCATCAGATATTCAAGACTTTCTGAATTCCTTTGCCTAATGATCTTCCTCTCCTTTTATAGTCTTAGGCCTTACTCAATACCATGGTCCAAAACCATTGAGAACCAATACTAGGGACCCAATACCTGGGTTCAACACTTCGGACGCAATACCAAGGACGAAAACCATAGGTCTAAATACCATGGACCCAAAAATAAGCTTTCCCACATGTACACGCTTTTCCATGCATGAAAGTGCGTGCATACACGACTTTTGATCAGAAATCCCGCGTGTATACACACCTTCGTATTAGTGAAGCTGCGTGTATACCCTACTTGGTATATAGCGAACCTGCGTATATATGCGACTTGGTACATAGTGAACCTACATATAACCTGTGTGTATACCCTACTTGGTATATAGTGAACCTGCGTATATACTATGAGCCTGCATATATACTCTTCTTCTTCACTCTTTGTAGTCTGATCATCAATTCTTGGCTACTGACCTGCTGCACTATGATCTGTCACCTGTGTGATTTGCCATCAAGGACAACACTTGTCTCATAATGCCAACAATCTCCCACTTTGGACTTGATGGCAAAGCCAACTTGTCATACTGAGAACTATCATCTGATTCCTTTGAGCTGTCCTGCATCCCATGCATTCAGTCACATCTGATATCTCTTTTATAGATTCATCTATTTATATATAAGTGAGTTGTTCTTCTACGAGTGGGTTGCCATCAAGTATAGCACATGCATCATAATGCCAACACCTCAGAGGGCTCTCTCACTAGGTTTAGGTATTTTGATTAATGATTAGATGGCTAAGTCTAAGAACAAAATGAACAAAATTATAACTGGTTGACTGGTTGAAACTATGATTAGAAAATATCTATTGGACTATGGAGTCAAAATAGTCTTCAACGAAATAACATGATCAGCAAAACATGGAAGTCAAGGCACTTAGAGTTTAGGTTTATGAATAAAACAGTAACAGAATGAAAAAACAAAGTTTACAAGCATGTGAAGGAAGTTAGAGCATTTTCCAATGAATTCTAAGTATCAAAA
Organism: Pinus tabuliformis; assembly: GCA_031772625.1. Classification (NCBI taxonomy): domain Eukaryota; kingdom Viridiplantae; phylum Streptophyta; class Pinopsida; order Pinales; family Pinaceae; genus Pinus; species Pinus tabuliformis. The sequence goes on along the minus strand of CM062817.1, from coordinate 1,909,288,458 downwards.
TCTCATACCACTGCAAATAAGTAATTGAACAAATCCATAAGAACAACAAACACATAAACTCTTTGTGAAGATTCAATAGTTAAATTGATCTCTGTATTAAGTATGAAAGCCACAGTTTCTTACAGTAACACAATCTTTCCTTTACTAATGAAATTTCCAACCCTTGAACTAATCAATTCTCAAGCTTTATATATAGTCTTACAACTTTGGATACTATGATCCATCTTTGGAGGAATTCCAATTCCTAACTTTGACACCTATCTATTCATCAAACAAACTACTTAATTACAACTTGATAGCTAATTGTCTTTAAGAGTCCTAATACAAATAGGAGTGAAACTCATAAATAATCCTTTTAAAAACCTTATCTATGACTTAAATACATTCTTTAATCAGTTGCCAACCCATGTCTTCGAGCTTGATGATGTCCATAGTGTTGTTGCAAAACCTGTTGAGTCATGACCTAACTGTCCTGAAAACTAGGAGACAGAGTTCCTCCTTTTAAGGCCCTTAATCCTAAGTGCCTATATTCAAATAGTTTTACTGGTGTACATGTGGCATGGATTAATAATCCATAGAAACTTCATTTGTCCACCTATGCAAGAAAGGGAATCTCGAATAGATGAATAAGAGTAAATCACGACTGTGATACGTAAATAGCTTGTTTTTGCAGCACAACTTTTATATTACTTATGGAATACTTCTATGAACCATTATGCATCACTGCCATATGAAACTTCATCAATGATCCTCATATGTCTACCATCAATCATCAAACTTGGAATTTATCAGACCTTACCTTCGAAATACATCCATAAGGTGCTAAATGGTCACCTTCAGTAGTTTCGTAATGCACTACGAAACTGTTGTGTAAGCTCATTTTCAACACGGCCTTCAAAAATCTGTAGTTTGGGATTTTTTTTGAAATTTCATAAAGACTGATATGATCACCAAGAATCAAAAAAACTTACCCTTATGAGATGTTCTTCTTCACAGATGTTCTTCTCTTTTATGCCAAAACTGTCCTATAAATTTATCATGTCTGCGTTGCTTTTATCTGAAAAATAGCTGTTGAGACACAACCTATATCTTTTGATCCCTGATATCTTTTACAAAAATGGAGGAAAATTTTGTAGATAAGAATGTTTATAAGGAAAACCTCTCTCAGTTTTTTGAAAACCAGCTTCAGTTGTCCCGAATCTGCATTACAAAATCATGTATAAAACAAGAAGATTCAGAATTTTACAAATAGGTCTCAAAGGGAACTTTGAATCTCCAAATTGGTAGCACCTGGAAGAAATTTAAAAGAGGTTTTTGTTCACTATTATGTTCTTAGAAAAAACTCCTTCATATTTTTGAAAATCATCTTCATTTACCTGAAAATTCCTTTTGAAACCAACAGCTCAAAATAGTCCAAGGAACACACAAATCCCCTTGCAGCTCCTGGTAGAAATACATGTAACCTGTTTGGATGAAATCTTGTGTGAAGCTGAAGTCATCCATGATAGCCTTCTTTTCATCCTTTCATATTCATGTCAATTTCCCTTTATAATCCAAAATTCCCTCTTAAAAATATGACAGCTGTAAAGAACTTTTTGGACAACAAGTTGTTTGTCAAAAAGTTAACTTTTCAAAGCTGACAGCTGACTGATACATGCAAAGGTTGGAAAGTAAATGCCAAATAGGAGCTTGGGTAAATTTTTGAAGGAATGATATTCGAATGTGGAGCGAAATGTGACAAAATGAGGGAGTGGAAAGCAACAACCACTTCATCAACCAATAAAAATAACTCTGTTTTTCCTAAAAAATAAGGTTGCACTCTTGAGCTCCTATATCTTGATTCTTGATAGCTGTTACAAAAATGGATGAGGTTTTCGTAGATAATAAAGTTTGTAAGAAAAACCTCTCTCAAGTTTCAAAAACGAGTTTGCAATTGCTCAGGAACCCCCTTTGAATTTAACTACTAAAAACAGAAAAACAAGGTTTTTTCCTCATAGTGCGCTACGGAATTAGCTGTTTTCGTAGTGCAAATCACCTTTTTTGAACTAGCTGCGCTACGAAATTGTGGATTCCTATGTATGCTCTTTTTTCAACATAGTTTTCAAAATGGTTAAAAATATGAGTTCTAAACAGCATGTGAGACTTCTAGGACATGGAACAAGGCTGATTTAACTTTATTTGGATATGAAAATGAGACTCTTAACCTATCACCTACCCATTATCAAGACTAAAATGACCTTTAGACCTCCTTGAAATCATGACCAAAAGCAGAGTTGAGACAATGATGTTTTGAGAATTTTTGGGTGATAACAGTGGCTCCACTAGGGATAGTGTGCCCCAGTGGTACACTAAGAACTGGTAGCTCCAGTGCTACTATCCATCCTTTAGAATAAAAATCTAAAATTCTTCCCAATATTCTCCTCAAGCTTTAATTATTTCTCCAAGAAGAACTCAAATTGAACCTACTAAAAAATGTTCAGTCAACTTACCCTGAGCTTATTTGCACATTCCTACCTACCCTATCAGCTGCAACCTCCATTTGTAGCTCAAGGAACATGAAACTTCCAATGAAGCCAGTCATTGATTTGATCTTAAACTTGAATCTCTTGACTGTGCTTGAAGCAAAAATAAACATGATATTGAAATAACCGAGGCATCATGAGATGTAACTGATCTTCAAGATGAAAATATAACTGGAAATCTGAACAATAACTCTTTTCCATTTAATCAGCTATAGGGTCAAAAAAGACATGATTAGTTTGATGATCATCATAACATTCTATATCTTCAGAAAATTGATTCTTAGCCACACAAGATTCCTTTGATATGCTATCCAACTACTTTTCTGAATGATTCCCACAAACAATGTAATTTTCCTCATTATTATGATCATTCATTGATGTAATATGCTGCGAAGTATGACATAAAAATCCCCCCTGTTCCTCTGTTTAAGGGTTATAAAAGCTATCTTCCAGTATTTCTTCTTGGTGTTTGCAATGATTTTCATACTCTTTATGATCAAAAGAATAGAAAGTTTGCTACATCTTTACATTTATCTTAGAGGATGTAACATGGTTTTCATAAGTAAACCCCTGCCGATTTTCATGTTGCATTTCGTGGGATGTTATCCTTTCTTCTTGGTGTTGAAATGTATTGTTATGAAGAGCCTATAAAATTTCTTCATCCATGAATTCATCATCATCATAAAAATCCTACAAATATTGAATAAAACTCACAAAATGTTTACAGCAATCTTTGACCAGAAATAAGGAGGGATGACACTCTTTATACATCAAATAGAATACATCATGGAAATTAACAAGCGAATATATTGAACCGTTTTCCAAACCTTTATATCAAGTGTTATAGACATTTTTGGGCCCTACAACCCCAAGCATGAAATGTCCATAAACCAAAGGCTCCTAAGTCCCTAAAAGTGTTGTTCTAACCCCTAAAAGAACAAGTTCAACAGATTACAACTTCTCCCAGAAGTTCTCCATGAAAAACTGCTCAGAATTGGTCAAAACAAGATCATTTTAGCTGCTCCACTGGCTAGGTGTGTTGCATCTCACCTAAATACACTATGTGGGTGCATACAATTTCAAAAATCCCTTCTGTGGGGTGCGATGGGCGAGAAATGACAAATGGCAGTGTCATTCCACGAGGTGGAGAGGCAATGGAAGCTTCTAGAAACTTCTCTTGTGACACTCGCCTCACTAAATTCGACCAAGGATGAGTAAGAGACCATCAGTCTCCAAGTGGAAGCAAGAAATATCAGAGGGAAGAAACTAATCAAATCACAAGCTGACTCATCCCCCTTACAGATATCTATATATGGATCCCTCATCCCAGAGATCCAGAGGCTGGAATTTTGCATATTGTAAGGAATTGCTGTTGGTTTCTTGAGACAAACATCATACTGTTGGGTGATCTAAGCTTTGTTTGAGGTGAAGAGGGGCTTCTTTGCTGGGAGGTTGATGCTGGGTCAGAACAACTGGTTGTAACTCCTCTTGGCTCTTTTCTTGTTTATCAATAAAATCTATTCAAGTTTTCCTCCATGCTTTTGTGTCAATTGATGCTTGCTACATTCGTATGGTCAATTTACATCTGATCCTATATTATTTATGATTATAGATCCATGTCTTTGTATAGTGCTATGCTTATGTGACCTTACAGGTACTTTGTGAAGCCGGGCGTGCAAGGGAGCAGGTAGCTGAAGACTATCAAAGGAGAGAGGAATCAAATCAGGAGATTAGCGCAAGACAGAGGTTGGTCTTTCTGTTCCTCTCTATCTGGAGGTCAATTTAGGCAGTCTGGCCCTCAAGGGAAAACCATTCCCTTGAGTTCTGGATTACCACCGTATGGGGGGTAGTATACCCTTTCATTATCCCCTCTGGGAGGATATCCATACAGGAGTTCACAACAACATTTGGGTTATACTAGAATTACCTCAAGCGGTTGGGTACCGATACTACCTCAACAACCAAGAGTTGTATATTCTATGCAACAATGCTTACCTATGTCAAATATACCAACTACGCCTGCTATTGTGACAGTCTCGCAAGTTCAAGCGCTGCCCGTTGTATGCCAACCTCAAGTCTCTCAGGTTGTAATGCAACAACCCCTTGACCCTGCGACTTAACCACAATCGCCGACTAGTGGAATGACACAGGTTCAAAACAGGATCATTTCAGTTGCTCCACTGGCTAAGTGCGTTGCATCTCACCTAAATACACTGTGTGGGTGCGTTGCATTTCAAAAATCCCTTCTGTGGGGTGTGAGAGTTACAACCAGTTGTTCTGACCCAGCATCAACCTCCCAGCTGTGGAGCTGTAACAAGGGTCTTTTTCACCTCTAGTTATCTCACATTACAAGTCAATCCGGGAGCGTTTTGTTATTGTAAGGGACATCTTAATTTGAGGCTATTTGTCAGGATAATGCTTCGTAGTATAGATCTAAAGAATACAAGAGTAAACGGATGCTAATGCTAAATTACTTTTGCATAAAGAAATCACACACGCAGCAACTTCGTCGGTCGAGGGTATGGAATTAATAACCTATCCCCCTAGAAACTGATGAAGGAGTATGGATCATGATCTGGGAGCATTATAGCGTCTGCTGTATCTCACAACAGTCTTGAACCTCCTCTCATGCCACTTCAATAAACGCAAGCGAAAGGAACAACAATAAAACAGAATGAAACAACAACTTCAGGAATGGAACAGCAATAAAAGGAACAACAGTAAATGGAACGGCAGTAAATGGAACAGCAGTAAAGAAACTAAGTCTCGTGAGGTCAACACTTCCAATCCTTGGCACACACTTACATACAAAAGGAAAGCAATCATTTATACAGGTTTGCAGCTTAATCAAATGGAACAGCAAATTATTAAAGACAGGAAACGTCAATCATATATATATCAAATGGAATAACAAATCATTAAAGACAGGAAACGTCAATCATATATATACGATCTGCAATAGTCACCAACAATCCATTAACCCCAATCACCTGTAGCTGAAATATTCTACTTATGAATTCTGTAATTGATGCAAACAATTCGGATCAACAGTATGCGAAGAATCCTGAAAGTATGATATGAACTTGTTACAGAGATTTATAACAGGAAAGCTACAGATGAATAAATATGAAACGACATGGAACCATAACAGATTAGGAGAAACAAACCACACAAAGCAGAATTGTAATGGTACAATCAGCCAGTGTCCGTTGGAGCTGGGCCCAAAGCTTCCAATGGCGCACTGCCGTAAACTACTTCAGACGCACGGAGAAATTAACACCAAGATATTATATTAACGCATCAATGAGATTACAAAACTAAGTCTCAGAGAGACTCAATAGTCTGAGTTCAACTGACAATAAAATTCATGACAGAAAGTTAAGGATACCCAAAAGTCATCCCCTAGTTTTCAATGCTACCCTCCTTTTATACAATTAACGGCGGAGTTCACCGGTCGACAAAACGATTGATCGTAGCGATCCCTCAGGATCGAAGATCCTGAGGGATCCGCTAAACTGTTAACGCTTTCTTTTACTCGGCCTACATTTCCGAACTGGCAGTCCTTCATCTCGTTCCGGACTGATCTTCCTTGATTTACTCGACCTGGTCTGAACCTTATTTAGAGTTGGAGGGACAGCCGTTATCTTCTCATCAAATCCTCGTTTTGCATTGCGCCTTTCTGCTTTTACCTTTTCCTACGTAGGGAAGACAATTGTTAGTGATTGGATCATTTTAGATTCATTCTCGTTGCATTTTCCCTACTTTATAATAAAGAAAAGATTACAACTATTGCTTAAAACATCACTAAATCATTTATTAAAACATACCTTCCCAATGCTCTACACACCCCCCGACTTACTCTGTTTCATGGCCTCATGAAACCGTTATAATTAACATGGAGAGCAGTAAGAGAATAGGCTGGAGAGGGTACTTCATGAGGGGGTCTGCAACCATGATAGGCAACCAGATTATCAAAGAAATAATGCAACTGATCTGCAGGCATATCATACAAGGCCTGGTACCCCGGTGCAGGGTGCCAGATAATTGGGCTACGGAACCGATATCCTAACCATGATGGTTCGGCTTGCAGAATGCACTGGCCATAAAAAGGCAGTCGTTCAGCAGCCAGCTCAAAGTTCTCATATCTGAAGGGCTCCCTGAGCTGGATGCTTGGGGTGGAAATCCGATAACGGAATTTGGCAGCCTCCAAGGCGGAATCTTTAATAACCAGGAAGTATTCTAAGCTATTTCGGATCAACTCCTCATGCATGGGTCCTAGTAGTTTTATAACGCCAGGGTTTCTCATAAGGCTTTTGTGTGATTGCCATAGGCGAACTGGATCTTGAGGCTCAGCCCTGACCCATAGATCTAGGCTGTGCTCCTGCCTCTGAAAGGCATTGTAAGCCCTGAGCCATTTTAACTGGTTGACCCCGAATGAAACAAAGGCTTGCAGCTGTATATCCCCCACAAAGGGGCCAGGGTTTAGATCAGTTTCCTGCTCAAGCACCATATTGTGCAAATAAAATTCGCATAATAATCGTTGGACCTTAACCCCATAATGTTTGCAACAATCAATAAAATCATTAACAGTGTTAATCTGAATGGGGGCACCTGCCCTGACAGCTTTTATTTTCAATCTTAAGTATCTTTCAAGGAGGAATAAAGCATAATTCTTCGCGGGGGCCCTGCAAGTCAAAACATCATCATACAATGAACATACAGTGTCCAATTGTTTAATAACAGCATCTAGTCGATGTGTTACCTTAGCAACCTTTTCTTGTTCCTTCTGCCATCCTTCAAAAGCCTGACTCTCCGATTCACTCATGTTTCGCAGCTGCTGTTGCAGTTCTTCATGTTTTTCCAGAGGGATCCTTTGTTCCTCTAACTGCTCAGCCCTCTGCTGCAATTCTTCGTATTTTTCTCGAGGAATCCTCTGCTCAACCTCCTGTTGCAGCTCCTCATATTTCTCTTGAGGGATCATTTGTTCCTGTAGTTGTTCAGCCTCTTGTTGGGCCTGTCTTATCTCGCGGCGCAAGGCCTTGGTTTTTGGATCCCTTTCCCATAATTCCCTGGAGGCAGGAAGATTCGCCTGGACCTTTACATTTCGTCGCTTAATTTTCCCTGAAGGTGGTGTCTCAGTGTGAACTGCTCTATTTTCTCCTTCCTTCTTGACATGTATAAAGGGGTACGGTGGTCCCTCTGTAACTGGGATGTCGGCTTTAATTGGAACGGCAGTCAGTTCTAATGGGCCGTTTGGAATATCAGCCTGCTCCTTTATGTCAATAGGAACGGCATTCTGGTGCCCTGCTCCAGATGGAACAGCATTTTGTTCCTCAGTATTAATTGGAACAGCTGCAGGTTTGCTAGCAGAGTATCGACCTACTAGATGTCTATAGGTGCTCTGTCTTCCTCTCTGAGATGTCCCAGCTGTATTTGTCCTTCTTTTTCTTCTCACAGTCCTCTTTATTCTCAAACTGGCTTTCAGACTCCGAATTTTCTGCCGAAGCTGGGCTATAATATTCAGCAATTTCTGCTGTTTTCTTCTCAACTTCTTAATTTATTTTGCCTCGGCTGTGGGCACATGGGCAGCCCTCAGTTCTGCTCCTCTTTCATCAAGGGTTTCTTCTATCATTCGGGGAACGTCCTGTTCCCGACAGTCATTTTCATCCCCCCCGCCATCAGCGGGTGGATTTCCTTCTGGTGTTTTGGGAACGGCTTGTTCCTGATTGGTATTCAGATTTTCTTTGTCAATGACAGGGGGGTTTTCTTCCCCTGCCATCCCATCATGCAATTCGTCACGCGCCTCTTCCTCAGAAGGTCCTTCGGGAGGCTCTGCCGGACTAGAGGGTGAAGGATAACCTCTAAGGCTGGCCAAGATGGTGGCCAGCTCTTCTTCCTCCACAAGGTTTTGTGGATGGCTACCCCCCAATTGTTCCATCTCCTTCTCCCGAATTGGCTGCTCAGTAGCTGCCTCTGGATAGCTGGTCTCGGCCACAGAGTCATCATCCCTATCTCCTTCTTCAGCTCCTACTTCATTCTCTGTTTGTTCCAGGTTTTCCCCAGGTATTTGTTCTGGCGCTGGAGGGTCTTCTATTATTTCAATCGGCTGGCCTATGTTTGGCTGGATTTTTTCCAGCCTACCTCTTATCTTTGCCAACCGAACTGACTTTCTAGGCCTCCTGGGCTATTCGGGTGTGCTGACCACCTGTTCTTCCGCCTCCACCTTTCTGCGTTTTTCAACCTGTTCTTCTGTGCCAGAGGAATGCCTTCGCTTTAAGGTAGCAGGTCTTTCTGCGGCCAATTCCTTACGTTTTTCTGCATGTCTAGTTGCTTCAGGGGTGCATTTTTGTTTCCCTAGCTTTATGCGTTTCTTTGCTTGCTCGGTTGTGCCCGAGGGTTGCTTCGGTTTTGGCGATTCTCTAGGTTTTTTAGGTGTTTCGGCGGTGCTAGCGGGGTGCTTCGTCTTTGGGGATGGTGATTCTACTCCCCCTTCAATTGCTGTAAGAAGTTCCCGCCAGCTGGTCTGCTGCCGAGCGAGACTGTATGTCACTATCAGGCGGATCAGTCCGTGGTGGCTAACCACTACGTCTTCATGGTGTGCCTTTTTCAGGCTCCGAGAGGTATCATGCAACAATGAATTTAACAATGCAGGGAGATTCACAGCACATTTTCCTTTTAACACAGCTAAGAGCTTAAGGTGACGCGGCCTTACCACATCTTTTCGTCCTTCGCAGGTGATGTAGCTCTGTACTACCTTTGCCAGTTCGCTCCAAGGTTCTCCCAGTGTTGCCAGCAGCACTCCTTTTCCCTTCACTGTCAGCTCCTGCCCTTCATCTTGGAAGAGTTCTACGATCTTTTGCAGTCTTTCTTTCTTTGTCGTCCATATTGGACCTAAGTCTGGTAATCCGGTTACTTCCGCGATTATTTCCTTCGTGACTGCTATCTGCTTCCCACCTACCACTGAGTGTTCTTCCTGCAAATTCTGCAGGAATTCCATGGCCACTATTTCGTTTGATTTGCGTAGGCGGCCAAAATACGTTAACCACCCTGCTTTTTCTAAGATCTTCCGAGCGGCTTCGGAGATTATGAGCTCGCTCGGCTCGCTTCTGATAGATTTTCCCCCCATGGTTCTGTTTCAGGGTCTAGATGGAACAGCAATGCAAAGAATGTAATTGCGGCAAAAAGAAAAGACACAGAGCATGCATGAATAATTGATCATAAATAACAACTTTTTCGAAAAATAGCATTGTCATGCCGTTAACGCATATCGTACCTCTGTATCATATCATTTCCGAATGATGTGTTAACACGTGGCCGGCGGAGTAATGAAGTCACCTCCCCCCCGCGCGAAATGATAGGCTGCCTCAGCCGTCAAATAGAAGAAGGCGGTCATCCCATCACCGAGTCATAATGGAGCAGCTTATAAAGTTTTGCCATGTTGCAGATTAGACAGAGAAATACCGAGATCGATGCGACGGATAGATCGCGTTTAACATAAGCCTTCGTGATGTGATGCAGAACATAAGGATAGGACGTCTAGCACTCATGGAAAGTCTGAGATAGTCATAGTCAATGCCTTTGCCATAATTGGTAATGATAAATATTCATGTGACGTATCCATTAAGGTGTAAGATATAATTATTACGAGGATAGAAAGAAATATTTAATAAGATCCAAATTGGTGTATATGTTTTGACTCCGATACCATTAACAGAGCTCTGCTGCCGACCAGTGTTTATAACCGTGGCAGAGTTGTTTATTTCACCCTGGAACCATAGTCCTTTGTGTAGTTTTGAAGAGCAATTCTTGTCAACATGCAGGCCATCATGCTGGCTTGGTAACCAGATAACCATGACGCCATTCACCAGAGAGGCGCGAAACGTGGGCAGGCTGGCTCGTGATGAGACCCCCTGTTCGAAGGTTTGTTTATATAATGAACCTGTTGGACCATATCCCTGGTGTGGTGGCCATAATGGGAATGCCACTTCGCTTCCAATCTTATGATCATAGTAGGCTGGTTCTTAATGAAACCCCCTATCCTGCATTTGACAAATAATTTCTTTTGGTTCTGCTGCTTTTTCTTTTGAGATAGACTTTTGCTCTTGTATAGTTACACATAAGGGTGGTTCAGCCCTCCTTAAGAGTGGGAATGGCGGAAGAAGTCTTGTTATCCCAATAGGAAAATATAAATTTTCTATTCTTATTTCCAAGTAATAATAAAGAAAATTGTAGGAACGTAACATGATGAAATTTTCCAACAGGGCAGAGGAGGTGAGACTTATGGCTGAAAGAATGATGAGTGTATGGTTCCCTCCTTTGTTGTATCAATACTAGGGCTGTTATAGATAGCGATCTATGATGTGCTGATCTTGATATATCATGCCTTTTATATTTGTTGCATAAATGTATAGCTGCTACTTATGGCCTCGGGACAATGTTTTCTTCTTATAGAAAGGACGAGGGCAGACTATTTCTTTCTTGCAAGGGAGGGTGGGAGGGTTCTTTTGATGTAATGTCCTAAGATAACAAAAACACTTAAATGTTGCTTGCTAAAAAAAAGAATTGAAAAAAACACACAAATGTTGCTCCTTCTAAAAAGGGATAAAAAAAATTCAAAAGTGCTGTTCCTTTTGAAAAGGAACAGCAAAAATTCAAAAGTGCTGTTCCTTTTGGAAAGGAACAGCAAAAATTCAAAAAGTGTTGTTCCTTTTGGAAAGGAACAGCAAAACTCAAGGGTGCCGTTCCTTTTTGAAAAGGAACAGCAAAACACACAAGTGCTGTTCCTTTTGAAAAGGAACAGCAAAACACGCAAGTGCTGTTCCTTTTGAAAAGGAACAGCAAAACACGCAAGTGCTGTTCCTTTTGAAAAGGAACAGCAAAACACACAAGTGTTGTTCCTTTTTGAAAAGGAACAGCAAAACTCACAAGTGCTGTTCCTTTTGAAAAGGAACAGCAAAACTCACAAGTGCTGTTCCTTTTGAAAAGGAACAGCAAAACACACAAGTGCTGTTCCTTTTGAAAAGGAACAGCAAAACACACAAGTGCTGTTCCTTTTGAAAAGGAACAGCAAAACACACACTTCAAACAAAATTTACAATTTTATATACAAAATGTGGTAATAAAGAATGAACTTCTTACCAATCTATAGGGGAGGAAGTTTTTGCTTCCTCTCCCATAATCTTGATGTTAGTATCTTGGCGTAACTGCTGGCAAAATGATTCCCGAGTGAGCGGTTTGCGATACAGACGAACTCGGTGGCCGTTTACCTTAAATGTATATCCAGATCCATCAATTGTAATCAAAGTAAGGGTCCCATTGTCATGGACTTTTTGAATCTCGTATGGTCCCAACCATCGAGTCTGAAGCTTCCCCGGGAAATCCTGAAATCTAGAATCGTATAAGAGAGCCCAGTCTCCTTCGTGAAATATCTTGTTTTTGATGAGCGCATCATGCCATTTGGCTCACTGCTGCTGGATGAGTGCTGTATTCTGTAATGCAGCGAGCCTTGTTTCGTCCAACTCATTAATTTGCTGTAATCGATTTTTCTGTGCTTCACTTAAATCTAATCCGACTTCCTGGGCAGTTCGCAGGGTTTGGATCTCAAATTCGATAGGAAAAATGGGTTGCTTTCCAAACACTAAGTGATATGGTGAATAGCCAGTGGTACTTCTCCATGTGGTTCGATAAGCCCACAGTGCCTCCGGTAGTCGGGCGGCCCAATCGCGGCGGTGTGAGGCAACAGTTTTTGTCAAAATTGACTCTATTATCTTATTACTGTTTTCAACTTGCCCATTTGCCTGCGGATGGTATGGGGTAGTAATTTTGTGATGGATGTGATGGTTACTGAGTGTTGCAGCTAATTTATGTCCCACAAATTGTGGTCCTCCATCTGTAACCACTTCCCTTGGAAGACCATAACGTACAAACAAATGGAACAAGAACTGAATTACCGACTCCTCTGTAGCTCTGGGTAATGCCTCCGCCTCAACCCATTTGGTAACATATTCAGTTGCCACCAAAATGTAGGTTTTTTGGTTTGATGGGGGGTTGATGGGTCCGACAAAGTCCAGAGCCCAGCGTTCGAAAGGTTCGATCACCAATTGAGGCCGCAAAGGCATTTCGTCTGCTGGGCCACGTCGTCCTACACGCTGACAACTATCATAGGCCTGGACAAATTTTTTGGCATCTTTGAAGATTGTAGGCCAATAATATCCCGTTTGTAATACTTTGTGTGCTGTCCTTCGTTCAGCGAAATGTCCTCCACATGGCCCGTCATGGCAGGCTTTCAAGATATCAAAGATTTCGTCTTCTCGAATACATCTTCTGATTTCCATATCTGCGCCTGTGTGAAACAGATAGCCCCCAACCCACGAAAATCGATTGCTTTTCGCTACGATTTGTTTCCGTTCATTGGGAGTTAAATGTTTTGGAAGCTTACCTATTGCAAGATAATTAGCCACATCAGCGTACCAGGGAGTCTGAACAGCGACTGCAAATAAGTGTTCATCTGGGAATTGGTCCTCAACTGCTGCTGTTTCAACTGATTTTGGTATTCGTGAAAGAAAATCAGCTACAGGGTTCTCCTTCCCTGGTCGATCTCTGATTTTAATGTCGAATTCCTGCAACAAGATCAACCACCTGGTTATTCTTCCATTTGTAACAGGCTTATTTGCTAAATACCTAATAGCAGAATGGTCTGTATACAAAATAACGGGATAGCCTGTAATATAGTGTCTAAATTTATTAATAGCATGTATCACAGCTAAAAATTCTTTTTCGGTGACAGTGTAATTTAATTCAGCCGGAGCCAAATTTTTGCTGATGTAATAGATAGCGTATGGTCTTTTCTCTTCTTCTTGGCCCAACACTGCACTGATTGCTGTGTCTGAGGCGTCGGTTGAAATTTGGAATGGTAAGTTCCAATTAGGTCCTCTGAGAACTGGAGCTGTAGATAGCAACTTTTTTAATTCTGTGAAGGCTCGATCACATTTTTCTGTCCACAAAAAATCAACATTTCCAGTTAATGCATGTAGAGGTGCGGCAATATGTGAGTAATGTTGTATAAATCGTCTATAATACCCAGAAAAACCAAGAAAATTGCGTACCTCTGTTTGATTAGTGGGGGTTGGGATAAGCATGAGTATTTGAATTTTAGCCGGGTCTACCTGAATGCCAGCTGCTGAGATGTAATGTCCCAGAATGAGTCCTTCTGTCATCATCATGTAACATTTTTCGTGACTCAAGCAAAGCCTGGTAGCGATGCAACGCTCTAGGACTTTTTCGAGAGTGTCCAGGGCTGGATCAAAGTCATCTCCATATGGTGTGAAATCATCCATATAGACTTCCAATCCATCATTAATTAAATCTGCGAAGATGCTAAGAACAGCCCGTTGGAATGTGGCCGGAGCATTACATAATCCAAAGGGTAAGACTCGGTAGGCGAACGTTCCCCAGGGGCAAGTAAAGGTAGTCTTGTCCTGGTCTTCAGGGGCAATCTGAATCTGGTTATATCCGCTGAAGCCATCCAAAAAAGAAAAAAATTTCTTGCCTGCTAAGGTGTCCAATACCTGATCTATGAAAGGGAGAGGGAAGTGATCTTTTTGTGTAGCTTTGTTTAATTCTCTGTAATCAACACAGATCCTCCATTTCCCATTCTTTTTAGGTACGACCACAAGTGGGGAGACCCATTTGCTGTCAGAAATAGGATAAATAAAATTAACGTCTAATAATTTCTGCAGCTCATCTTTTACAACATCTTTTAAATGGGGATTGAGTCTTCTCTGTGGTTGGCGAGCCGGTCTTGCATCTTTCTCGATATAGATACGATGTGTACATAGCTGGGGATCAATCCCCTTCATATCGGGATAGTCCCAAGCAAATGCCTCTTGATACTTTCGTAGGAGCTGGATGAGTTTGGTCTCTTGCTCAGGTGTCAGATTAGTGTTAATGTTTAAAGTTTTGCCCGGTTCAATTTGTATTACTTTGCTGTTAGCAACAGAGGTTACAGGTATATTTGGGTCATTGTCATCTTTTAGAGGATCTTCCTCTAATTCGTTATCAAATGCCGCTTTTATCATAAAGCATTGTGTATACGATGTGGATTCTGTTTGATTAATGAATTTATTGATGGCATCATCTTCCGTTTGATCTTTAAAATCTAGCGCTTCCTGAACTGTTAATGGTGGTCTAATATTATCAGTAATATATGAGGTAGGGCGCAGATTGGTCAGCGATGTATGAGGTGTGATGCTTGGCTGGGCTGGCGGGTACAAGATTAAATTTTTGATATCCGGTCCTCTGGTTATGGTCATGTTTCCCTGCCGGCATCCAATGTAGGCGTCAGCAGTAGCGAGCCATGGTCTACCTAGAATTAGCGGATGTCCATCTAGTCGGGTTTTTGGATTAATCACCAGAAAATCGGTCGGGTATTCCCAAGAGTCCACTGAAACCATGACATCATACAAGGTGCCTTCTGGTCTTATTACTGATCAGTCAGCTAGCTCTAGTAAAGTGGAAGTAGGCTCTACCGATGTGATTCCAAGCTTCCGACAGGTTGATGTTGTCAGGATGTTAATCGCAGCCCCTAGATCTACTAAAACGTTGGTCAGGGTCTACCCACAGACTTGAACAGTGACAATTGGGTTTCCAGGATCCTCATATTTAATTGGTGTTTCTTTCCCTGATAAGAGGTCGGATAAGGTGCCGACTACCTGGACTCTAGGGTTAGGGGTTATATTTCTTTTTGTTTTTCTGCTACACAGGTCTTTTATGGTTTTTGCATATATGGGGATATCCTGTATAGCCTGAAGGAATGGAATTCTTATATACAAGTTTTGAAGTTCTCCCAGAATATCAAAATCCGGATATTGCATTTGTCTTGGAATGGCCAGTCGTTCTGGGAACGGTGGAGAAGATGTAATTACTTGCTGATGAACCTGATCTTTACTTACTTCTTCTTGTTGTGACGGCTGTTCTATCGGTAACTGGTTTTCAATATGAGCGGTTCTATGTCCCTCAGTTTCTATTATTCGCCCAGATCTCAACTGAAGATCATTGCACTCCTGCAGAGCAGATTCAATCTCGGAAGATTCTATAATTTGAAGAGATTGAACTGGTCGATTATTTGGGTTCGGGTTGGGTTGGGCTGGGAGCTGCGGTCTTAGGTTGGGCTGGGGATTTTGTTGCAAGGCTGGCAGAGTTGGTTGAGGGAGCGGAATTGATCCTGGTGTTTGATATGTCGATCTTGGCCAGTTGCTCTGCCAGGGTGAACTTTGCGAAGTGGAAGGGGTCCACTGCGGAGGATATGAATTATTTGGCCAATATGGCGGAGGATAAGGACAGTTTGGCCAACCAGCTTGGTTCATCCAAGGGTTCGGAGTAGGAAACATTTGAGGCGGCCAATTTGAAAACGGTTGCTGAGACTGATTTTGCCACATATTCTGTTGCTGAGCATTAAATTGCGGAGATTGAAAAGAAGAGGAGGGATCTTGAAACATACCAGGTTGCCTAGGTTGCCATTGACGACGCTGGTTGATAAAGTATGCTGATTTTGGTTCCTCTTCTACTTCTTTGTACACAGCCTTTAAACCAGGGAGCGAGGGACAGCTTTCAGTCGGATGGTCCTTGGTACAAATAGCACATATTTGAACTGTATCGAGTGGGCATTCTTTCTGGCTATGTTTCTTCCTGCATCGTGGGCAGAAAATTGCCAGATTCTGTTCTGCTTCTGCTTGCTTCTGTTTAGCCTGCACAATATTAAGCTGTGTTGTTAATGTCCCCATGATATCAGTTTTAAAATTCTCTAACAGATTTCCAAGTTCCACTCGTGATACTCCTTCTGTTGATGTTCGATTGTCTCTAATGAAGCGATCATATTCTTCTGGTTTTATCCGTGTGCTGCCTCTTGAGCTCCTGATACACAGATCAATGATGTCAGCAAAATTTTCCTGATAAATGTCCCCTTTTCCCATAATATTCAACGTTTCAATCCATTTCTCCTTCATACCTCTAATCAATGCAGTTTTCAACACGTTATCGGGCAGAGGTAACGATGCATATGGAGATCTCTGCAAGTTATATTAGAAACGTTCTACATATTCTTCTAAAGTTTCATTTGGTCTGGCTGACATTTGAAAGATTTCATCCTTTAGTTCTCTTGATCTACAATAATCCTGATATTTTTTTAAGAAGGCCGCTTTCATTTCTTCCCAATTGTTTATGACTCCACCACCTAAACCCATGAACCATCTCAGAGCTGCTCCCTTCAAAGTAGAGGGAAACAGTTTTAGCTTCTGGGGATCAGTGGTGTAATCGTATCCCCTGCATAACACATCAAATTCGAATAGAAACGCATGAGGGTCTTCTGATGTGAGTCCATGAAATGTCGAGATATGTTGAAGCGGAATTGCCTTCATTGGTGCATTCGCAGCGGAATCTACTATGGGATATTGCAAAGTAGAGGTTTGGGTATTTGGCTGATTCTGCGCCATGGAATCAAATATATGCCAGTAATCTTCAGGAATTTCCAATAGAGTATTCCTTGGTTGCGGAGGGGTAATCTTAGCAGGAACTGTTTTTACAGCACTCCCTTTATTAGGGATAATGATGGCCCCTACTGTCTGAGGTGAATGGATTCCCTCAACGAGGATTTTTGCAGCGCTTCCTTTATCTGGACTATTTAAAGGCTGGTTTGGTTCAATAGGAGATCTAGGTTCCTCGATTTCCCCTGTTTCTCCTTCTCCTTTGCAAAGGTTGCTAAAATTTCCTTCGTGCACTGGTCCAGGAGTCGAATTGTCAAATTCTTGAAAGTCCTGCTCCTCTGTCTGACTGTGCACCTCCGCAAAGGCTTCAGATGGTGATTCTGAGGCCTGAAGGGAATTAGCAGGTTGTTTAAAGTTTACTTTCCTATAACCTACTGATGGCGGAGATCTGGCTTTCTTGAAAATTTCGTCTATAAAGGTTTTTCGTCCAAGGGTCGCCGACCCCTTGGCTTTTTCGGTTTTGGATGGAGGCTTTTGATTCTTTTCTGGCTTTTTCTGCTTAGTCATGCACTCCAATTAAATTACTAAATCAATTCTGCTAGGAAAGCGGACGGTGAAGCAGGGCTTTTACATGCTCCGCACGCAGGTTCTTCCCTTCCATTTTTAAAATCCAGTTCTCCCCTAACAGATTCACACACTACCCTGTTAAAAAAACAAATGGCTATGCCCCTTCCCCGGCAACGGCGCCAAAATGTGGAGCTGTAACAAGGGTCTTTTTCACCTCTAGTTATCTCACATTACAAGTCAATCCGGGAGCGTTTTGTTATTGTAAGGGACATCTTAATTTGAGGCTATTTGTCAGGATAATGCTTCGTAGTATAGATCTAAAGAATACAAGAGCAAACGGATGCTAATGCTAAATTACTTTTGCATAAAGAAATCACACACGCAGCAACTTCGTCGGTCGAGGGTATGGAATTAATAACCTATCCCCCTAGAAACTGATGAAGGAGTATGGATCATGATCTGGGAGCATTATAGCGTCTGCTGTATCTCACAACAGTCTTGAACCTCCTCTCATGCCACTTCAATAAACGCAAGCGAAAGGAACAGCAATAAAACAGAATGAAACAGCAACTTCAGAAATGGAACAGCAATAAAAGGAACAACAGTAAATGGAACGACAGTAAATGGAACAGCAGTAAAGAAACTAAGTCTCGCGAGGTCAACACTTCCAATCCTTGGCACACACTTACATACAAAAGGAAAGCAATCATTTATACAGGTTTGCAGCTTAATCAAATGGAACAGCAAATTATTAAAGACAGGAAACGTCAATCATATATATATCAAATGGAATAACAAATCATTAAAGACAGGAAACGTCAATCATATATATACGATCTGCAATAGTCACCAACAATCCATTAACCCCAATCACCTGTAGCTGAAATATTCTACTTATGAATTCTGTAATTGATGCAAACAATTCGGATCAACAGTATGCGAAGAATCCTGAAAGTATGATATGAACTTGTTACAGAGATTTATAACAGGAAAGCTACAGATGAATAAATATGAAACGACATGGAACCATAACAGATTAGGAGAAACAAACCACACAAAGCAGAATTGTAATGGTACAATCAGCCAGTGTCCGTTGGAGCCGGGCCCAAAGCTTCCAATGGCGCACTGCCGTAAACTACTTCAGACGCACGGAGAAATTAACACCAAGATATTATATTAACGCATCAATGAGATTACAAAACTAAGTCTCAGAGAGACTCAATAGTCTGAGTTCAACTGACAATAAAATTCATGACAGAAAGTTAAGGATACCCAAAAGTCATCCCCTAGTTTTCAATGCTACCCTCCTTTTATACAATTAACGGCGGAGTTCACCGGTCGACAAAACGATTGATCGTAGCGATCCCTCAGGATCGAAGATCCTGAGGGATCTGCTAAACTGTTAACGCTTTCTTTTACTCGGCCTGCATTTCCGAACTGGCAGTCCTTCATCTCGTTCCGGACTGATCTTCCTTGATTTACTCGACCTGGTCTGAACCTTATTTAGAGTTGGAGGGACAGCCGTTATCTTCTCATCAAATCCTCGTTTTGCATTGCGCCTTTCTGCTTTTACCTTTTCCTGCGTAGGGAAGACAACTGTTAGTGATTGGATCATTTTAGATTCATTCTCGTTGCATTTTCCCTACTTTATAATAAAGAAAAGATTACAACTATTGCTTAAAACATCACTAAATCATTTATTAAAACATACCTTCCCAATGCTCTACACCAGCAAAGAAGCCCCTCTTCACCTCAAACAAAGCTTAGATCACCCAACAATCTGATGTTTGTCTCAAGAAACCAACAACAATTCCTTACAATATGCAAAATTCCAGCCTCTAGATCTCTCGGATGAGGGATCGATATATAGATATCTGTAAGGGGGATGAGTCAGCTTGTGATTTGATTAGTGTCTTCCCTCTGATAGTTCTTACTTCCACTTGGAGACTGATGGTCTCTTACTCATCCTTGGTCAAATTTAGTGAGGCACGTGTCAATTGATGATTGCTACATTTGTATGGTCAATTTACATCTGATCCTAGATTGTCTATGATTATAGATTCGTGTCTTTGTATAGTGCTATGCTTCTGTGATCTTACAGGTACTTTGTGAAGCTGGGCGTGCAAGGGAGCAGGTAGCTGAAGACTATAAAAGAAGAGGGGAATCAAATCAGGAGATTAGCGCAAGACAGAGGTTGTTATTTCTGTTCCTCTCTATCTATAATTCATAAAGGAAAAACGAAAGTAGCTTTTCTCTGTTTGTTTCCAAGGAAACTGTCACACCTTAGCGGAGTCCCCATTTTTTTACAGGGAAAAGTGTCTATATAGAACTGCTCTATCCCACTAAGGTGTGACAGTTGCCTTAGAAACAAACAGATAAAAACTACTTTCGTTTTTCCTTTATGAATTATAGATAGAGAGGAACAGAAAGACCAACCTCTGTCTTGCGCTAATCTCCTGATTTGATTCCTCTCTTCTTTGATAGTCTTCAGCTACCTACTCCCTTGCACGCCCAGCTTCACAAAGTACCTGTAAGATCACAGAAGCATAGTACTATACAAAGACATAGATATATAATCATAAACAATCTAGGATCAGATGTAAATTGACCATACAAATGTAGCAAGCATCAATTGACACAAAAGCATGGAGGAAAACTTGAATAGCTTTTATTGATAAACAAGAAAAGAGCCAAGAGGAGTTACAACCAGTTGTTCTGACCCAACATCAACCTCCCAGCAAAGAATCCCCTCTTCACCTCAAACAAAGCTTAGATCTCCCAACAATCTGATGTTTGTCTCAAGAAACAAACAGCAATTCCTTACAATATGCAAAATTCCAACCTTTGGATCTCTGGGATGAGGGATCCATATATAGATATCTGTAAGGGGGATGAGTCAGCTTGTGATTTGATTAGTGTCTTCCCTCTGATAGTTCTTGCTTCCACTTGGAGACTGATGGTATCTTACTCATCCTTGGTCGAATTTAGTGAGGCAAGTGTCATAGGAGAAGTTTCTGGAAGCTTCCATTGCCTCTCCACCTCGCGGAATGACATTGCCATTCGTCATTTCTCGCCCATCGCACCCCACAGAAGGGATTTTTGAAATGCAACGCACCCACACAGTGTGTTTAGGTGAGATGCAACACACCTAGCTAGTGGAGCAGCTGAAATGATCATGTTTTGACCAATTCTGAGCAGTTTTTCATGGAGAACTTCTGGGAGAAGCTGTAATCTGTTGACCTTGTTCTTTTAGGGGTTAGAACAACACTTTTAGGGAATTAGGAGCCCTTATTTTATGGACATTTCATGCTTGGGGTTGTAGGGCCCAAAAATGTCTATAAAAGTTGCCCCCTAAAGCATGAGGTTGTTAATCTTTTGATGTCGGGTGAAATGCTTTATTATGAGGATCCAAAGTTCTTTCAATGCTGGGAGGAGACCTGTAATAAGATACAATACAATACATTATCTTCATAATATTTTCATGATCTAGCTGAGGTGGGCATTCCCATGCTCAGCTTTATAAATTCATTTTCATGTAAATAGGACAGACAATCGTCTGAGTGTAGACTGATGATTCCGATAGAGCCATCATCCTTTTGATTGGATGATTATCTGTGCAGCAATGATGTGCATTTAATGTCTTTATTTTCTTGAATATATATCGCAGCCTAGATGGATGAAGCTAGATCCGGGGTCTTCAGTCTCGTTCGATCTTCACTCGAAGTACAAGTCGATCCATGTGAGAAATGTTCTGAAGTCGAACATGGAAAGACATCACTTGATTACCAGTCAATGATATAAACTATTAACAAGTGCGAGAGGAATGACCAATAATGATAATGACCCTCAAGGTACTGCAGTATAATTCATGTGGTGTGAATAAAGGACTTGGCGTCGAACACCATGCAAAATCCTTCGGTCGAAGGCCATTGATGTAAACCTGTCGCCGGAAGTGAGAAACTTGCCATTGAGGCATGCAAGCTTTAAAGTAACGGATGGGGTGTTCCTAGATCAACTTATTGGATAATGAGCTGATGTCGACAAGAAGTGATCCATCACATGAGGGCCTTAATGAATCCCACATCAATGACACGGAACAGAGCAAATGCTTTTAATGGAGGTGAAAACAATCTGGTGATATAAGGTTCAGGGTGGCGATCATGAAAGAATGGAGTATAAATGTATGGTAGTGGGTGAGACACAGGTGAATTCTCTGAATGACTTCTCTTGAACATATCGGTGACACTGATGTGATGGATTGGTAGCATTAACCCCAAATGTGGATGGTATGATGGGACCATGGTGATGTGACCGGTGAATGAAAAAACCCAACCCGACTCGGACATGGAGTGGAAGTGTCATGTTCAAGAGCGACTTGCTACCAACAAAGTTTCTTCAAGTTTTCTTCCCAATTTTCCCCAGTCATTGCTGACCAGTACCTCTTTATTTTTGTCAAGCTTGAGGAGGATAGCATATGCTTGTTCTATAATTTTCCCTTTAGGCAAACCCATCGCTATGTTTTAACGAGCCTAGCGATAGTGAAACTCGTTCTCGTCTATAGACAAGTTTGTCGCTATTAAAATTTTAATGAGTTTAACAACAAAGATAACTCGGTCCTTTTCAATTTTAGAGAGTCTGAAAAGGAACGTAAAGGTAACTCCAAAATTCCTTTTTCGTCATCTAATCCCTTAATTCCAAAAAAGTATAATACAATACAGAAGGGATGAATTTTCGATACTTTTAATGAGCCGAACAAAACAAGTGCTCGATCTTTTTGTGTAATAATCCCTCAGGTCCAAAAAGATTAAAATTTAGAGGAGGGATAACACTTCCTATCCCTTTAACGAGCTGGAGAGGCCAATGGCTCGGCAATATTTTCATATTTTACAAGTCAGTTGAAAAGAGCTTAAACGAGACTCATCTTTTGAGGAACGAGTGATAAAAAGGGTAGCAGCTGATTCCAGGTAAGGTTTGGAATTTTCCAATCACGACAGTGTTACAATGATGGCTAGTGAAATCACTCTTCGCAGTTGTTCCTCAAAATGGGTAAACAATCAAATGGGGGTGAATGATTGGCCAATGCAAAAATGGAGGTGACGGTGCAAACACAGCCAAGGCTTTAATGGCTGAAGTACTACATTCACAATGGTTATTTACCGTGGAATAGTTCATTTTTTAACGAGCTTAAACGCGGGGGGAAACATTTGCTCATGGCTTATGTTTATTTTTTAACTTTGACAAGAGAATCTTGTTCTAGAATAACCCCCTCTTCCAATCATGGACGGGAGTACAGACTAGTCATATTTTCGCGTGGGAACCTACCCTATACCCAAAGTTTTCCTGCTGAAGCAGACCAGGGTGCATGCCCCCTGGGTTTCAGTCATGTCCCCTGAATCACTCGCACTCATCGGGTGGACGGACTGGGGATTGAGACATTTCTTGTGTGAAAAGACCATTTAGGGATGGTACATGACTATTTGCTATGCGTGATCCAGGAAATGAAAGCTGGTCTATGAGTTTGAACACTCTTCCTTCGTGTGGAAAACACATTACTCTAAAGAGTGATAAGATAATGGCTCTCATGCAATAAATATAGTCTCATCCAAGGAGTAGATTGTAATCCAAGGGTCCTTGAACTACCATCACGTTCATGTGAACGATTTTCCCTCTCAATGTTATGGGTACATTGGGAAGGATCCCTAACGGTCGACTAGTTCCTTTATCAAAGCCTGTTATATTTCTCATCTCAGGAAAAAGCGACGGAGTCGCCATTTTGTTACAGGGAAAAGTGTCTATATAGAACTGCTCTATCCCACTAAGGTGTGACCGTTGCCTTAGAAACAAACAGAGAAAAGCTACTTTTGTTTTTACTTTATGAATTATAGATAGAGAGGAACAGAAAAACCAACCTCTGACTTGCGCTAATCTCCTGATTTGATTCCTCTCTTCTTTGATAGTCTTCAGCTACCTGCTCCCTTGCACGCTCAGCTTCACAAAGTACCTGTAAGATCACAGAAGCATAGCACTATACAAAGACATGGATCTATAATCATAAACAATCTAGGATCAGATGTGAATTGACCATACAAATGTAGCAAGCATCAATTGACACAAAAGCATGGAGGAAAACTTGAATAGCTTTTATTGATAAACAAGAAAAGAGCCAAGAGGAGTTACAACCAGTTGTTCTAACCCAGCATCAACCTCCCAGCAAAGAATCCCCTCTTCACCTCAAACAAAGCTTAGATCACCCAACAATCTGATGTTTGTCTCAAGAAACCAACAACAATTCCTTACAATATGCAAAATTCCAGCCTCCATGTATGAGTGGCCGTCGTCTGTTTGAAGTTGGTAAGGAGTTCCGTTCCCATTTCGTACCTGATTGGTAATTGAAAATGGGTTAAAAAGGTTGTGGCTAAGGTATTGAAGTTGTTGAATGAAGCTCTAGGTAATTCAATTTACCATTTTGCCGCTGGACCTGTTAACGTCCTCTGAAAGAGGCGAAGTCTTATCGAATCATCATTTAGGGTGTTTGATGAACACCATAGATGAAAGGTCATCACATGATTTGATGGATCTTCACCCGGATTTCCATTAAATTTAGGAATATCTGATGGATGTTTATGCGGAATCACTGGCCACCAAGGGGCATAAGCGATTGGATCGTTTGTTAACCGATTTAAGTCAGGTAACTCTAGAGCTGCCACAAAGGGTAACTGCTGATTCAGGTTTGGCGAAGCATACCCAGGATAAGATGGGATTAACTGAGCAGTTTGTCTTTGCATACTGGTATAATGCATTTAATGCTGGTAAAGCCAAAAGTCAAGTACCCGAGAAGAAGAAGGAAAAGAAGAAGAAAGAGAAGAAGAAGAAGGAGCCAAAAGTGAATGGGGGAAAATGAGCGTCGTCTAGCAAAAATCCACACACTGCACCGACCAGGCCTAAATTGCCTTGTGTCATTTGCAAAGGGGACCACTATCATAGAGATTTTCCTTGCATCCCTCAGATCTTAAGGGACTGGTATCCTCGTTTGCACAACACGGTGTCGTCAACCTCTAATGATCATGTTGAAAACACACTGTCAACTAGTGAAAGTGAAGCCCGTGGAAAAAAAGGAAAATATAGATTTCCTTGTAAATTGTGTGAAGGCGATCATGCCGTCCACCATTGTCCCTTCTTAGATGAGGCTAAAAGAGTTTTGGACGATTTTCTGGTTTCACCGTGACGACTTCCTCCTGGATATAAAAAACTCTTGTCGAGTCCATCACTAGTTGAAAATCCAGCTGGCCCAGCATGGGAATGCCCGCCTCAGCTAGATCATGAAACTATTATGAAGATAATGAATTGTATTGTATCTTATTACAGGTCTCCTCCGAGCATTGAAAGAACTTCGGATCCTCATAATAAAGCATTTCACCTGACATCAAAACATTAACGACCTCATGCTTTAGGGGGCAACTGTTATAGACATTTTTTGGCCCTACAACCCCAAGCATGAAATTTCCATAAACCAAGGGCTCCTAAGTCCCTAAAAGTGTTGTTCTAACCCCTAAAAGAACAAGGTCAACAGATTACAGCTTCTCCCAGAAGTTCTCCATGAAAAACTGCTTAGAATTGGTCAAAACAGGATCATTTCAGCTGCTCCACTAGCTAGGTGCATTGCATCTCACCTAAATACACTCTGTGGGTGTGTTGCATTTCAAAAATACCTTCTGTGGGGTGCGATGGGTGAGAAATGACAAATGGCAGTGTCATTCCGCGAGGTGGAGAGGCAATGGAAGCTTCCAGAAACTTCTCCTGTGACACTTGCCTCACTAAATTCGACCAAGGATGAGTAAGAGACCATCAGTCTCCAAGTGGAAGCAAGAACTATCAGAGGGAAGACACTAATAAAATCACAAGCTAACTCATCCCCCTTACAGATATCTATATATGGATCCCTCATCCCAGAGATCCAGAGGCTGGAATTTTTCATATTGTAAGGAATTGTTGTTGGTTTCTTGAGACAAACATCAGATTGTTGGGTGATCTAAGCTTTGTTTGAGGTGAAGGGGGGCTTCTTTGCTAGGAGGTTGATGCTGGGTCAGAACAACTGGTTGTAACTCCTCTTTGCTCTTTTCTTGTTTATCAATAAAAGCTATTCAAGTTTTCCTCCATGCTTTTGTGTCAATTGATGTTTGCTACATTTGTATGGTCAATTTACATCTGATCCTAGATTGTTTATGAGTATAGATCCATGTCTTTGTATAAAACAGAGTTTCAAGGTTACCTCTTCTTTAGTCCGTTAAAATATTTGTTTTACCGAGAGAGGCCTACCTCTTACAGGTTACCCAAAGATTGTTCTATCCATAGTGTAAACAAAACACTTCTTCGGCGATGTCTACCAAAATAGACAAAGGTGGGTGAAGGAGGCTCCCCACTCACATAACTTTGACAAGAGAATATTGTTCTAGAATAATCCCCTCTTCCAATCACGAACGGGAGTATAGACTAGTCATACTTTCTCGCGGAAACCTACCTTATAGAGCTGCCCTATCTCACTAAGGTGTGACAGTTGCCTTAGAAACAAACAGAGAAAAGCTACTTTCATTTTTCCTTTATGAATTATAGATAGAGAGGAACAGAAAGACCAACCTCTGTCTTGCGCTAATCTCCTAATTTGATTCCTCTCTTATTTGATAGTCTTCAACTACCTGCTCCCTTGCACGCCCAACTTCACAAAGTACCTGTAAGATCACAGAAGCATAGCACTATACAAAGACATGGATCTATAATCATAAACAATCTAGGATCAGATGTAAATTATCCATACAAATGTAGCAAGCATCAATTGACACAAAAGCATGGAGGAAAACTTGAATAGCTTTTATTGATAAACAAGAAAAGAGCTAAGAGGAGTTACAACCAGTTGTTCTGACCCAGCATCAACCTCCCAGCAAAGAAGCCGCTCTTCACCTCAAACAAAGCTTAGATCACCCAACAATCTGATGTTTGTCTCAAGAAACCAATAGCAATTTCTTACAATATGCAAAATTCCAGCATCTGGATCTCTGGGATGAGGGATCCATATATAAATATCTGTAAGGGGGATGAGTCAGCTTGTGATTTGATTAGTGCTTTCCCTCTGATAGTTCTTGCTTCCACTTGGAGACTGATGGTCTCTTACTCATCCTTGGTCGAATTTATTGAGGAAAGTGTCACAGGAGAGGTTTCTGGAAGCTTCCATTGCCTCTCCACCTCACGGAATGACACTGCCATTTGTCATTTCTCACCCATCGCACCCCACAGAAGGGATTTTTGAAATGCAATGCACCCACACAGTGTATTTAGGTGAGATGCAATGCACCTAGCCAGTGGAGCAGCTGAAATGATCCTGTTTTGACCAATTCTGAGCAGTTTTTCATGGAGAACTTCTGGGAGAAGCTGTAATCTATTGACCTTGTTCCTTTAGGGGTTAGAACAACACTTTTAGGGACTTAGGAGCCCTTGGTTTATGGATATTTCATGCTTGGGGTTGTGGTACCCAAAAATGTCTATAACAGTTGCCATGTAAAGCATGAGGTCGTTAATCTTTTGATGTCGGGTGAAATGCTTTATTATGAGGATCGGAAGTTTTTTCAATGCTGGGAGGAGACCTATAATAGGATACAATACAATACATTATCTTCATAATATTTTCATGATCTAGCTGAGGCAGGCATTCCCATGCTCAACTTTATAAATTCATTTTCATGTACATAGGACAGACAATCGTCTGAGTGTAGACTGATGATTATGATAGAGCCATCATCCTTTTGATTGGATGATTATCTGAATAGCAATGATGTACATTTAATGTCTTTATTTTCCTGCATATATATCGCAGCCCGGATGGATGAAACTAGATCCGGGGTCTTCAATCTCGTTTGATCTTCACTCGAAGTACAAGTCGACCCATGTGAGAAATGTTCCGATGTCGAACATGGAAAGACATCGCTTGATTACCACTCAATGATGTAAACTGTTAACAAGCGCGAGAGGAATCACCGATAATGATAATGACCCTCAAGGTACTGCAGTACAATTCACGTGGTGTGAATAAAGGACTTGGCATCGAACACCACACAAAATCCTTCGGTCGAAGGCCATTGATGTAAACCTGTCGTCGGAAGTGAGAAACTTGCCATTGAGGCATGCAAGCTTCCAAGTACTGAATGGGGTGTTCCTAGATCAACTTCTTGGATAATGAGCTGATGTCACAAGAAGTGATCCGTCATAGGAGGGCCTTAATGAATCCCACATCAATGACACGGAACGAAGCAAATTATTTTAATGGAGGTGAAAACAATCTGGCGATATAAGGTTCAGGGTGGCGATCATGAAAGAATGGAGTAAAAATGTATGGTAGTGGGTGAGACACAGGTGAATTCTCTGAATGACTTCTCTTGAACATATCGGCAACACTGATGTGATGGATTGGTAGCATTAACCCCAAATGTGGATGGTATGATGGGACCATGGTGATGTGACCGGTGAATGAAACAAGCCAACCCGACTCGGACATGGAGTGGAAGTGTCATGTTCAAGAGCGACTTGCTACCAACAAAGTTTCTTCAAGTTTTCTTCCCAATTTTCCCCAGTCATTGCTGACCAGTACCTCTTTATTTTTTTCAAGCTTGAGGAGGATAACATATGCGTGTTCTATAATTTGCCCTGCGGGCAAACCTATCACTATGTTTTAACAAGCCTAGCGATAGTGAAACTCATTCTCGTCTATAGACAAGTTTGTCGCTATTAAAATTTTAACGAGTTTAACGACAAAGATAACTCGGTCCTTTGAATTTTAGAGAGTCTGAAAAAGAAGGTAAAGGAAACTCCAAAATTCCTTTTTTGTCATCTAATCCCTTAAGTCCGAAAAAGTATAAAGCAATACAGAAGGGATGAATTTTCGATACTTTTAACGAACCGAACAAAACAAGCACTCGATCTTTTTGTGTAATAATCCCTCAGGTCCAAAAAGATTAAAATCTAGAGGAGGGATAGTACTTCCTGTCCCTTTAACGAGCTGGAGAGGCCAATGGTTCAACAATCTTTTCATATTTTACGAGTCAGTTGAAAAGAGCTTAAGGAGACTCGTCTTTTGAGGAACGAGCGATAAAATGGGTAGCAGCTGATTCCAGGTAAGGTTTGGAATTTTCCAATCATGACAGTGTCACAAGGATGGCTAGTGAAATCACTCTTCGCAGTTGTTCCTCAAAATGGGTAAACAATCAAATGGGGGTGAATGATCGGCCAATGGAAAAGTGGAGGTGACAGTGCAAACACGACCAAGGCTTTAATGGCTGAAGTACTACATTCACAACGGTTATTTACCGGGGAATAGTTCATTTTTTAACGAGCTTAAACACGGGGGGAAACATTTGCTCATGGCTTATGTTTATTTTTTAACGAGCTTGAACTATGTGCTAAAATTGCTTGATGCAGGTTTATTTTTTAACGAGCTTGAACCTTGCGGTAACACTGCTTGATTAATCCAATCGTGTGATAAGAATGTCTCATATAAAAACGACAATTTTTTAGAGTTTTGCCCCACATCCTTTCTTTATGCATGTTAGGAAACGACCAATCCTACGATTTTAAAGCGTTAGAGGACCTACAAACTAAAAAAAAAAAAATAGTCGTTCTTCGATTGCACGCCAAAAGGCTTGCATGCCCCCAAGTATAAAACAGAGTTTCAAGGTTACCTCTTCTTCAGTCCGTTGAAACATTTGTTTTACCGAGAGAGACCTACCTCTTACAGGTTACCCAAAGATTGTTCTATTCATAGCGTAAACAAAACACTTCTTTGGCGATGTCTACTGAAATAGACAAAGGTGAGTGAAGGAGGCTCCCCACTCACATAACTTTGACAAGAGAATCTTGTTCTAGAATAACCCCCTCTTCCAATCATGAACTGGAGTACAGACTAGTCATATTTTCTTGCGGAAACCTACCCTATACCCAAAGTTTTCCTGCCGAAGTAGACCAGGGTGCATGCCCCCTGGGTTTCAGTCATGTCCCCCGAATCACTCACGCTCATCGGGTGGACGGACTGGGGATTGAGACATTTCTTGCATGAAAAGACCATTCAGGGATGGTACATGACTATTTTCTATGTGTGATCCGGGAAATGAAAGCTGGTCTACGAGCTTGACCACTCTTCCTTCGTGCGGAAAACACATCACTATATAGAGTGATGAGACAATGGCTCTCATGCAATAAATATATTCTCGTCCAAGGAGTAGATTGTAATCCAGGGGTCCTTGAACTACCATCACGTTCATGTGAACGGTTTTCCCTCTCAATGTTATGGGCACATTGGGAAGGATCCCTAACGATCAACTGGTTCCTTTATCAAAGCCTGTTAGATTTCTCATCTCAGGCAAAAGCGACGGTGAACGAAGCGCTTTCCAAGCAGTTGAGGAAAGGATACTCACAGAAGCCCCTTCATCTATGATGGTACCGGCCATAACCATTCTATATATTTGAACAATGATTCAGAATGGTATACTAGCTGGTAAATGGGGTCTGCCTATTTGATTCCAGTCGAAGGAGACAACTAGGTTGCTTGGAGGTGGGACCGAATAAACAGCTGGGTACGACTCTGACGAACTTCCTTGCTACGGTAAAGGAACAGGTAAATTTCCCCCATGTTCGTTGGAGTCTGTGCTTATGAAAAGAATTTGGATGGTGTCATCCTTGTTCTCTTCGGTGATTGTATCATCTGAAGATGGAACCTCTGAAGGCAAGACCGGCTCAACTGCCGCCTTGACCTTTTGACTTTTGTCTGGTATGGGTTCAGATGGTTTGTCTTCAATGATAGATGCTTTAGCCGACCACCTGAGCGGGCCAGCCGGATTTTCAGCTAGTGATGGACTCGGCAAGAGTGTTTTATATCCAGGAGGAAGTCGTAACAGTGAAACCAGACGATCGTCCAAAACTATTTTAGCCTAGTCTAAGAAGGGACAACGGTGGACGGCATGATCGCCTTCACACAGTTTACAAGGAAATCTATATTTTCCTTTTTGTCGTGGGGCTTCACTTTCACTAGTTGATGGTGTGTTTTCAACATGATCATCAGAGGTTGATGACATTGGGTTGTGCAAACGAGGAGACCAGTCCCTTAAGATCCGAGGGATGCAAGGACAATCTCTGTGATAGTGGTCTCCTTTACAAATGACACATCGCGATTTAGGCCTGGTCGGTGTAGTGTGTGGATTTTCGCTAGACGACGCTCGTTTGCCCCCATTCGCTTTTGGCTCCTTCTTCTTCTTCTCTTTCTTCTTCTTTTCCTTCTTCTTCTTGGGTACTTGACTTTTGGCTTTACGAGCCCCATCAAGCGAAGAGGAAGGAGGAGAGGAAGAATTAGAGGAAGTAGAAGGTTTGTTGGTAACTCTGGACTCGTTTAGTTGCTGGTTCGATTGTTAAGGAATTGTGGTGTTCTGAACGACAAAGGTTGAGAAGAGCCATAGAGGCAAACCAATTGTCAGTCCTGGAAGCGACAATGTGGCCATATGGGGTGCACCAACATCTCCCCAAGAGGAGAAGGGACTAGGATTTCCTCCAAGGGGAATTCCTTGGTTGGTGGATTCCATTTTCTCAACCGAAGATCAACGTAGGAAAGGGTAATGAATATTCCATTTAAAATAAATTTTAGACGCTTTGACACAACTTGTTTTTTCAGTTTTTAAGGGTCGAGAAAAAACAAAAGATGACTCTAGTCTCCTTCGATTTTTAATGAGCTTGAAGTGACAAGTGCTCAAATGGACCTTTTCTGTTAAGGAGTCTGAAAAGGAACGAAAGGGAATGCTCTGGAAATCTAGGTAGAGGGATTACCAAACCAATCACAAAACTGCAAAATACGTTTTACGGTACGACAATCAATATTCCTGAATGCTGTGTTCAGTGCATTGCGATCGATAAGGCAGCAGACACGGCTTCCTATGGATAAAGGATTAAGCCTATTGGGGTCTCCCAAAATATACTCGACGGTACGTGGGAGCACAAGTCCGTATTGGCACTTATCGTCTCAAAGTGGAGGAATCACCCAACCATCAGTGAGAACAACAGTTACCAGGCTTTATGACGCCAGAATACGTCTCTAGCCTAGACTTCTAAATGTTGTGCGTTAAGTTCCAAAGTGTTGTTAGATTCATTGAATTTATTTTAAGTTGATCTTGTTTATGAAGTTTGCCTTTCAGGTTCACCACGAGATGTAGATGTAATTCCTAAAATGCAATCTAAGATGATAAACAAACTTTTTATCTTCTTTGTGCAATGAAAATCCTAGCTACTAAGGAAAAGAAAGACAGAATCTTTTCACAAAGAGCAAAGATCACACTCTAAATGCACTTTCCTAAATCAAGCCAATGAGATTGTCTATATGAAAATGCACATGCATGTATTTGTTTTCGACTTTCTTAGTATATGAATGCTAAGAAGAAAGTTGATGCACAAATCTAAATTTCTTTTCAAGCGACAAATATCGACAAGTTTCTTTTCGAAATAAAAAATGGAGACGAATACAATACCTTACGATTTTGAAATGAATACTTGTTTTTGACACTAGAAAATTACAAATTTAGACCAAGAGCAATAGTAACAGGATAATCGACCATCAACAACAATCAAACTCTTTCCTACGATTGAAATCGACACTTGCGACAGTTTCAAATCAAAGGACGACAATACGATTATGCTACTTTTGCAAAGGAGAACTGTAAATGACTCGACAAACACACAAAAACATCTACAGTTCTTTTGTACAAAGGAGGAGGAATAACAACAAGGAAAAGGGGTTTCAAACAGACATATACTGATCACAGGCAGCAAAATTTAGGAATAGAACTGGAAAGAATGAATAACAGAAGCCAAAACTGCACAGAGCTAGTCTGATCAATGCACCTGTAACACAGAGAATTTGAAATATAGCGCAGCTTGTCTAATCGGGAAGTGTGTTGAAGTTCAGATTCTCTGAACAGTACCTGCACTGGGCCAGAAACGAGACTTTGTTTGGGTTCTGGGTCATAGTTTGCAGTTCAGTTCTTGGGTTTTGGCCGAGCAAAAAGCAATTAGTAATGTAACAATCAGGGGTAGATCTAAGGAGGATCTAAGAGCTATCACAACGACAATAAGATAGTTTGTGAATCAGTTGTTTAAATCATAAATAGATCCAGTAGATGGATTGAAGTAGCAGTTATCTACTTTGCATTTGCTATGGCAAGTGCAGTTCGAATGCTACCTGTAAGTTTATGAAATAGACAACAAAGAATGATAAACAAAAAAACTAATTATCTCCCTCAGGACTATTCTGTTTACCTTTGGTAGGATGGCCGGTGGTGCGGCTCTTCATGTAGCCAACCGATCTTATATGGAGTATGCCTTGGAATGCCTCCAACCGAAGGTGTTCAACTGGTGCGACGTAGTACTTCTTGTGATGAAAGAACAGTTGACCAAGATAAAGAGCGAGAGGTTGAAGAACTTTGGGTATGGTTCTATTTTGACCGCCTTTGCTTGGAGAAGATACCACTGATGCAGCCGCAGTATATTGCACTCAATTTACCTTCACCTACTGAACCACGTATGCAGAGATGGGTTGACCATATGTTTAGGCATGCTGGTCAGTCTCAGATTTCATTTTCTGATACCTTCTTCAGGTGGTTTGATCATCAGGAGATGGTTTATTCCGAGTATCCATATGCTGGCATGGACTTCCGGGGTGATCCAGATTTAGTACTGCCGGATGGAGAACAGTGGGGCGCCATTGGTAAAATCTTTGACCATATTCTTGTTTATCGTTTTTCATTTATAATGTCCTTGTGCTTTATTCTATCAAGACTTTAATCAAACTCATGTGTACATGCAGATGTTGGTCTTGTTCGTCCAGTAGTTCGCCTGAGAGTACCAGCTGCTGCCCCAGCAGGAGTGGTTGTGGGAAGGGCTATCCTTCGCGACCTTGATGTGGCCGAGACTCTCATAGCATTACAAGAGTAGGTTGAGGGCCTCACTCTTGGTATTCCAGATGTGAGGACTGACGAGCTACCTTTGAGGTTACAGCGTCATACTACTGGTGTGCCAAGACGATGGACTCGTCTCTTATGCATGATCGCACAGGCTGTGACTTGCTATCACGAGCATCATTAGACTAGGGTGCCTCCTAGCATTTTGAATTTTTTGGTCATTTGACCGATTTTGTCTTGGTTATAGAACATTATGTGTAAACCACAAACAATTATATATATTTTTGATTTTCAGAGTTTTATTTTGGTTAAGTTACATGATCCAAATGCAAACATTGATGGTATGTTTCTTTTTATAAATGTTGCAAATGTCTATCTAACACATAATTTGTCAATGAGTCAGTTAATGTGTTTAAGTTTATGGAAATATGTTGATATTGAATAAAATCAAATTTTCTTTCCAAAATCTTAACCCTTAGGAACATGCGATAAATAGCTAGATTTCGGACAGAATAGATACCAGTGAGTTGTAGTATTATGAGTTGTGAGTCTAGCCTGACAGTTAGCCGGCGTATACCAAGACAAAATCGATCAAATGACCAAAAAACTCAAAATGCTAGGAGGCACCCTAGTCTAATGATGCTCGAGATAGCAAGTCACAGCCTGTGCGATCATGCGTAAGAGACGAGTCCATCGTCTTGGCACACCAGTAGTATGTCGCTGTAACCTCAAAGGTAGCTCGTCAGTCCTCACATATGGAATACCAAGAGCGAGGCCCTCAACCTGCTCATGTAATGCTGTGAGAGTCTCGGCCACATCAAGGTTGCATAGGATAGCCCTTCCCACAGCCTCTCCTGCTGGGGTAGCAGATGGTACTCTCAGGCGAACTATTGGACGAACAGGACCAACATCTGCATGTACACATGAGTTTGATTAAAGTACTGATAGAATAAAGCACAAGGACATTATAAATGAAAAACGATAAACAAGAATATGGTCAAAGATTTTACCAATGGCGCCCCACTGTTCGCCATCCGGCAGTACTAAATCTGGATCACCCCAAAAGTCCATGCCAACATATGAATACTCGGAATAAACCATCTCCTGATCATCAAACCACCTGAAGAAGGTATTAGAAAATGAAATCTGAGACTGACCAGCATGCCTAGACATATGGTCAACCCATCTCTGCATACGTGGTTCAGTAGGTGAAGGTAAATTGAGTGCAATATACTGCGGCTGCATCAGTGGTATCTTCTCCAAGGCAAAGGCAGTCAAAATAGAACCATACCCAAAGTTCTTCAACCTCCCGCTCTTTATCTTGGTCAACTGTTCTTTCATCACAAGAAGTACTGCGTCGCACCAGTTGAACACCTTCGGTTGGAGGCATTCCAAGGCATACTGCATATAATATCGGTTGGCTACATGAAGAGCGGCACCACCGGCCATCCTACCAAAGGTAAACAGAATAGTCCTGAGGGACTTGTCAGTGACATCAGGGATGATGATCTTGTTGTCTTTACTTGGCTGACATCCCTCTCTGCAGTACCGATGAACATAATCTCTCACAGAGTCACCTCCTTGGGCCGAAATTGATAAGGAGATGGGGGCACCCCGCCTCGACAAGCCAGTCAAGAAATAGATGTCTACTACAGTCAAGGGGATAGATTGACCCC
Organism: Pinus tabuliformis; assembly: GCA_031772625.1. Lineage (NCBI taxonomy): Eukaryota > Viridiplantae > Streptophyta > Pinopsida > Pinales > Pinaceae > Pinus > Pinus tabuliformis. The sequence goes on along the minus strand of CM062817.1, from coordinate 1,909,253,236 downwards.
TGATCTGGAAAACCTGGTTGGTAGGATCCTAAGCATCGAGCAAATACTGCAGTAAGTTGATCTGTTGTCTCATGCTAGAAATGCGGAAAAACTTCAGCAAGCCACAGTTCCGCAGTGCGTTTACTGTAACCGGATCATGTAGGGCAAGCATGTCCTCTTCTTCATGCTAACATTCTCGCCATGTAGTGGTCATCTTACTCCAAAGATCTCTGAAAAACAAACAAGAGAAGAGTTAGATCCTGATTTTGGTAAGAAACAGGTAAAATTTCCATCAAAAATTGTCAACATAATTCCTTCTCTCTGCCCAACGCACCTACAGTAGTGCTCTGGGTGCGTTGCATGTCATATGGCCTTTAGAAAGGCCAACATTTAACGCACATTTCGATACATAGAGGGTGCGCTGAAGGAATAACGAGTTTTCAAAACCCCAGAAGCTCAGAAAAACTAGGAATTAAGCTCAGAATGTAAAATGGAAACCATGAAATGAAAGAGCTCAGGTTTAGCTCCTACCTGGTCTAGACGGCTCCGAGAATCGTCCACAGAATCTCTCGAAATCAGCTGATCAAAATCAAAGGGGGAAAGCACCTCCAAAGCTCCAACAAACCAAAGTTCAAATGAAATGGTAAAATGAGAGGTAAAAACACTTTTTCATTGCTTTTTACGTAGTTCAAAGTAAAATATTAGTGTTCTAACTCAAGCATATATTGTTCATTTCTGACTAGTTTGATGAAGCATTTGAAAATATATTACAATTTTTGAAAGAACAAAGCTATTTATGGTAAAATAAAAAAGGACCATTTAATCGAGCAGTGTTACCGCAAGGTTCAACCTCGTTAAAAAATAAACCCACATCAAGCAGTTTTAGCACATAGTTCAAGCTCGTTAAAAAATAAACATAAGCCATGAGAAAATGTTTCCCCCCACGTTTAATCTCGTTAAAAAATGAACTATTCCCCGGTAAATAACCATCGTGAATGTAGTACTTCAGCCATTAAAGCCTTGGTTGTGTTTGCATCGTCACCTCCACTTTTGCATTGGCCGATCATTCACCCCCATTTGATTGTTTACCCATTTTGAGGAACAGCTGCGAAGAGTGATTTCACTAGCCATCCTTGTAACACTGCCGTGATTGGAAAATTCCAAACCTTACTTGGAATCAGATGCTACCCATTTATCACTTGTTCCTCAAAAGACGAGTCTCCTTTAAGCTCTTTTCAACTGACTCGTAAAATATGAAAAGATTTCCGAGCCATTGGCCTCTCCAGCTCATTAAAGGGATAGGAAGTGTTATCCCTCCTCTAAATTTTAATATTTTTGGACCTGAGGGATTATTACACAAAAATATCGAGCGCTTGTTTTGTTCGGCTCGTTAAAAGTATCAAAAATTCATCCCTTCTGTATTGTTTTATACTGTTATGCTCTTAACCTGCAAAATGATACCCAAATATAGAATATGCGAAGAAAAGATACCCAGAACACAGAATAGCAATGATTTTATTATTCAGAGAGTAATGTTCACTTGCCTCTTCGAGGGGGCAACCTCCAATAGAGCAGAGCTCGACTACAAAATAAGACACAATTCTCCTCGCAGGGAGTCTCTATCCTTTATATATGACTCATACATGCAATGCCACGGGCCAATACCGTGGGTTTTATTAATACCATCTATCCAATACTACGGCCCATTTACAACTAACTGTGGTCCCGTCATTAATTGTTGGTTAACCACTTACAAATATTAATATGGCCTTTAGTGACTCTTGACTATGACGTGATCCCATGACATAAATAAGGGGGTTAGGGTGGGACCCTAACATGCCCTCCCCCTTAAGACTAGCCTTGTCCTCAAGGATGAAGCTGCGGAAATTTCTGAAGAATAGTGGCTGGTTCCCAAGTTGCATCTTCTGGAGAGGTTTCTTTCCATTTGACGAGGACTTCCTTAATCATGTGATCGCATAGGTGCTTGTCTCGTGTGCCTAGACCCTGTTCGAGTTGAAGCCAGATTGACCCTTCTTCGTCCAATTCAGGTAGACTGGTTTGAACTCGGCAATTGTTCCCAATCACTTTCTTGAGGCACGATACATGGAAAACTAGATGGATTTTTGCCATAGGTGGCAAAGCCAACTTGTAAGCCACTTCTCCAATGCGCTGAAGTACTTGGTATGGTCCGTAGAATTTTGGAGAGAGCTTTTGACAACCCTTGTCTTTGAGTGATGTTTGCTTATATGGTTGCAGCCTCAAAAAGACCTGATCCCCTTCTTGAAATTGGCGCTTTGAGCGATGCTGGTCGACCTGTTGCTTCATGCGGTTCTGAGCTTGATGAATATTCTCTCTAAGATGGGCGAGCATGGTTGCGCGGTGTTGTAGGACTTGATCGATTACTTGTACTTTGGAGCACCCCTTGAGATAAGAAGTAGGGGAAGGTGGAAGTTGACCATATACTGCTTCATAGGGAGTCATTTTGGTGGTGGCATGATAGTTGGTGTTATACCACCATTCAGCCAGAGGTAACCACTGTGCCCAAAGGTGTTGCTTTTCTGAAGTGAAACACCTAAGGTAGGTTTCTAGACATTTGTTGACGGCTTCGGTTTGACCATCTGTTTGCGGATGATATGAAGTACTGAGTTTGAGTTGAGTGCCTTGTATTCTGAAGAGTTCCTGCCAAAAATTACTGGTGAAGATTGGGTCGCGGTCGAACACAATAGAAGTGGGCATGCCATGCAATTTGAAGATCTGATCCATGAAAGATTGAGCAACCAAAGTTGGTGTAAACGGGTGGGGTAGGGCGTTGAAATGAGCATACTTTGACAGTCGGTCCACAACCACCATGATGATTGACTTGTTCCCTGACTTTGGAAGACCTGTAATGAAATCCATAGAAACCTCCGTCCAAATTGATGCCGGAATGGGCAATGGTTGTAATGTGCCTGTTGTGTTGACGGTTTCCCCTTTGTGGCGTTGACAGACATCACATTCTGCTACGAAAGTAAGGATGTCCTTTTTCATGCCTGTCCAAAAAAATGATCTTCTGGTGCGAGCATACGTCTTCTGAAAGCCCGAATGTCCTGCAATGGGAGATGAGTGCAATTCTGCCAAAATGCGACTTTTGAGGGTGGATGTTGGTGATATTACGACTCTGTCCTTGTAGCGAAGAATATCATTCTACCACGAGTAGCCCTTGGTTGAATTAGGATCTACCTGCAATTGAGAAATGAGTTGGGAGAGCCCGGGGTGTGAAAACCATTCCCTGCGAGCCTCTTCAATCCAGTCTGGAATGGGGAGGGAAATTGCGAGCATAGTACTTTCCTCCTCAAATTGGCGAGATAATGCATCTGCTACACTATTGTCTTTCCCTTTCTTGTAAATGATCTCATAATCATATCCCAGCATTTTGGCTAACCATTTATTTTGTTGTGGAGAGGATGGGCGTTGCTCCAAAAAATATTTAAGACTGTGATGATCTGTGCTGATTTGGAAACGTCGCCCCAATAAGTAAGGTCGCCAGGTCTCGACTGCATGTAAGATGGCCATCATTTCCTTCTCGTAGGTAGATTGGCCCAGATTCCTCCCACTGAGTTGTTGGCTTGTGAAGGCCAACAGTCGCCCTTCCTGCATTAAGACCGCCCCAATACCTGTACCAGAAGCATCACATTCAATGACAAAGGATTTGGTGAAGTCAGGTAGTACTAAGACTGGAGTGTAACACATGGCATTTTTGAGAGCGGTAAATGCCTGTTGAGCTTCCTCGTTCCAGAAGAAGGAATTTTTATTTAGGAGTTGAGTGAGGGGCTTCGCTATGCAACCATAGTTGTGGACAAATTTACGATAATAGCCTGTGAGACCCAAAAATCCTCTCAAGCTCTTCAAGGTCTTAGGTTGAGGCCATTCTTGCATTGCCTGGATCTTTTGGGGTCCACCTTGACACCTCCACACCCCACAATGTGGCCCAAATACTCAACTTCTTCCATGCCAAACGAACACTTGGACATCTTGACAAATAATTTATGCTTGCGGAGTAGTTGCAAGAGTAGATCTACATGCTGAAGATGTGCAGCCCAAGTGCCACTATAGATGAGGATGTCATCGAAGAAGACAAGGACAAATTTTCTGAGATATGGTTTGAGAATGTGATTCATAAGGCTCTGAAAAGTAGAGGGGGCATTACAAAGACCAAATGGCATGACCAGGAACTCATAATGGCCTTCATGAGTTCTGAAAGCCGTCTTGGGAATGTCGACTTTGTTCAAGCGAATTTGGTGGTAGCCTGAGTGAAGATCCAAATTAGTGAAGAATTGAGCCCCATTGAGTTCGTCCAGCAAATCGTCAACCACCGGGATGGGAAATTTATCTTTGACTGTCAACTTATTGAGGGCCCTGAAGTCGGGACACATCCACCACTCCCCATCTTTCTTGAGCACCATGACCACTGGGGATGAATAAGGACTAATGCTGGGACGAATGACACCTGCTTCCAACAGTTCCTTGATGATTTTTTCTATTTCATTCTTTTGGGTGAACGGATATTTGTATGGCCGCACATTTGGGGGTTCGGCCCCTGGAACCAAGGTGATGCTATGATCATGTTCTCCTCGCGAGGGTGGAAGCTCATGAGGCTTCTCAAAGACCGTCCGATGGTTATTTAAAATCTGTTGCATCTCAGGATGAATGGGCAGAGACATGGTTTCGACTACCTGGATGGAATTAAATTGAGCTACCACTCCATGATGGCCCTTTTTTAACAATTTTTCCATCCTATGCGAGCTGATGATAGAGGGGGCTCCTGCCTGGAGTCCACGGAGGGTATGTGTGGAGTTTTTCTGCTTAAAACTCATATATAACTCCTGGAAATCCATTGTGATTGGCCCAAGAGTGCAGAGCAATTCAGCACCGAGGACAATGTCGCAACCCCCCATGTGTATGGCAAACATGTGGGTTTTCAGCTGATAATCCCCCATTTGAAGTTTGATATTTTCACAGCGGCCTTCACATTTCATTGTGCCCCCATCTGCAATTTGGACTTGGAAGTTAGAAACTGCGCGTAGAAAACAATGTGCTGCTTCTGCGATTTTTTGATGGATGAAATTATGGGTACTTCCACTATCAATCAAGACTACTACTGGGCGATGTTTAAGAAAACCCCAGATTTTGAGAGTTTGAGGGGAAGAAATCCCTGCCAACGCATGCAGCGAAATAACTGGTTCGTCAGAGACATTCTCCTTTGGGTTGTCTTCTTCTAGCGCCTCATGTTACTCAAGTGGTGGATCTTCCTCTGTTGAGCTGTAGTCAGTGGCATCTATTTGAAAAAATTTGGGCTCCTTGCATTTATGACCTGGGGAGTATATTTCATCACAGTAGTAACATAGTCCTTCCTTCCTGCTTTCGGCCATTTCCGCAGGTGACACCTTTTGGACCTTAAGTGTTTGAGTCGTGTTGTGAACCTGTAGGGGATGACCTTTAGCGGGGAAATTTGGGCAACTGTATTGGGCTGCTAATGCACGTTCCACCTTACGAGCTACCTGGCAAGCCTCCGTCCACGTGGGAGGGTGGTGAAGTAGAACTTGAGCTTTGATGGCTTCTTTAAGACCACTGATAAAACATTCCGTGTAGAACTCATCTGTGAGACCCCTAGTGCGGAAGGCTAAGGCTTCAAAAGCGGTAATATATTCATCCACTGTACCAGTCTGTCGGAGCTTAGTGAGACGAAGCAAAAAAGAGTCTTCCTGTTCAAAGCGATCTCGAAGAGCTTTGGTAAATTGGGTCCAAGTCCTAAAAGGTCCATTGCAACGCTGATGCCATTCCCACCATTGCTACCATTCATTGTCCAAGTACATGCTCCCCAACATAAGCTTAGTCGCATCATCTGGGATATGATTCAATTTGAAATACTGCTCCATTTATGCTAGCCATGCGGATGGGTGAGAACCGTTAAATTTATGCATATCCAACTTGGGAGGTCGCTGACTGGGTGGTGGATGGGTGTGCCAGACGTGAGGAGAGTCACTAAACTCACCTTCATTGTATTCATTTCCATTATATGCCTCCTCGTGGGCTTGCTCCTTGCCCTTCAAAAGTAATTGTTGTATCTGGATACTTAGTCCTTGAAGCTCATGTTTGAGGGATTGCACGGAGTCTTCTAGTTTGTCCATCCTTTCATTTGCCATGGCTTGAGCTCTAGTCTCTACCATACACCAATCTGATGAAAAATTGGGACCGCCGAAAAAGTTTGACTAATAAATTGAATGGTACCACCTTGCTCCGCTCGTCATCCTGATTCTGATGGGCTAGATCACCAATAAGCGCCCCAGAAGATCTCAGACTCTTTTTTTTTTTTGAAAACTCCTAACGAAGTTTTACTCCTTCTTGATCAATACTGCAGTCGCCAAATCCTCAAAATGTCAATGCTGCCAAAAGTCCTGCGAAAAGTATACCCGGTATAGGAACCCTTCACAAAACTCTGATCTGGTGGGTGTGAGAGATCTGAATGGTGGAACAACTGCTGCGGCGGATCTGATGGATCTGCGGGCCTGATGTCTGTTGCTGCTGCAGCTCTTTGCACACGCGGATTGGGAATAGAGGATGTGTGATCCCCCGATTGAAAAGGAAACTATGGTCGTGAGGAGTGTCAGGTGCTACAGATTGCAATATACATAAGGGTCTGGCAGTAGTACTCGACCCAATGTTTCAGGGCTCTAACTAAGGAGGATCGACCGTACCCTTAGCCGTACAACCCGACTTCCCTATCGTACAGGCGAGTAATCTCTCCGAGTGATGTTCTCGGTGTACTGTAGCCACAAGACGGCCGACGATTTATCTATGGCGAGGTTTCAAGGGAGCCTAGGGGGCTTCCGATATACCCAGAGGGTATGTGGAAGACAGTCCGTGCGCGGTTCTGTCTAATGCACTACTACTCGAAGGGGTACCCACAGGGGTTACAAGGGAGTCCAACAGACATGACCACCTCTTGTATTTCCTGTGTGCATGCCTCCCCAAATCCGCAGGTTTATGCGCTCAACGACAAATCCCGTGGTTTAAAGACGTCGGAACACATCTCTAGCCAAAAAAAAATTTGCTAAGAATTGGAGATCCCACTGGCCCTGGAAAGTGCTCTGATACCACTTGTTATGCTCTTAACCTGCAAAATGATACCCAAATACAGAATATGCGAAGAAAAGATACCCAGAACACAAAATAGCAATGATTTTATTATTCAGAGAGTAATGTTCACTTGCCTCTTCGAGGGGGCAACCTCCAATAGAGCAGAGCTCGACTACAAAATAAGACACAATGCTCCTTGCAGGGAGTCTCTATCCTTTATATATGACTCATACATGCAATACCACAGGCCAATACCGTGGGTTTTATTAATACCATCTATCTAATACTACGGCCCATTTGCAACTAACTGTGGTCCCGTCATTAATTGTTGGTTAACCACTTACAAATATTAATATGGGCTTTATTGACTCTTGACTATGACGTGATCCCATGACATAAATAAGGGGGTTAGGGTGGGACCCTAACATATACGTTTTCGGACTTAAGGGATTAGATGACCAAAAAGGAATTTTGGAGTTACCTTTACGTTCCTTTTCAAACTCTCTAAAATTGAAAAGGACCGAGTTATCTTTGTCGTTAAACTCGTTAAAATTTTAATAGCGACAAACTTGTCTATAGAAGAGAACGATTTTCACTATCGCTAGGCTCGTTAAAACATAGCGATAGGTTTGCCCGAAGGGAAATATATAACAAGCATATGTTATCCTCCTCAAGCTTGACAAAAATATAGAGGTACTGGTCAGCAATGACTGGGGAAAATTGGGAAGAAAACTTGAAGAAACTTTGTTGGTAGCAAGTCGCTCTTGAACATGACACTTCCACTCCATGTCCGAGTCGGGTTGGGTTGTTTCATTCACCGGTCACATCACCATGGTCCCATCATACCATCCACATTTGGGGTTAATGCTACCAATCCATCACATCAGTGTCGCCGATATGTTCAAGAGAAGTCATTCAGAGAATTCACCTGTGTCTCACCCACTACCATACATTTATACTCCATTCTTTCATGATCGCCACCCTGAACCTTATATCACCAGATTGTTTTCACCTCCATTAAAATCATTTTCTCCATTCCGTGTCATTGATGTGAGATTCATTAAGGCCCTCTTGTGACGGATCACTTCTTTTCGACATCAGCTCATTATCCAAGAAGTTGATCTAGGAACACCCCATTCAGTACTTTGAAGCTTGCATTCCTCAATGGCAAGTTTCTCACTTCCTGTGACAGGTTTACATCAATGGCCTTCGACTGAAGGATTTTGTGTGGTGTTCGACGCCAAGTACTTTATTCACACCACGTGAATTGTACTGCAGTACCTTGAGGGTCATTATCATTATCGGTGATTCCTCTCGCGCTTGTTAATAGTTTACATCATTGACTGGTAATCAAGCGATGTCTTTCCATGTTCGACTTCAGAACATTTCTCACATGGATCGACTTGTACTTCGAGTGAAGATCGAACAAGATTGAAGACCCCGGATCTAGCTTCATCCATCCGGGCTGCGATATATATTCAGGAAAATAAAGACATTAAATGTACATCATTGCTGTACAGATAATCATCCAATCAAAAGGATGATGGCTCTATCAGAATCATCAGTCTACACTGAGACGATTGTTTGTCCTATGTACATGAAAATGAATTTATAAAGATGAGCATGGGAATGCCCGCCTCAGCTAGATCATGAAAATATTATGAAGATAATGTATTGTATTGTATCTTATTATAGGTCTCCTCCGAGCATTGAAAGAACTTCGGATCCTCATAATAAAGCATTTCACTCGACATGAAAAGATTAACGACCTCATGCTTTAGGGGCAACTGTTATAGACATTTTTGGGCCCTACAACCCCAAGCATGAAATGTCCATAAACCAAGGGCTCCTAAGTCCCTTAAAGTGTTGTTCTAACCCCTAAAGGAACAAGGTCAACAGATTACAGCTTCTCCCAGAAGTTCTCCATGAAAAACTGCTCAAAATTGGTCAAAACAGGATCATTTCAGCTGTTCCACTGGCTAGGTGCGTTGCATCTCACCTAAATACACTATGTGGGTGCATTGCATTTCAAAAATCCCTTTTGTGGGGTGCAATGGGTGAGAAATGGCAAATGGAAGTGTCATTTTGCGAGGTGGAGAGGCAAAGGAAGCTTCCAGAAACTTCTCCTGTGACACTTGCCTCACTAAATTCGACCAAGGATGAGTAAGAGACCATCAGTCTCCAAGTGGAAGCAAGAACTATCAGATGGAAGACACTAATCAAATCACAAGATGACTCATCCCCCTTACAGATATCTATATATGGATCCCTCATCCCAGAGATCCAAAGGCTGGAATTTTGCATATTGTAGGGAATTACTGTTGGTTTCTTAAGACAAACTTCAGATTGTTGGGTGATCTAAGCTTTGTTTGAGGTGAAGAGCGGCTTCTTTGTTGGGAGGTTGATGCTGGGTTAGAACAACTAGTTGTAACTCCTCTTGGCTCTTTTCTTGTTTATCAATAAAAGCTATTCAAGTTTTCCTCCATGCTTTTGTGTCAATTGATGCTTGCTACATTTGTATGGTCAATTTACATCTGATCCTAGATTGTTTATGATTATAGATCTATGTCTTTGTATAGTGATATGCTTCTGTGATCTTACAGGTACTTTGTGAAGCTGGGCGTGCAAGGGAGCAGGTAGTTGAAGACTATCAAAGAAGAGAGGAATCAAATCAGGAGATTAGCGCAAGACAGAGGTTTGTCTTTCTGTTCCTCTCTATCTATAATTCATAAAGGAAAAACGAAAGTAGATTTTCTCTGTTTGTTTCTAAGGCAACTGTCACACCTTAGTGGGATAGAGCAGTTCTATATAGACACCTTTCCGTGTAACACCAAGACCATGTTTTTCCTTCTAAAATAGTCATAAACATCTTCATGAGACAATCTTCAGGGAAATGAACCTTAAGACTATGTACATGCATATGGAACCTAACCAAATGAAAAGTAGCACTGTCTTTCTTCTCATATTTGAATATTGGAAGATCATCTAACCATTCAACCTTTAGCATAGGATTTGGAAAACTAGGGATATGAGACCGATTCATTGGGGCATACCTGGCATTTATTCTTGCAATGGCACTCATCATGAAACTTCATCAAGCTACTGATCTTCTAGCAGTGGAGTCACCTTCCAATTTGTTATTTGATGTGTGGAATCACCAAGGTAGATGCAGCCTCAAACAACTTCTTGAACTCCTGCTACCTTCAGAAGTTCAACTTCTTGATTTCGGGAATGAGTAATCCTCAGGTTCCCAGCAGATGCACCAAAATGTTATCACAATACCTAACCTTGATAGGCTACTAATCAAGTAGACTTTGAGTAACTCTTTCAAACCAATGTTTTGGTTGAGGCTTAGCCCCCTCAACCTGAGAGGGCTCTCTCACTAGGTTTTGGGTTTTTGATTAATGCTTAGATGGCTAACTCTAGGAAGAGAATGAACAAAAGTATAACTGGTTGGCTGGTTGAAACTATGATTAGCAAATATCTATTGGGCTATCGAGTCAAAATAGTCTTCAACGAAACAACATGATCAACAAAACATGGAATTCAAGGCACTTAGAGTTTAGGTTTATGAATAAAACAGTAACACAGTGAAACAACACAGTTTACAAGCATGTGAAGGAAGTTAGAGCATTTTCCAATGAATTCTAAGTATCACAAGCTCATACCACTACAAAGAAGTAATTCAACCAAGCCGTAAGAACATCAAACACATAAACTCTTTGTGAATCTTGAGTAGTCAAACTGATCTCTGTATTAAGTATGAAAACCACAGTTTCTTACAATAACACAATCTTTCCTTTACTAATGAAATTTCCAACCCTTGAGCTATTCGATTCTCAATAATTATATAGATTTTTAGAACTTTGGATACTATGATCCATCTTTGGAGGAATTCAAATTCCTAAATTTGACACCTATATATTCATCAAACAAACTACTTAATTACAACTTGACAGCTAGCTGTCTTTAAGAGTCCTAATACAAATAGGAGTGAAACTCCTAAATCATGCTTCTAAAAACCTTATCTATGACTTCAATAAATTCTTTAATCAGCTGCCAACACATGTCTTCGAGCTTGATGATGTCCATAGTGTTGTTGCAAAACCTGCTGAGTCATGACCTAATTGTCCTGAAAACTAGGAGATAGAGTTCCTCCTTTCAAGGTCCTTAATCCTAAGTGCCTATCTTCAAACAATTTTGCTGGTGTACATGTGGCATGCATTAATAATCCATAGAAAATTCATTTTTATACTTGTGCAAGAAATGGAATATCAAATAAATGAACAAGAGAATAAATCATGACTGTGCTACGTAAATAGCCCGTTTTTGCAGCACAACTTTTATATTACTTATGGAATACTTCTATGAACCATTCTGCATGACTGCCATCTGAAACTTCATCAATGATCCTCATATGTCTACCAACAATCATCAAACTTGGAATTTATCAGACCTTACCTTCGAAATACATCGATAAGGTGCTAAATGGTCACCTTCAACAGTTTCATGGCACGCTACAATATTGCTATGTATGCTCTTTTTCAACACGGCCTTCAAACATCTATAGTTTGCGAATTTTTTTCAAATTTCATAAATATTGATATGATCACCAAGAATAAAAATCACTTACCCTTATGAGATGTTCTTCTTCATAGATGTTCTTCTCTTTTATGCCAAAAGTGTCCTATAAATTTATCATTTTCTACACTGTCTTTTTATCTGAAAAATAGCTGTTGAGACAGAGACTATATATTTTTATCCCTGATATCTGTTACAAAAATGGATGAGGATTTTGTAGATAAGAATGTTTATAAGGAAAACCTCTCTCAAGTTTTTTGAAAACCAGCCTCAGTTATCCGAAATCTACATTATAAAATCGTGTATAAAACAAGAAAATCTAGAATTATGCAAATAGGTCTCAAAGGAAACTTTGAATCTCCAAATTGGTAGCACCTGGAAGAAATTTGAAAGAGGTTTTGTTCATTGTTATGTTGTTAGAAAAAACCTCCTTCATATTTTTTAATCTCATCTTCATTTTCTTGAAAATTCCTTTTGAAACCAACAACTCGAAAAACAGTCCAAGGAACACACAAATCCCCTTGCAGCTCTTGGTAGAAATACATGTAACCTGTTTGGATGAAAGCTTGTGTGAAGCTGAGGTCATCCATGATAGACTTCTTTTTATCCTTTCATCTTCATGGAAATTTCCCTTTATAATCCAAATTGCCCTCTTAAAAATATGATAGTTGTAAAGAACTTTTTGGACAACAAGTTGTTTGTCAAAAAGTTAACTTTTCAAAGGTGACAGCTGACTAATACATGCAAAGGTTGGAAAGTAAACGATAGAGAGGAGCTTGTGGAGAGAAAGGTGAGAAAATGAGGGAGTGGAAAGCAACAACCACTTCATCAACCAATAAAAATAACTTTTTTTTTCCTTAAAAAGAAGGCTACACTCCTGAGCTCATATCTCTTGATCCTTGATAGCTGTTACAAAAATGGAGGACATTTTTGTAGATACGAATGTTTATAAGAAAAACCTCTTTCAGTTTTCAAAAACGAGTTTGCAGTTACTCAGGAACCCCCTTGGATGTGAACTACTAAAAACAAAAAAATCGGTTTTTTACCTCATAGTGCGCTACAAAATCAGCTGTTTTCATAGCGCAAATCACATTTTTTGAACTAGCTGCGCTACGACATTACGGATTCCTGTGTATGCTCTTTTTTCAACATAGTTTTCAAAATGGTTAAAGATATGAGTTCTAAATAGTGTGTGATACTTCTAGGGCATGGAACAAGGCTGATTTAACTTTATTTGGATATGAAAATGAGACTCTTAACCTATCACCTACCCATTATCAAGACTAAAATGACCTTTAGACCTCCTTGAAATCATGACCAAAAGTAGAGTTGAGACAATGATGTTTTGAGAATTTTTGGGTGATAATAGGAGTCATCCTTCACCGCGGGCTCTTCTTTAGGTTCCCACACACACTCATCATGAATGATGGCATAGGTTGGCTGCATAACAAAAACTCCATCAACAACGTGATCCTCGTTGACAACAGGTGAGGAGTCCAAAATGGGAGAACACATGACACGAGGAGAAAGGTCGAGGGAAAGAGTCCACGTGACAACCAAAAGTCTTGCTATCCAAATCTGTGCAAATCTCAAGAGCAAGTGGGGTGAGAGAGTGTGACAATTAAACATAGGCATGTGCATGATCTCCCACATCACTCCATGGTGGTGGAGATGTTTGATGAGGTGAAGGTGGACAGTCACTTGTGACAGTGACTGGGCCTGCCTATGATTGCGCAGCTCCATCACAGAAGTGTGTTGAGCGTGGTTCAGATATCTAAACAAGATACTCAAATCTTCCATAAAGAAATTCCAAATCGATAGCATCTTCTGGGAATCGCTATGTAAGATTACAAAAGTGTGTGCGAAACTATTCAACGGATTCATCGAGTGCTTTTCGTAATTTCAGAATTTCCTTTTGAGTGATTTAAGTTCATAGTGATTGAAAGCATGGTCAATCTTTGTGACCAAATGGGTAAGAGAATGAATAATTTTTTCGAGAAGTGTGGCACACCAGTTCATTTGGTGCCCTCGAAGCGTGTAGATGAGCAGCGCGCAACTCATGTACTCTTCAAAGAATCCATGTATTTTGCATGAGCCTACAATGCTAGAAATGTTAAGGGTGTTGGACCCACCAACATGTCAAGGGGTTCTCCCCAGTAAGAAGTCCTAATTAGACCTCAGATCGTTTCGTGTTGGAGTCCCAATAGTGGGTCGTTAGGTAATGCCTTGACTGGGATGTCGCACAGAGGCAAGTAAGATAACTCTGTTAGTAGCAAGGATGTGATTGATGTAGTGAGTCAAGGAAGGTGTATGAGAGGTTCTAACACTTCGAAGGGAGATGAAGGTGAAGGTGAGGTCTAGGTTCAAAGGGATCAATCCCAACTCGGATAGGAACACAAAATACAAAATGACATTCACAACTTCTGGTGGAGCAGTCCACTTGGATGCAACAGTCACATCATACAAGGTAAGATAACACGTACAACACTCACGGATCAGTTTGAGATGAGTACGATGGTTGTTACAACAAGGTTCACGTGAAAGGTCTGTCTGAGGTCCGATAGAGAAATCGACATGGACGGAGACAACATTAACAACATATACAAGACATTAACAACAATATTCATATAATTTCATACAAATCAGTTCATACACAAGTATGTAAGTTAAACAACATATATCATTAAGGCAACTGGAGTAGTCCAACTACATTAAAAACATGGGCATGAAAATGTGTTGGCTCTTATTATATAAAGAAGTGTAAGTCACAATCATAAAATAGATCCACATAAACCTACTAGCCCCAATAGTGGAACATTACAACCACATCCACCCGCTCCTCTAAAGAGATGAACTAGCTTCTTGCGGTGGAGAAGCCAAGGCCCATTACAATATTTTCCAAGCCTTCTTCAAGATAGTATTAGTAGAAGCTTGGCTAACCAAAAGTCTTTACAATGAGTTATGACAAAGTATTTATAGAAAAGGGTCGGGTGACCCTTGACATTCCCCTTTGTGACAGTTCAACTACCCTCATGACTCTTCACATACTTTATGACTGTTACATCCAACTATTGACACTTAACTTACATTTGACATGACTCAACATTACAATGCACATGTACTCATGTGAGACAACATGGCTTGAGAAAGCCTTGCAATACATGAATGACACTTAGTCTGCTATGATGATACCAACTCTTTGACATGCTTGTGATGGTGAAGGTGGGGAGTTGATGCCAAGCTTGATCATCCTTGATTGTGTGCATGCACCTCATGGTGACATATTGCTGAAGAAAACTCTTGTCTCCATTGCAATTGGTGCATTGGTTTAGTTCTTCATCCAAATCATCTAATAACATGTGCATGGTCTTCTCGAGTGTGGATGAAATGGAAAAACACTAATGCATAGTGTCTGTGCTGATCTTCAAGTGTGTGCCAATGTTCATGTGCATTAACTTGATGAAGTACATGTTCATCCCCAGTTGGACTTGCTTCTTGTCTTTTCCTTGGTGAGTGTGTTGAATGGGTTGGATTGCATGCATGCGCTCAACGAAATGCATGATGTTCAATCCCTGGCATGCGATCAACAACACTTCTCACCATGTCTGCTCTGTTTCAGCTACTGGGATGGATCTTTAACTTGTATGGGTGCAGTTTCATCCGTGAGTGAACATTGCACCCATTGTTGTTTCTGATCCTGCTGCAACTCATTCATATGTCTGTGTAACTTCATGTTCTTCCTTGAGTTGCTTCTTCAGCGCATGTAACTCCATCTTTGTTCCATTGTCTATATTTACATCACCTTCATGTCACACCATCACCTCATAGCTTAAGTCTCCAAATTTTCTTTCATTATCAGTGGATTTGCTTGATCTTGAAACTTTGTTATGCCTCTGTGTTGTCGAAAACCTTCCTCTTGCATTCACTACATTCATTGCGTTCACTAAATTCAGTAAGTTTCCTTTAGTTTCAATTGATGATATTGCTTACTTTGATGTTGTTGCTTGATGTCCTTATCTGCGAACAACTTAATTTCTTCGTGAGTAGGCAAGCTCATAGACACTTGATTGGCTGCATCCCCAAGCGAGCTCCGAATGGTGTATTCGTCTTTTCTCTCTTGGAAACCATTGTACCTATAATGTTGAGAGGCATATGAACACCTGCGATACTTGGAGACATGGGAACACTCATAACAAACAATCTGTCAATTGAAAACCAAAATGAACATGAGAACTCACTTGCAACATACT
Source organism: Pinus tabuliformis (assembly GCA_031772625.1). Lineage (NCBI taxonomy): Eukaryota > Viridiplantae > Streptophyta > Pinopsida > Pinales > Pinaceae > Pinus > Pinus tabuliformis. The sequence continues at coordinate 1,909,237,310 of CM062817.1, read as the reverse complement.
TGGGTGAATGATCATGAAGGTTGAACAATTTCAGCTAGGAGGTTGGGAGACAGGCTGCCAAGAGTTCTCAACGCATAGTCTGGGCTGCTGGGAGACTGGTTGACTATTGGAATTACGTAATACACAGTCCAGTCTCAATATTGACTACTGGGATTACACAATGCATAATTCTAGCTAGGAAGGACTGCTTGCCTAGGGACAGGTTTGACGAATTTCTGGGGCCAAGCAACCATTGTCCTCTAGAAATGCGCAAAATAGTCCTGGATGCCAGTGTTGGGTAGGAATGTGAAAATCTAGAGAGGAAGGTGATCCTTCCATCCCCATATTAACCAATGCATCCTCGGTAAAGGCAGAGTCCAGGCCAAGGTTGGCTCAACTCGCTGACGTGCAACTGAAAGAAACTAAGACAGTAAATGGATGGTGACAGTAAGTGACGGAATAAGTGATTGATAGTGCATGCAAAAAAAGAATGAAACATTTAGAAAACATATCAACATGCATGAGGGTGAGGCAGTTCGTCGGTTGGGTGAACATCCATGCAAAAAAATTTCATGCATGCGACAGCGGTGAGATAGCAACGAAAACTGAAATAGAGCTAGGACAAGCTAGAATACATGAAAATGATAATAGGCATTCAAAGATATCAAGCAAATAGTACTCCCACAAGTGAAAACATAAAAAGCGACAGAAATGTAGCACAAGGCATGCAAAGTGGGATTACTCCAAAATAGCTAAGTTGAATGTGCCGAATACTCCTAGATGTGATGTGGGATGTCAGATCTCCAAGGTTGATGTGAGGAATGAGCTTTGCAACATTTGGTTGATGAGTTTTTATAACATTGAGGTTGTGACACGCATGTCATGAATCTAGGGGAAGTGACACTTGGTGGGAGATTTCAAAATTGATCCTTACATCTAACCTCCAACTACTAAACATAGATCCTTGAAGCAGGGGATGCCTTTGCATGCTGCATTTAGAGAAGCAACCCATGCATGCAATTCTGTATTGCTTAGTCTCAGAGGTTACTAGTCAACTCAGTTGCACAGGTAAGAGACTGCTCGACTGTTGGAGAATAATGCACATTTCTGGTTGGGAGATCTGTGCAATTTCTAGGCAGAGCAGCTGACTGCTGCCCAGATTTGCGTAAATTCTGGGATGAGCAGCCTTGTTGGAGAAATTTTCACAAATCCTACTGGGATTGTTGGGAGGAAGGATTATGAAATCCTAGAGCCCAATAGGATGCCAGAGAGGATTGTGAAATTTATGAGGGAAGGCTGGTTGCCCTCCAATAATGTAGAATTTTCTAGGGGAAGCTACTTAGCCTGTTGTTGGACCAAGTCTGGGTGAAAAGCCTATAAGGGGAATGGATCAAGCTGTGATCGATAGGCTGCCTTTGTGCAAGAAAGACATTGAATCTTTTGAGCTTGACAAAGCAAGGAAAGCTGTTGTGAAGGTTGGAAGGGAGGCTTCGAAAGGAGGCTAAGGAAAATTTTTGGAGGGTGGTTGTAGCCATTACAGCGTGCACACAAATACCTCAGTAGAGCTTTCTTTTGAGATGGGCATGACTGGAGTACTTCCAGCATCAACATGGTAGTAGGGGATTGTGCCAAGTCACCTCTTATACTGTATGTATGGGTTGCTCGATTAGAAGTCACACTATAACATAATGCTCCCTTCAGGATCTTAGGAATTGACTCAAATTTAGGTTGAGGGATCTGTAGCAGACCTTTTGGTCTTGTAAGAGGCTCAGTAGATGATTTGGTTTTGGACTCATTGACAAACAATGTTGATGGCTTGTCATATTGACGCGATCGAGTTTGAAAGTTGATATCAAAGGTATTGACCTCGTAAGAATTCATCATGATGATCCAGTAATCACCAAGACCAGAAGGTTGGGGAGAGTGGGTTGCTTGATTTTGCTCAGGTTGAGCAACAACAAATCCTTGCTGAAGGAATAGATTTCTAAGCATGGCCAATTGAGGTGGTGCAGGATTATAAGGAAGTTTTTGCATGGGTGGTTGACCTCTAGAAGCTGCTTGGGCTTCCCACATTTGGCACATCTAGGGTCATATGGGACACTTACAACATGCAAAAGGATTTTTTATACAAAAAGCCTTGTTGTCCTTGGGTTGGTTGTTGGTGTTAGGTTATTTCTGTTGACATTCATTAGGTTGATTACCTTGGTTACCCTGGTTACCCTTGCTACCTTTCCACTTATTCTTTTTCTTCAAATTTTGGGGATTGGTCACACTCTGTTGTGAAAATAAATGACCTTGAGGGGGTTGTGGTTGCTAGGGCTGAGGATACATGGGAGGCTACGATGCTAATTCCTAAGGTTCTAGGGTTCTTGGAGGTGCATAGATGTAAGATGATGAGGGGGCAACAATTTGGTAGACTAGTTGAGCACTAGCTAGCCCTACCATATGCTGATGTGGTTGGGTGAATGCATAAGAGGTGCTCTGTCCTGAATACACGTTGTCGGCAGGAGGTGCATAAGTGTTGGAGGAACTGGTGCCCCCCCTATGAATAACCATAACTCTATTGAGTATATGGTGAATGATGTGAAATAGCTCCAACGATCCCATCGACGATGTGAGATGACCCTAATGCATTGGCACCATTGGGAGGAGGGAGGTATGGTATAACGGTATAGACATAACCAGATTGAGCATAAATCAAGTCATATCTCAGAGTGGTTTGGAGATCCTCTTCCTCTGTTTGAGGAAAATGAGACACAACATCTTTGGGAATAGGTGCTAAAAGTGTCCTAAGAAGCCAATCGAGGTAGATGGGGTCTTCGAAGGGTGGAGTGCGACACATGCTTCTCCTTCTATGCAATTCTTAAACATGATCGAAAAGATGGGTGGCAGAGGACTAATTTAATGTGGCCAATAGCTCCGTACCAGTATCGTATCGGAGAGGTAACTAAAAATATGAAAGGAAACTTTAGCAAGCATCACGAAAGTGGAATGAGAGGTAGCGGGATGGTCAACATACCACTTCGCAGCATCTACAGTGAGCGTGCTTTGGAAGAACCAAAACGAATGGAATCATTAGTGATGGAATTGGATTAATACCACAAATGGAAGGAGTAGACGTGATTGGTGGGGTGCTCTCCAGAATTACCCTGAAACTTGGGAATGTAGAAGGGAGGATTAGTCAGCATAGCTGGCCAACCAACATCATCATGTATAGGGTCATTAATCAACTCGCGAAAATCAAGGAGGCTTAACCAATCCATGAAAGGTAGCATTATAGCTTCCAGAATGGTTCCTGAGATGGTTCCATTAGATGTGAATATTGGGGTAGAATTGGAGCCAACACCAGGTTGATTTCCTACCCCTGCAGTGGGTCCTAACATGATGATGGTATGTGGTGAAGGAGCCTCGGAATCAGATGAGGAATCATAGGAGTCAGTATGGGGATTCGGGGGACTATGAACGCGAACCATGCAGGGAGGAGTAATATGCCCAAGCGGAAACTAGGGATGAAGGCCTAAGAGTCTGTGACAAATGCCTTGGTGGCACAATGGTTGTAAGATACAAGTGATACAAAAATGGTGAAGGGAGATAAAAAAGAAGTTGTTTTCTCTGTGTGGGGAGATAAATTAATTAAGTCAAGTCTTGGCATGGTGGTGTAAACCAAGCTCCCTTCGCTTAATGTGTGCTTGCGTGTGTAAGTGTGCTTATTAATTAAGGCCAAATCATGTTTGAAAAAAGAAAAATATTATTGAAATAAACTTAAATTAAAAATAGAAAATGAATAGAAAATGAATTCTCTAACCCCAAATCAAACTGGGTTTGCAAACAATGTGTCGATTGGTAGCGAAATTAACTAAAAACACACGAAAAAGTCCAATAGATATAAATGTCGGTGTGAATAGGATCAAATGACACTATGTTGCTAGAAAGTGGTGCAACAACAACAAAAAACCAGGGAGGAAAATTGCTGCAAAAAGATAGGGATATGGGTGTGAAACCTAGGGAAAATAGTGGCACCCTAAGGCAAATGACCAAACAAGGTTGAAGAGAGAAATTTCGTTGGAAACAACATATCTTTGAATACCTTAAACAAGAAGGTACAAATCGGGAAAATATGGCTAAAATCTCTGCAAAAACTCAGACATCTTACTCAACTAAACTCCTCCTATAAAGGTGGAAGTGTACTAGAAGCTCTAAGAGGCTAAATTCCACTTCCACAAGCGAAACAGAGTAGATAATGGCCTAATATGGCTAAGACAGTGTTCAACCAACCTTGTGGACAACTCTTGGTTAAACCCAGAAATAGATCAGAAAAAATACTAGAAAACCTAAAATCGTAGGTGCTGACCTATTTTGGGGGATGCCACACTTTTTGGGCCAGAAAGTGCACTCTAGACCACTAGATCACACTTTTGGGGAAGAAAAGTGTGATTTCTACTCCTTAATTCTCAGGTGGCAAGTCTCGAAAATTTTTGCCGTCTCTGTCACAGCTAGTTCCTGTGACCAGTCCCCCTCTATGGGATGGGTTCTTGGCTATCCTTAATGTCTTCAACTTTTGTAGAGTCTCTCTCCTCTATAATGTGTAAAACCTAGCAAATGAAATGTTTGATCTCAATGAGAACTCAAATGAAAAAGAATATGGTGTGCAACAATGATAATAATGAGACATACAACAACGAGAGTAACATTGAAAATGATCAAAAGTGAATAATGAATGGAAAAGCCTTCTATTTATAACAAAATATTAGATTATACTTGAATAATGAGCAATAATAGAATATTATTAACCCCATTATAGAATTAACCGTTTGGAATATTTTATTATATTTGGTTTGGAGGGAAAAACTATTTAAACTTTTATTTAGAAGTAATAAATAAATAAATAATTTATTTATCATCTCAAGAAATATGGTTAAGGAATAATAAACAAATAATGGTTTATTTAATTATTCCTAAGGGATTTAGTCAAACTTGACAAGGGATAATAACTAATTAGTGATTAATTGGGTCAAATGTGACAAGGAATATTAATTAAATAATGGTTTAATTAATTATTACTACAAGATAATTAAATAAATAGTGATTTGTTTAATTATTCTTCATGGGTTTAATTATAAATGACTTAAGAAATGTGGTTTATTAAGTAACTTCTCACAGTGAAAGCAATTTTACTATGGTAAAATTGGCCCTACATGGTGTACTTTGGTCCATCTAGTAAATTATGGCTAGATGATCAATTTTTTGAGATAAGAGTCTTATCTCTTATCCCTTGAGCTTATCATCCTTCATATGTGGATCTCAAGCCTAGATTGGTATATCCTAAACTATGGCTTTTACTCTATAAATTCACTGCCTCCCATAGAGCCTCGGTTGGATTATTGAGATTAGTAGTGCCCTCAAGTTGTTTCTTTGCGCTTAAGAAATCATCATCCACTTATGCATTAGGGTTGAGTTTGAAGGTTTTATTTGTGGCAAAGAAGGACAAGAGAACTGGGGAGACATCTACGAAGTTAACATCTATAAATGGTTGTAACTCTTTCCTTTATTTATCGATACAAAAACAACTATGCTTTCCTATACTTTTGCAATTTTGATTCTTATGTATTTCAATTCCATTTTGACTCATTGAGTAGGGACATTAGTTTATGGTGTGTGGATATTGTATTTCTCTTGCTTGTCTTAGTCATTGTTGTAGGTTCCATTTGTAGCGTGTGGGGCTAGAGTTGGAGATTACAAGTGAAGAGAAGAGGAGGTCTCTATATCAAACCATTATACCTAGGGTGATCATTTTTGTCTATGGAACTGAGTTTTATTTATAACACCCCTCTCTATTTTTGTTTGAACCACTGCCTTACGTCTCTTAAGACATGTATTTAAAAATATTTATTATTTGAAATGTTTCCCAATTATAATTTTTGAGTTTGAATTTCTCTTCAACAAAATTCTCACTAAACAGAAAAGATACAAGCTTGTCTATATTTATTGGATTTCTTTGTACCTTAAAATCCATTTTCTTAATATTGTTAATCAAGTAATAAGCCAAATTGATTTCTTTTCCCTTTTGAAAATGCGTGAGAAGTCTTATGTGATAAAATAAGACTATGTCATACCTTCCTATGCATGTTATGAACTTTTGAAGGATGTATAATATATTTATTCATTTAATTTTAAATGTTGACACTGGTGTTATGACTCCTCCAGATCTCCAAGGCTATGGAAGAGTCCAACTGAGGTAACCACAGACCAACCTTTTGACTTGGTAGCTAGCCCTACCAAGTCGGAGAGGGCTCTCTCCACAAAATCACAGCCAAGAGGGTTGGATGGATTAGGGTTTTAGGGTAGGTATAAAGTGCAGAGGTTTTTTTGATTTCATTTTGTGGGGTTATTGTGGGATGAAGGTATTAGGTCAAAAAATGTAGGTCAGGGCAAATGAGGTATAATTGCATACATTTGAAGGGGCAAGGTAGGTAGGTGGATTAGCTCTTCAAAGGTGGTTTAGTGAGGTGGTTTAAGACTGATGAGGATTTAGGAAGAGAATATGAGATGTTTTCCTCCTAAACTTAAGAAATGGACAAATTATGATAAATTTCCCAAAACAGATCATGAACAAAGATGTATTCTACCTATCAACTTGAAAATTAAAATATAATAGACATAAAATGGTTAATGAGCATAAAAAAACCACTGCTAAACATCCATACCACATGTATCCCAAAGAAATAGTTGCAACTCATATATTAATACTGGCCAAAATCTAGTACAATAGTGTCTTTGATCACTACTACAACATCCAGGTGAGTCCAACCTTTGAAAATAGTGAAAAATACAAGATATAGGCCTCCAAAAAAACTCCTCACATCCTTAGGGGTCGAATCCATGAGAGGAGTAGTTCCACCAAAATTTAAACTGATAACTAAAGTGTAGGGTGGTCAAAGTGACTCATCCCTAATTAGAATGAACGGATTCATTACACGTGATAGAGTCTATTCACCTAATGTATTTACCCTAGGTAATAGTAAAACAACCATATTTACATTGACATGATTAATTACATCAGTAAAAAGTTGATTTCCCAAGAGGAAAATCAAATCTGGAGAAAAATAGTGAAAAATTAGGCAACTCGTCAAACACACAATGTCAATCTCAAATGGGCAGTGCCATATTCAGACCCACTTTTTCGTACCTTCTTGGTGTCCAAATTGAGCCCATGATAGCTCGTTGGAAAGCTTATCCTATCTAGCGTCCATGTGTACCTTTAGTTTGCAAAATGGAGTTGATTTTACCCTCCAAAAATGGATTGCCCCAAGCCTGGTCAAACACGTAACGTCAAGGTGAAAAAGGAGGCAGGACATTGATTATTTAGGTGTTTTTTCACCTTTTAACCTACCATTTGTGCAAAAGAAGGCTTGTAAAGTTGTTTCCTACATGTCTTCCCTAATTTGAATCTAATGGTGGTCCTCGTCTCTCCAAAAAGTGACCCAAACAAAATCACAACACCAAGGGCACTGTGCCCTTAGCATTCTAGCTGTCAAAAACTGTGTATAATTACTTGAAAATAAAAAAAACTTCAAAATTTCCCTACAACTTCTCAAAATTGGTGAAATGATTGCTGATCATGTGTTTTGTGCATGGAGTGAGGCTTCAGAAAATATGTCTAGCATCTCCTTCACTTTTTGGTGAGTTACGACTTCAATTTTTGCCTTTGCAGCTTTGAGATTTTCCCTTGCATTCCTTTCTCTGTTGGCATAGTGTTTTTCCATATTTTGAATTTCAATTCACTGATTGGATTTGTATAGGAGCTTCTCTAAATGATGATTGACCTTATCAAGCAAATTCTCCCAGTTTTCATTGACCAAGATGACAAATTGCTTATTCCGTGTGAGCTCATTAGCAAGCTCGGCCTCCCTTTCTTTCTCTAGTTCTAGAGCTCCTTTTAGCCCTCTAGTTCTAGGTCTTCTTCCAGGTTCTTGCTCTTCTTCAATTTCACTATACCTGTCATAGGCCTCATCAAGCAATGCCTTGGTTTTCATTGCTGCTTTATTTGCTTTAATGAGTTGAATCTCCATGACCTCATGTTTGGCCTCAAGCTGCTTATTTTCTTGCTCATAATATGAGATGATGTAATTTTCCATCTATAGGTTGATCTGGAGCTCCCAAAGGAGTGCATCTTTTTATTTGATGACAATGCTTGTACTTTCACTGTCATCATGCTCACCTAGGTCAACCAAGTCAAACTCCTATTCTGTCTCATGGAGGTCTTCCTCCTCATGCTAAATATATGTCTCTGTCATCTTTTCCTTGCCCTTTTGTACCTACTTTGCTGATGATGAAGGCAAGGCCCCTCCCACAATTTGTGGGGCAAACACATGCCTATGGCCTCTCTACTAAATGTGCATAAAAATGCCCAAATTAGCCTCTTTGGTCTTGATGACCTCAACTTGTCCAATATGTTCCAACTCTCAGATTTCATCTCTGTTAGGTGAATGGATATGCTCATGAAATGGTGATTATGGAGGTGATGGTGAGGGTGACATGTTAGATGAGGATGAATGATCTATAGGCTGATATGGAGGAATGGAGGTGGAATGGTGAGATGATCAAGGGATACTTTTAACATTCTGAGTAGATGAATCAGTAAATATGGGATTGGCTATGAAAGTACTCCATGCAATGTTGAGCTCTTTGAGATGATGAAGGACTATGACTTTAATGAGAAAATGATGAAAGAGATTATTTATTTAATCTTTATACTTTCCTTTCTGGGAAATGTAGGCTATCTTATCAATGCTCCAGAAGAGATAATAAGGTATGTTGAGAATCTTAACACTTGTGAAATGCATGAGTAAGCAAATATGATAGGTATATAGTCTGGAAAACCATCCTTCACAAGTAAAGTATCACATGATGATTTTCATCATGGGAACATATCTATCTAGGAGGTAAGAGAAAGGAAACAACCTTTTTCTATCATTTCTCTATCTAGGTTTGATATAGGGCTCATAATAATGTATCTCCAAATCACCTTGTTTAAACCATTTCTCCCCAATGTTTGGGATTCCAATGGCAGCTGATATGATGGCAGTGAATACAGTGAAAGTGACACTAGCAAGGGTTATCTTGTTGTCATGGAGATTGGAGACAAATAGTCTACTCAACATAGGATGATATTGGACCTTTTGTACTTTCTCACAAAATTGAGAACATCCTAGATGTTTGAAATATGGGATAGTCATGAGAGATGCCATGAGTTCATTAGTATTTCTTGGCTAAAATCTAAGGATTCTCCCTCCTTTGTTTGACTTCCTCCCTTTTCTTTCCTCTTCACTAGAATTTTTGTTTTCTTCTTCTGACATGGTGTCTTGATTTTAAAACCCTAGGGGGAAGAAATGATAATGGTATGTAGGTGTAGGGAGTTAGGAATTGTGTGAGGAAATTCAGGGAGATGATGGAAGGGATTTTTGGTTTAAGGGATGTAACAGGGAGTGGGAATGTAAAGGGATTTGGTATAAGGAATTTTATTATAGGTTAGGGGTTTTGGGAGGCTAGGTAAATAAAACACCTAGGTCTTAGGATTTTTGGAATAGAAGGCTTTGGGATATAGTCAAATGATACAAGGGTTGGAAAAGCGTTTAATAGGGATATGGGAAAGTGATAGAAGTATTAGGGTGTGAAATTAGAGGTGTGGGAATGAAACTAGGGTTCGCAAGTCTGAAGACTTGAAATTTCATTCAACATACTTAACCATGAAGTTGTGAGAAATGAAATAAAACTAGGGTATAATTCTGGGATACTTACTTGCGGGAGGAAGAGAACAACCGAACTGAAGCTTCAGAGGCAATGGCACTTTGTTTTAGAGGCTGGAGAGCAACCTTGGTCAAACACGCAGTGTAAAATAGAAAGGCACCCTCCTGGTCAAAGACATAATGTATAATAGAAACATGCCCTCCTAGTCAAATGCATATCGTGACACTAAAACATGTAGCGTCGTACACGAACGTGCAGCGAAAAGTCGATTTTGCTGGTTTTACCTGTCAAACTCGAAAATTTCTCCTTTGTTGAGGTTGTTCGACATGGAAAGAGGAAATGAGGGGAAAATAGATGTCTTGAAGGCTTTAAATACTTGATAGCATTTGGCTTTGTTGATTTAAACCCATTTTCTAATGTTTTGAAATTGATTTTGAAACATTGCACTAATACCCTTTTACCTTGTGCTTTTGCTTTACATATTGATAAATTATTGTTTTTTTGACATTTAATGTCCAGTTGGCATGTGGAACTGAGTTGGTAGCTTTGGGAAAAGTTACTTATTACATATAATGACATAAAATTACATAAGTATAAAAAAATAGAAATACATATATGTTTTTGGAATAAAATTACAATTTGGGATGAAACTCATACCTGAAATCAAAATTAGAACTTTGGCAAGCATATTCACATGTTTGAAAATCCTCCTTAAATGAGAAAGGGATATTATTGGTGTTTAGTCTTATGCTTTTGCTGGCCTCATGCAGTGAAATGGTGTTTTATTGGACCTTGAAAAAAATGAAACGTAGAGACATAATGAAAACCTTGAGTGAGCAGACTTCATGGTGACTTGACTAACATAGAGGCATGATGAAATAAGCTTTCATAATTGATGTCTGCTCAGTAAGGCATGAAGGTGGGCTAACAAGTATACTTTTTTGAGGGAGAGTGAGGGTTTTGACTAGGGCTACCAGCAACAAATAAATTTTTGAATGAGGACCTAGGTGGAATGACAAAATATTCAGAATGGGACCCTCACATGATATAAAAGAGGAGTTTTTATCACTGATGGAAGTATGAAAATACTGAACCTAAAATCAGCCTTATTTGGGGATGAAAACTCCGTGGAGGTCTCAAGAAAACCATAGACCAAGTGTCTAACCATGTGGGCCAATATGATCAAAAAATCAAACTGAAATGCATGACTGAATTCTGACAACTAAAATATCACAAACTAGCTCAAAAGTAACTTACTTATCCGATGACTAAACTTTGAAAATGGCATAAAATATATGATGCTCCATGCCCTTCACTTCAGAATCTGAAGAGCGATTGTGTACTTCACACTTGAAGAAAATTAAATTGCTATGTACAATGAAACCGACCTATCTCAGAAAAGACAATGCTTCAGGAGCTTACCATTGAGTGGTCCTCCTAAGCATGGTTCTCCATTCATCTCATCCAACAAGAAAGAATTTTGTCATCGAAGAGATGAAATCTAATAAGGGCCTTTCCATAGATTTTCAAATTTACCATGCTTACCCTTGTGTTCATTCCTGGCATCCCAACTAAGCACCACATCTCCAATTTTGAAATCATCTTCTTTTGTTTTCTGGTCATAGATTTTCTTTATCCTATCATGGAGCTTAGAGGTATTTTGAAATACCATCCCGTTTCTGTTGTAGGTGAATCATTTGATTGATCTACCACTGAATATCATTCTCTTCACTTCCCGCTTCTTGTAATAATTTCATGACCGAGACTGTGAATGATGAAGGACAGACAATATATACTCCATACACAATTTGAAAAGGAGAAAGCCTAAGAGATTTCTTACTACTCACCTGATCTTCCCACAATGCATTGATCAATTTTTTGTGCCAATTCTTTTTGCTTGCCAACAACATTTTCTTGATGATGTTTATTAAGGATTTATTGGAGGACTCGGCCAAATAATTTCCTTGTGGATAGTATGTTGTTGGCTTCATGGGGCCTGACCTAGGTTCATAAGTGATTTAGCCAAGCAAATCTTGGTACTATTGGCCTTTTCGGCAATAATCCGCAGAGTGCAGACTGAGGTCTCACTCGAAGTAGTATGGGGGGGTAGTAGAAGCAGGTTTACGCACCTTGGGATGTATGATATGTTTGGATTAGTACACAGTCCCACCTTCGCACTCACTGTGATATGCACACCGGCAGGCACCCTGCGGCCTATGATGTTGTCTTCACGCAGTCCTATTCATAGTGCGATCCTTGTTATTTACCCAAGTATTTCCCAATTATGCACTGTTAGCTGATTACTTAGATTATTTTCCTATATAAGTATTCTAAACCATACAAGCCTTTATTCAACCATGCGCAGTAAATAAACAAAATAAAAGTAATGCATAACAACAGAATAATGATTCAAGAATAGATGAATAGAACTAGGATAAAATTCTCTTTATTAATCTTCAATCTGATTATAGACTCGAAACTACCCTGTGCACTTATTTGTAGGGGTCCGCGCACTCAGTTGCGGACTCTACTAGGCCTCTGCGCACTCAGTTGCAGAGCCTCTTCCTACTACTACAACCCATGACACTTAGAATTCGACTCTACACTCGAACCATTACTATTCTTCTTTCTTCATTCTTCGCTACCTTTACAACTTATATCCTCACTTTATTTATACAATCCCATGGTCCACAGACCATGGGTAGGCTGACCCAACTTTACATTACATTAAAATATTTTAGGGTGGACAACCCTATGGCCTAACTTCTACTTCGTGCTCTGTGCTCGCAATTCGTGGAGTCTTACAATATACTTGACCAAAACTTGGGCTTTGAGCCCTAAAAACATGCTGCAGGGGATCCCATGCCCAACATATGTTGTAGAATATCCCAACTTAATGTTGTATTTGTCACAAAACTTAGTCATATTTTTGGACTTGAATGATGCCACATTTTCTGCGATGATATTATTAGGACAACCGAAATGGGACAATATATTTGTTTCTAAAAACTAAATGATAACTGAATCTGTTGCTTGCCTGGTAGGAATTGATTCAATCCACTTGGTAAAGTAGTTTATAGATGTCAATATCCACTTGTGTTGTGTGGATGATGATAGGTTAATCTCGCATATGAAATATATTCCCCACTTCTGAAACAGTGCACGAACTAAAATAGTTTGTAGAGGCAAAGGAAGAAGTTTTATTTTACTTTGGAATATTTGGCACTCGTGACAACTCATCAATGCTTTGTAGATATCTGCGAAAAGTGTAGGCCAATAGTAGCCTTCTGTCAGTACTTTTTTGGCCGTGGTCTTCCAGTACAAGTGGCATCCTCAATATCCTTTGTGGAAGTCATTTATTACATCTTTAGACTCATCTTCGGTCAAATAGTTCAACAACACACCTCCAGGATCCTTCCAATAAAGTGCGTTGTCCATAATACAATATTTTGAAGCCTTCAACTTCAATGGCCTTCTCTTAGCCTTAGACATGCTTGAAGGGGAATTTAGATGTTGCAAAACATAAATAATATTAGAATATCATGGAGATGATAGAAAGATATCAGATACCTAAATGAGATCTACTTCTTCTTGATTGTTGGACAATGTTGCTACAAGGTTGATATCTAGAGCATGGATATTTGACTTATCCATGAGTTTGGCTAATCCTTGAGCCTTGATCAGATTGGTTGGCTTGATCTCAAGATAATATTCTAATAATTCTTCTATCCATCTACCTCCTCTACCTTCCGAGTCATTCTACACAAGAACTTCTTTTACCACTGCATTAGGAACATAAGCAAGAATATGCAAATGCAAAATGTAAACTCTAAAATCTTTCACTGCCTTTACCAAAGCCAAGTCCTGCTTCTCAATGATGTTGTACTTAATGGATGCATCCCTGATGTTGCGACTGAAAAATGCTATTAGAAGCTCGGTTTTATCCCTTTTTTGCATTAGTACTGCTACCATGGTATGCTCAGAAGCAAAATAGAATATAATAAAATCATTGGCGTAATCGAGATTGATTAAAACAGAGGCAGTGGTTAAGGCAAGCTATAATCAATGAAAGGACTTGCGGGCTTCTTTGGACCACTTTACATCATTATCCTTTTTCAACATATTGGTCATTTCTCTAAGATGTTCAACCAAATTAGGAATAAATCTGAATAAGAAATTCATATTACCATTTAATGCTTGGATTTCCTTCTTGTTGTGACGGAAATCAATTTATTGAATGGCTTCTACTCATGAAGGGTCAATCCGAATGCCGTCCTTTGAGATGATGTGGACGAGAAGTTTTCCTTCCTCCATAGAAAACAAACTTTTCTTCGAATTGAGAAAGATTTTGAACTTTCTACATTTCTGGAAAATGACTCTTAAATGATGCAAATATTCATAATCTGAATGTGAAAACATTGTTACATCATTTAAGTATACAACCAAGAAAACATATTTTTCATTGGAAAAGGCTATGTCCATGCCACGCTGAAAAGTGCCCCCTACAGTATTGAGACTGAATGGAACTTTTGCATATTTGAATGCACCCCAAGGTGTGGTGAATGTTGTCTTCTCCTGATCATCTTCATGCACTAAAAGTTGATTATAACCAGAGTAGCCATCCAAGAGTGATAGCCGAGAAGTGCCCACAACTCTGTGAAGTTTATGGTCCATTTTGGGAAGTGGATAATTATCTTTCAGAGATACTTTGTTCAAGTTTCTTAAGTCTATGTAGAGCCTTATTTCCCGAGTCTTCTTTCTCACTGGAACTAGATTTGATATCCAATCAAAAAATCTGATAGGAACAATGATGCCCACCTTGAAAAGTTTGTTAACTTCTTTCTCTATGGATGGTAGTAGTCTTGGGTTAATGCTTCTTATATTTTGTCTGAGGGGCTTTTGATCGGGCTTGATTGGGATTGTATGTTGAATTATCTTCTTATCATACTCCTTCAATTTTGCATAATCCCACATGAAAACATCAGAAAATTTATACAATAAATGAATATATTTCTCTTTTACCTCAGGAGATAATGATTTGGATAGCTTGATCATTTTTGGTTTTTTTGTTGTTTCAATGTTCACATCTTCGACACCTTTCTCTATAGGAACCAAAGTAGGCTTCCTTGCTACATCGGCTCGACCAAAAAAATATTCCAAAGGTATAAGACATTTCAGAATATTGTTGTAGTATATCAACTTGAGCTTCCTCAATGACTTGATCATCCTTGTCCTAAACTTCATCCATAGAACAATTCTCAAACTCTCCTTCACTCTGAAGAAATTTATTCACCTATTTGTCATCCCGGAATACTTACCAACATCACAAGTTGTAAGGAACAGAGGGCCAATGCTTTACATGAACATCAAATTTCTTGTTTGAAAAAATGAGGATTTTGAAGTTGCTGCAGTTGTAGATAATGTATCTGCCATAAGATTCTGACTCCTTGGTACAACTGAAAGTGTATATTAAGGAAAAATCCTCAAAATATCTGAAACAACATTTCTATATTGTCTCATTCACGGATGGTGAGCTTGATATTCACCTTTAACTTGCTTGATCACTAGCTCTGAATCACCATACACAGAATTTTTTCATGCACCCAATCTTTTCAAGATCTTTAAACCTGTGATCAACGCTTCGTACTCTACCTCATTGCTAGTGCAATTGAAAGCTAACTTGTATGAGCATAATCTAACATTCTAAGGGAGCTCGCCTTGCTGATAATGTGGATTTCGAATCCAAATGCTAATACATGATCCATCTTTCCCAAGAGCACCATCAAAGTCCATGGTCCAAAGGCCATGTTCCTCTTCCAAAGGTTGTAAATATTGTTTCTTCTTTGGGTCAATTTTTTGAACTTTGTCTTCATGGCTTTCTAAATTTTCCATTACTTCTCTGATGGTTGTTCTGAGCCTTTGTCCGCCTTGTCTGATAGTTGTTCAAATGAACTTGGCAACTTTTCTTTTTCATGATATAAAGTTGTCCTTATACAATTGGAAATCTCCGGTACATCTTTATTTTCCACAAGCTAACTATCTACATCATTCAATCCACTATCATTATATAAAATAAATGACTATAAATCTGTAAGTACAACATTTATAGGATGATTATTGGGCTTCTCCTTGCTAGTTATTATGAATTTCATTTTGGTTTCACAGTACAATTTCCTTAATTGCCCAAAAACCAGAATAGTGGCATAGGAGAAGTCTGATTGCAGTGTGCCTCTTAGTTTCGCTCCACAAGACATTGACAATAACATACTAAACAATGGTGGTATATCAACTACCACAACATCCATTAACACATTCTTTGCTAGCATTTGGTCAAGGGATACTACCAAATCTTTTATTAGACCAAGACAACAAACCTTACCAAAATCAAAAGAATACAAGTCATGGTATTCATGAGTTATGTCTAGACCCAAATTTTCCATGATGGCCTTGGGAATTAAATTATGGGAGGTGCCAAAGTCAAGCATGGAGTTAAGAAGAATGTACTGATGGATTCTTAAACTTAGGTAAAATGGAGGAACCTCACTATCTTCTTACTGACCATCTATGGCTGGAAGAAAAATCAATTCAGGCTAGTCATCTTCAACATTAACCATGTCAGACATAGGGTCAAATTTAGACATTTTAACTATATCAGACTTGTAATGGCTATTTTTGACAAGTTTAGTAATAGGTATTCACATTTTCAACTTTGAAATTTCAGTTTCTAAATTGAATGAGCTAGATTTTTCTACCTCTTTCTAGATGATGTCTCTTTTCTCGGGTAGATCTCTTGGTGTCTGATCCTTCTTCTGACTATCATGATCCTTGTTTGGACTACTTGTAGATCATTGATTTAATTTTCTTTGGTTAGATGTAGCCATCTCTTTGACTTTACTTTGATTTCTGTGAGGAATTGTCTTCGGTTGAGTATCCTTCTACTGCGATGTCCTTTTCTAAATGGGAGTGATCAAGACATCTCTATTTCTCAAGGAATATTGCTTCCGCTGAGAGCTGAGTGGATTCAAGTATCCTCTTTGATAATAATTTTATTAGGTTTCCAATGCATAGTCATTTTCCAGTATGTAGTCTTCATCTTTAGCTTCCTTCGTCTTCTCTACATAATTCTCATTTTTAGTAAAGAAAATGGGATGGTAATCTTCCGTAAAGAAGTGGTTTGTTATGAAACCAACTCACAAAAATATAGAAAAGATAGATGAACGCCTTATAAATAAGACTCTTCGAGGGGGAAACCTCCTTTACATTACACAAATGAACAATTCTTGGATGTTACAAATGACCAGACCTCCTTTCTATATATAGGAGTCTAAGGGGTCATAATATAATCAGAGTCGACATAACAATAATAATGCGAGGGAATAATAATAACAACAGTGGGCTTCTATGGGGCACAATAATAACAATATGTGAACTACAATGGCACACCAATATAATAAGGGGGTTGTACTAATAACAAAAAGGGTTTACACTAGTAGTATAGGGACCTAACATGACCCTCTCCTTCAAAAAGTGTTGTCCTCAATGCTTGAGTAGTTCTTGACGCTTCTATATAAATTATTGTCCTCCGATGTGGAATCTTCAGCAAATAAGTTCTTCCACTTGATGAGATACTCTGAAATTGATCAATTTCATAGCTGTCAATTTCTAGATTCTGTGAGTGCTTCAAGTTCCCATATAGTTTTTCCTTCTTTGTCAGGTTCTCGCAATACAGTTTGAACTAGGATCTTCTGCAAAATTTGAATGAGTTCCCACTCCTTTGGGCATATGGATATCTATAAGGCATGATGTTTGGAAGAAAACTTCCCAGAATCAAATGAATAGCATGACCATGATCACGAATAGGTGGGACTCATTTGGGAGTCTCAAATACCTTGGAATGATTGTCCAAAATGTTTTGGAGATCTGGAGAAATACATGATTTCAATGTGGTATCCTCTAGTGAACATAATTGTGCAATTACACCCTATTTTTCTTTGTTTAGAAGCTTTTTCATGCTGTTAGAGTTGATCATCTTTACCTGGCTTCCCTTTGATACCCCTCAATTCAACTTCCTTTCCTTCCCAAAAAAATTCAAGAAACGTTCTTGAAAATTAATAGCTATCATACCCAAAGATTGTAGCCATTGGACTCCTAGTAAAACATTAGCACCACCCATGGGAATGGAAATCATTGGACTATTCAATACATATTCTCCCATGGATAGCTTGATATTTATGGCACTTTCCAGAGAAATTTATGGTTCCTCCACTTGCAACCATCACCTGACACTCTCGTGGTGGATATAGGAAGAAATTCAATTCATTGGCTATCTTACAATGAATAAAATTATGGGTACTACTTGAATCAATCAACACTATTACCCTTTTCTTCTTGATATGTCAGTCTATCTTGATAGTTTGAGGAGTGGTAATTTCTTCCAATGCATTACAAGATATGGTCGGATTCATTTCTTGATGCTCGATGTGATCTTTCACTCCTTGATCATTTCTCTTCTTGATATGTCCTTCTATATTGATAGTTTGAGGAGTGGTAATTCCGGCCAATGCATTACAAGATATGGTTGGATTCATTTCTTCTTTCTCGATGTGATCTTTAACTTCTTGACCATTTTTTTTATTCTTCTAAAGATAATCTTATTTCCTTCTATCTTGATAGTTTGAGGAGTGGTAATTTCTTCTAATGCATTACAAGATATGGTCAGATTCATTTCTTGATGCTCAATGTGATCTTTCATTCCTTGAACATTTTTCTTCTTGATATGTCCTTCTATATTGATAGTTTGAGGAGTGGTAATTCCAGCCAAGATATGGTTGGATTCATTTCTTCTTTCTTGATGTGATCTTTAACTTCTTGACCCTTTTTATCTGTTCTTCTAAAGATAATCTTTGTTCTAAAAAATATTTAAGGCTATCATGATCCATTTTTACCTTGAAGTGTCTTCCCATTAGGTAAGGTCGCCATTTCTTAAGTGCATGTGGTATTACCAACATTTCCTTCTCATAAATTGCTTGCATGAGATGTAGCCGTAAAAATACCCAATCGTCTACATCAAAACTTCTTTCACTACGATGTTGATCTTCCTGTTGTTTCATTCGATTCTACACCAAAGTGGTGCTATCCTTTAAAACTTGGAGAACTTATTGTTGATGCTAGATGTGATCTTTGACTACTAAGATCTTTTTCTTCTTGATATGTCCTTCTATATTGAGAGTTTGAGTAGTGGTAACCTCACAAAAAGAAAGAAAAGAGAGATAAACGCCTTAGAATCGAGCCTCTTCGAGGGGTCAACCTCCTTTACATTACACAAATGAACAATTATTGGATTCATTTCTTCTTTATGTGGGGTTGGTTCCTAGTGTATATCATCTTCTTTTGATGTTTCTTTATCCTTTTCTTCCTCCTCTTCATAATCTATGTAAAATAATTTCTTCTCAGCACACTTATGACCTTTAGTGTATTTCATATCACAATTGTAACAAAGCACTTTTTCTCTTTTTTTTTCCAATTGTTGTTGTGTAAACCTTGTAGGTTGTGGAAGGCTAGGAGAAAAAATACTTCCATAATTATAGCAGTGAGTTGTGAGATTCTTTGTTTCCATAACTTTGCTTTCAATTTTTCTTTCCAACCTGAATGCCTTCTGCAATGAATCAGGTTCCCAAATACGAACCTCAAGTTGAATGTTATACTTTAAAGTCACTATGAAGACATTAGTGCTTTACTTCTCTGGAATATCATTTACCCTTTTATTCAATTTTTGAAAGTTGTAAATGTGCTCTTCCAAAGAACCCTTTTTTTCGAGATTTATCAATTGGCTAAAGAAGGTGTTACTCTTTGTATCCTCATAATGTGCTATCATTTCTTCCATGAAAATTGAGCAAGTGACAAGTGCTTTACGAGAACAAAGCCCTTTATACCATACAAATTGATTTGGTTCTAAATAATTAGATGCAATATGTACCTTTTGTAATAGTGGTACACCATGTAGATCAATATATTTCTGCATCTCTAGTATCCGATTTACTGGATTCTTGCCATCAAACTTCTTCATCTCGCTTTTTCTTGATTTTAGGAGCTAGATCTTGAAACGACTATAGCTCTGTAATTCATATCTTTAAGTTCTGAAATTTTGGCCTATAATAGCCCTTCGAGTATTGTTTCTAAATCCGCAAGTTTGGTCACAATTTGATTCTCCAATGAAGAGTTATGCTAATTCTCCCACGACGACCTAAGTATAGGCTTGTTCAGTAGAGCGAACTTGTACGACATGCCGCGGGTCACTGTTTCAATCTTAGGTTCTAAAAATGGTACCCAAAAAACTACAGTATATCATCTTTCTGAAACTTCTTACGAACATTCAATATGATGCTCAGAGAAAAAGTTATGACAATTTTCCCAAGGTGACCTATTTGGAATGTATTTTGGGGGTTTGCAAAAACCCTAACTTCCTTAGATTATATCTTGTAAAATATAGTGAGACAAGATTTGAAATTTGGAACTGAGGTTTAGACCGATGTCTTCTCAAATGGGTTTTTTTTAGCTTCTGAAACGAGAAAGTGTTATAGTGAACATTGCATGATGACTTGGTTTAGATGAAATTCAGGAGCTTGACAAAACCCTAACTTCCTCAGCTCATATCTCCGAAAATATAGTGAGACAAGATATGAAATTTGAACCCTAATTTTAGTAAGATTGCATCTCAAATGGGTTTTTTTTTTCTCTTCCGAAATGTCGCAGAAACAAATTTATAGCAAAAATTCCATGATGACCTCTTTGTAGCAGCAAAACCCTAGAATCCAAAGCTCTGATACCAAATGTTATAAAACCAGCTCACAAAAGGATAGAAAAGATAGATGAACAACTTAGAAATAAGCCTCTTCGAGGGGGAAACCTCCTTTACATTACAAAAATGAACAATTCTTAGATGTTCCAAATTAGAAGACCTCCTTTCTATATATAGGAGTCTAAGGGGTCATAATATAATCAGAGCCGACATAAAAATAATAATATAAGGGCACAATAATAATAATAGTGGGCTTCTATGGGACACAATAATAACAACATGGGAACTACATGGGCACAACAATATAATATGGGGGTTGTACTAACAACAATAAGGGGTTACACTAGTATTATAGGGACCTAACATGGTTTTCCTCAACAACTGGGTCTATTTCATCATCAAATTATCCTTGAGCATAATTCTACTGCAAGGGTTTCTGAATTGGCTGCTGAGATGTCGATGCTTTAGAAGATTTCTGCTCTCTTTGCTTAATCATGTACTGAGGTTTCTACCGGTTTCTGAAGTTCAGATTTGTAAGTTGGGTCTCCTGAGGTCTATCTGAATTTATCATTTAGCTGGCCATCCTATCCATGGTTTTGATTAGTGCATCTAGTTTAATATTGGTGGAGGAAGAAGGTTCTTCTTTGATGGTTACTTTCTTTTCTGGTTTCTCATGTTTTAACTCAGAATTTTTAATCATTGAGTTTTCTTCCACGCTTACAGCAGTATTGTGCATTTCTTGCAGAGTTGCTGGATATCTTTCCCTTAGTTGATAATCCATCTCTAGATGAAAGGTATCCAAGTAATGTTGAAGTGCCAAATTAGGTGGAGGTTTCATCTTATCTGGAATGGAATTGTAAATTTGATTGAACCTTATAGTAAACTCCTCAATCGTCTCGTTAGGATTCTTTTTCAATGTATTATATTCTACCAAGATCTGTAATGGATTCTTCTTTTCCCACCACCTGGCTAAGAACAACTCATTTAACCTCTGAGGAGTATCAATGGTGCCCACTGCCAAATCATAGAACCATTTTTTTAGATTTCCAGAAAAACTTTAAGCCATTAGTCTTATTTTCACATCTTCATCATCAACCTCCTCTAAGTGAATGAAATCAACAATTTTGTAAATATGTTGATGTGATGTGACTCCTGAGCTGCCATCAAAAAGAGGAAGTCTCTGGCCATAGGTCTAAGGTAAATCTACCAACTTACCACGTAATACTAAGGGTAAAAATTCTGTCATGACTGCTGGGGGATGGTGAATGGGAACTACAATGGGTTGTTTTGGTTGGGATGAATATGGAGGTGGCAATATGGATGTTTTCAGAGGTGGAGTAGGGGGTATGGTAGAAGATAAGCTTTCAAGATGATACTGAATATAGGATTTTTCTATAGTAATTTGTAATTGATCAGCTAGGCTTTGAAGTTTCTCAAAATTAGACCAAACCTCGTTCTCAAGTTTTGAAAACTAAGAAGTAGCAGAAGGTTGATTAAAAAAATATTTTGAGGCAGGTAAGTATGAATCAAACTTTATGGGATCAAACACTTCCTCTGTAAGACAAGATTCAGACTTCGAATGAAATAGGAATAACTCAAATTTAATGTAGAAAGGAATATCCTCAATACTAAGTGTTTGATCTAGCAACGAAGTGGTGCTTTCCAATTTTGTGCTTTCAGTCTTGGGGAAAGGGACTTTAGGTTTTGTTAACAATCTTTCAGGATCATCAACCAAAGATGGAGGATTTAGGTCAGGCTTTGACCTGGTATATATTATCGGAGCCAGTATCTTAATAGGGTCAAAGATTATGTGAGCTAAAAGACTTCAGACTTTAGTGGAAAGAAAGATATCTTCAAACTTTAGAGAAAAGGAAAGTATTCAAGGGAGAAATTTAAATTGGTAAGGATCAAGATCTTACCAATGTAATAAAGTTTGATTAGACTTGTGATCTATAAAATTCTTCACTTTTTGAACAAGCTCTGAATATCTTCGATTGAATCAACTCAACCAGGACGCAAAATTTTACCTTGTTTGTCTCCTTGAAGCCAGCTCTATAATATTGACACTGCAATTATGGGATCAACCTTTATGAAACTTAGTCCCATCGTCCAAAGGAAATGAAAACTTTTCGTACAGCAAGGAGAAATGAACCTTTTGTTCCCGAAAATGATGCTAGTATGTTATCACTCCTCCAAATCTCCAGGGTTAAGGAAGAGTCCAGTTGAGGTAACCACAGACATAACTTTTGACTTGGTAGCTAGCCCTACCAAGCTGGAGAGGGCTCTGTCCACAAAATCATAGCCAAGAGGGCTAGGTGGATTAGGGTATTAGGCTAGGTATAAAGTGCAGAGGTTGTTTTGATTTGATTTGGTGGGGTTATTTTTGGATGAAGGTATTAGGTCAAAAAAGCTAGGTCAGGGAAAATGAGATATGATTCCAGACACTCAAAGAGGAAAGGTAGGTAGGAGGCTTAGCATTTCAAAGGTGGTTTAAGATTGATGAGGAGTTAGGAAGAGCATATGAGATGTATTCTTCCTAAACTGAAGAAAATGTACGAATTATAAATTTCCAAAAAAGAGCATGAACAAACGTGTATTGTACCTATCAACTTGAAAATTACCATATAATAGACATAAAATGGTTTATGAGCATACAAAACATTCATACAAATGATCATAAAGAGAAAATGATGCTAAACATCCATGCCACATGTATCCCAAACAAATATCTACAACTCACCTATTAATATTGGCCAAAATTTGATACAATAGTGTCTCTCATCACTAGTACAACATCCAACTGAGTCCAACCTTTGAAAATACTGAAAAAATACAAGATATAGGGCTAAAAAAAAAATCCTCTCAGCATCAGGGGTGAAATCCATGAGAGGATGAGCATTTCCACTAAAATATAAACTGATAGCTAGAGTGTATGGTGGTCAAAGTGACTCATCCCTAATTATAATGAACTGATTCATTACACCTCATAGAGTCTATTTACCTAACTTATTTACCCTAGGTAATAGTAAAAAGATAATAATTACATTTACATGATCAATTACATCAGTAAAAAGTTGATTTCCTAAGAGGAAAATCAAATTTGGAGAAAAAAAGTGAAAAATTAGGCAACTAGTCAAACGCTTAGTGTCAGTGTCAAACACGCAGCACTAGTGTCAAATGCGTAGCACTAGTGTCAAACGTGCAATGCCATTTCCAGACCCACTTTTTCCCGACTTCCCGGTGTCCAAATTGAGCCTAGAATAGCTTGTTGGAAAGATTATCTTGTCTATTTTTTAGATATACCTTTAATTTGCAAAATGTAGTTTAGTTGACCCTAAAAAATTGATTCTCCAAATACTGGTAAAACGCGCAGTGTCAAGATGAAAAAGGAGGCAGAACATTGATTTTTTAGGTGTTTTTTTCACCTTTTCACTTGCCAGTTGTGCAAAATAGGCATGTCTTCCCTGCTCTAAATCAAATGGTGGTTTTTGTTTGTCCAAAAAGTGACCCAAAAAAAAAGCACAACACCAAGGGCGCTATGCCCTTGACATTCTAGCTGTAAAAAACTATGTATAATTACTTGAAAAGCATAAAAACTTCAAAATTACCCAATAACTTGTCAAAATTAGTGAAATGATTTTTTATCATGTGTTTTGTGCATGGAGTGAGGCTTCATCAAGGATATCTAGCTTCTCCTTCTCTTTTTGGTGAGTTAGGGCTTCAATTTTTGCCTTTGTAGCCTTGAGCATTGCTGTTGCATTCCTTTCTCTGTTGGCATAGTATTTTTCCATCTTCCTCTGAATTTCATTTTACTGATTGGCTTTGTCTAGGAGATTCTCTAAATGCTGATTGACCTTATCAAGCCAATGCTCCCAATTTTCATTGACCAAGATGGAAAATTACTCATTCCATGTGAGCTCATTAGCAAGCTCAACCTCCTTTTATTTCTCTAGTTCTAGAGAACTTTTCAGCCCTCTAGTTTTAGGTCTTCTTCTAGGTTCTTTCTCTTATTTAGTTTTACTATAGTAGTCATAGGCCTCATCAATCAATTCCTTGGCTTTCATTGCTTCTTTCTTTGCTTTAATGAGATGAATCTCCATGACCTCATGTTTGGCCTTAAGCTGCTTATTTTCCTGCTCGTAATATGAGATGATGCATTTTTCCCTCTGCAGGTTGATGTGGAGCTCCCTAATGAGAGCATCTTTTGCTTTGATGACAATGCTTGTACTCTCACTGTCATCATGCTCGCCTAGGTCAACCATGTCAAACACCTGCTTTGTCTCATGGAGGTCTTCCTCCTCATGCTGAATATATGTCTCTATCATCATTTCCTTGCCCTTTTGGACCTTCTTTGCTGATAAAGAAGGCAAGGCCCCTCCCACAATTTGTTGGCAAACACCTTCCTATGGCCTCTCTGATAAATGTGTGTAAAACTGCACAAATCATCCTCTATGGGCTTAATGACCTCAACCTGTCCAATCTGTTCCAGCTCTCCGATTTCATCTCTGTTAGGTGAATGGATATGCTCATGAAATAGTGATGATGGAGGTGATGGTGAGGGTGACTAATCAGATGAGGATGAATGATCTATGGGTTGAGATGGAGGAATGGAGATGGAAGGGTGAGATGTTGAAGGGATACTTTGGACATTCTGAGTAGATGAATAAATAAATATGGGATTGCCTATGAAGGTACTCCATGCAATGTTGAGCTCTTTGAGATCATGAAGGGCTATGATTTTAATGAGGGAATGATGAAAGAGACTATTCATTTGATCTTTATACTCTCCTTTCTGGGCAATGTAGGCCATCTTATGAATGCTCCAGAATAGATAATAAGGTATGTTGAGCATCTTAACCCTTCGGAAATGCGTGAGTAGCCGAATATGATAGTTATATAGTCTGGAAACCTTCCTTCACAACTAAAGTGTCTCATGATGATTTTGATTATGGGAACATATCTATCGAGGAGGTAAGAGAAAGGAAATAACCTATTTCTATCATTTCTATATCTAGGTTTAATATAGGTCTCATAATAATGCCTCTCCAAATCACCTTGCGTAAACCATTTCTCCCCAACAATTGGGATTCCAGTGGCAGCTGATATGATGGTAGTGGATACAGTGATCACCAACAAGGGTTAGCTGGTTGTCATGGAGATTGGAGATGAACAATCTACTCAACATAGGATGATATTGGACCTTTTTTACTTTCTCACAGAATTCAAAACATCCTAGATGTTTGAAAGATGTCACATTCACGGGAGATTCCATGAGTTCATTAGTATTTATTGGCTCAAATCTAAGGAGTCTCCCTCCTTTGTTTGACCTCCTCCCCTTTCTTTCCTCTTCACTAGAACTTTTGTTTTATTCTTCTGACATGGTGCCTTGATTTTAAAACCCTAGGGAGATGAAATGATAGTGGAATTTAGGTGTAAGGAGTTAGGAATGGTGTGAGGAAATTCTAGGACATGAGGGACGAGGTTTCTGGTTTAAGGGAAGTAACAGGGAGTGGGAATGTAAAGGAATTTGGGATAGGGAATTTTATTATAGGTTAGGGTTTTGGGAGCTTAGGTAAATAGAACACCTAGTTCTTAGGGTTTTGTGAATAGAAGGCTTTAGAAGATAGTGAAATGATACGAGGGTTGGGAAATGGTTTAATAGGGGTATGGGAAAGGGATATAAGTATTAGGGTGTGAATTAGAGGTGTGGGAATGACACTAGGGTTTGCAGGTTTGAAGACTCGAAATTTTATTCAAGATACTTAACCTTGAAGTTGTGAGATGTGAAATGAAATGAGGGTATGCTTCAGGACAACTTACTTGCTGGAGGAAGAGAACAATCGAACTAAAGCTTCAGAGGCAATGAAACTTTGTTTTAGAGGTTGGAGAGCAACCCTAGTCAAATGCGCAACATATAACAACAACGTGCATTGTATAACAGAAACGCGCCCTCCTGGTCAAATGCGTAGTGTATAACAAAAAAATGTCCTCATGGTTAAATGCACAACGTATAATAGAAACGCGCCCTCCTGGTCAAATGTGCAGTGTAACAAAAAAATGTCCTCCTGGTTAAATGCACAACTTATAACAGAAACGCTCCCTCCTGGTCAAACGTGCAGCGTGACATTGAAGTGCATATCGTAATGCACAAATGCGCAACAAAAGGACTGTTTTGTTGTTTTACCTCTCAAACTCGAAAATTTGTCCTTTGTTGAGGTTGTTCAACCATGACAAGAGAAATGAGGGGAAAATGGATGTCTTGAAGGCTTTAAATACTTTATAGAATTTGACTTTGTTGATTTAAAACCCATTTGCTAATGTTTCGAAAGTGCTTTTGAAACATTCCACTAATACCCTTTTACCTTGTGCTTTTTCTTTACAAATTGATCAATTACTAGCATAGACACCTTTTGTTTGGACATTTAATGTCCAGTTAGCATGTGGAACTAAGTTGGTAGCTTTGGGAAAATTTACTTATTACATATAATGACATAAAATTACATAAATATAAAAAATATAAATTCATCTTTGTTTTTGGAATAAAATTACAATTTCGGATGAAACTCATACCTGAAATAAAAATTAGAACTTTGGAAAGCATCTTCACATGTTTGAAAATCCTCTTTAAATGAAAAAGGGATATTATTTGTGTTCACTCTCATGCTTTGCTGGCCTCATGCAGTGAAATAGTGTTTTATTGGACCTTGAAAAAAAATGAAACCTAAAGACCTAATGAAAACCTTGAGTGTGCAAACTTCATGGTGACTTCATTGACATAGAGACATGATGAAATAAACTTTCCTACTTGATGTATTCTTAGTAAGGCATGAAGGTGGGCCAACAAGTATATATTTTTGAGGGAGATTGAGGTTTTTTACTAGGGCTACCATCAATGAATAAATTTTTGAATGAGGACCTAGGTAGAATGAAAAAAAATTGAGAATGGGGCCCTAACATGATATGAAAGAGGAGTTTTGATCACTGATGGCAGTGTGAAAATACTGACTCTAACAACTAGAATCTCATTTTTCCAAATTTTGACGTCTATCTTAGGTTTTTAAGTATAATCTGATATGAATCCTCCATATTTTGTAGACATTTGAACCAATTCTCCCCTTTTCTTTGAAGCTCTGAGGCCTTTGCTAGGAAAGACTATGTCACCTTTTTTTTTTTTTTTATCGATAAAGACTAATTCTATTAAGAAAAGAAATATGGTACAATCAAAGCTTTTAGAGAAGCAAAGCTAAATAGCAAGGGAGCCGGAAATGATATGATATCAACCTCGGTCCCAAAGAGCAACCACGACATAAACAAAAGGAATGGGTTGGGCTAGGAAGTCTACCCAGCATGGGCAGAATCTTCCAATCTACATTTTTTACCTTTCTTTTTGTTGACTTTGACCCAACCATTTTGATCTGGCTGGACCGAAACTACTTGTAGATTGTTCTGTGCTAAAGGAGGAGACTCCTTGTCTGAATCAGATGGCGAAGACTCATGTGAACGTTTCTGCGAGAATAGAGGCGCAGAATGATCCTCGGCGCGGGCTGAGGGCGCATCCTTCGGTTGCTCTAGATTCTCCTCTTCCACTTCAATGTCCTCCTCATCAGAGCTAGAGGACTCTATGTCATCCATAGGGGGTATATCACAAGGTTTCCAATTCTTGGATTTGGATTTGCGATTGGTATTCTTCTTTTTGTCAAAGAACAATGCACAAGAGTTCTGGAGATGCCCCGTCTGATGGCAATGGCGACACCTGAAGGTTGTGTTCTCATAGTCCAGAGTTTGTGTCCAATGGAAGTCCCCGACTTTGAGGATGATCTGATCTGAAACCCTTTACTAATGTCTATTTCTGCACAGATTCTGCCAAAGGTGTATAATCCTTTCTCCGCTCTTGAAGTATTTGTAGCCAGGAAGCGGCCTAGAGTGTCCCCGATTCCTTGAAAGACAACAAAATTCCATAGATGCGCAGGGAGATTTGGAAGCCTGACCCAGATAGGAAGTTTGGTGATGATCGCAGTGGAGGGGTCAAAGTCTGGGAACCAGGGGGAGAGGAAGAGTCCGGCTGATCCCCAGAACCAGGGGCCTCCTGTTAAGGCTTTATGGTAATCTTCGTTGAAGGCGGAGGCTACAATAAAGAAGCCTTTCGAGCAGAGGAAGACTTTGCAGTTGTTGGTCCAATTGGAATGGATCCACTGGTATAGATCATCTGTGCGGGGCCATAGGCCATTAAATCTGCAGATGAGGGTTGTTTCTGCAAATGTCTGGTGTAGATCATCCAGAGATGGATGAGAGATTTCAATGGCAGGGGTTTCCTCCATTGTGTCCACCAAGAAAGGCTTGGGAGCCTCAGCAGATTGCATAGACTTCTTGGCAGGCTGTGCATGTACTGCATCTTTGTAGGAAAAACCTTTGGAGGCAGAGGATTTCCCAGCTGCACCTCCTCTTAGTCGAAGTGATAGGATCACTGTGGCATTTATTTCAATATTATAAAAGGAAAGAGGCAGATTGTTATCAAGTTGCTTACCTACAAAGAGGAGCCGCAGGAGGGATAAAGGGATCCCCAGCCTCTGTTCAAGTAGCTTTAAGAGATGGTGCACTGTGAACGACGGCTGGACCTCAAGGAGCAGGGTTCTGCCTGTCAAAAGAATTATTTGAATCTTAAAATTCACTTGTTGGAGATGAATAGGATCTCGACTGCCTGAATGAGGAGTCGAGGCTGAAACAGTGAGATTGCGGGACTGTAGAGCTAGCTCCAAATCCTGGCAATACTGCTGCTGCATGTGGAAGAGTGCTGTAGTTTCTAGGGGTATTTCGTCAAACACTTGTCGGGCGTAGGGAGGGGATATTTCCTCCGCAAGAAAAATTTTCTTGACATCTCGTTTGAACCTTTCGTCAAACAGTTCGCTTGCGATCTGAACAGGTGAAATTTCGTGCAGAAATGCCAGGCCCTGAGCTGCGTCGAACGCCATCTTCAGTTTGGAAGGCCAATCCAGCGGTGGCTTATCGGAACTCCTACCGTATAGCAGCTGGTCCAGGCTACTGTTCTGGATCCCAGCATAAACCCCTATCGCTCGGGCAAATTCGATTTTGAGAAAGCTGTCTCCCATGGCCGCGCCCTGCAGACCCTCCTTGGCCACTTTGGCATGCTCAATGTGCTTGAAATACACAAACGCGTAGATCCGCAGCGGGTATAGCGATATACTGTTGATCTCTCCAAACTTAACAAACCTTTCCATGAGCATAGGCTCTGTGATCTCGCTGGTCACATTACCTACCCATAGATTCTGCGACGGTTGAACTTCCTCCTCCTCGCTTCCCTTCGCCTGGAAGGCATTCCCCGGCAACAACACCCCTCGAGGGCCGCGGATGAAATGAGCTCCGCCGACGGGAGCAAGCATATTCGACTACCACAGACCGGGCCACAGAGTAGCGCCTCTTGGATTGGCCATTGGTTCCCCTCCTAGGGTTTTCGATGTTGGAGATCGCTCTCGAGCCGAACTCCCCAGGTCTCGAACAAAAACTCTATATCAGAAAACCAAGACTATGTCACCTTTAACCTCATGTCTAAAATTTATTTATTTACATTGCAAAAATCCTTGGAACATTTCATTTTCACCTCCACATGACGGCCTTGAAATTTCTCGAAATACATCATCCATCCAACTTTTGTTGAATGTTTTGTGCACTTTTCATATGATTCAAGAAGATTCACTCCAGCTAGTTCAACTTGGATGAAAATACACATCCCCTAGTGCTTTGGATTTACGATCTTTGGAAGGAACTCTTAGTAAATTTGTATAGGTAGACAATGGTTTAGATGATGGATGATAAGAAGGATATGTTGGTTGAGGAATGAAATTTGGAAATGTGGTGGATCATCTGTTGTATAGGAGGTGGTAAAATGATAATATAATTGTCCAATCCCCATAATAATTATATGATCTGTCAATAAAATCATAATGTTTCATGATTAACCTAATGGGATTGTTTTAATGGTTAATAAATAGAATCCAATGTGAAATGATTTGAGGTAAACAAAAATATACAATGAATTTTTCCATCATATATTACCAAGGAGGCTTTTTAATGGTCATCTTTTTGAGCTTAGGTTAAAAATATCGATATCCAAATATTCTAAAGTTTTATTGTTCAGTAAAAAAAAACCTAAATTACTTCCATTACCTTCTAGGGTGTTTGAAAATTTTTTCTCCTTTAGGTTGTTTTTTATCCAGATATTAAGTTATGTCTGCTGCGTAAATTTCTAATAAAATAGAATAGCTACTGAAGTTCCTTCTCGCTATAAAAATTTATTATGATGAAGATGTTATACTTATAATAAAAACTTTATATTAATATCTGCAACATAAATTCATAATGTTGTTGATCATAACTCTTCTAATCTTATTCAAATAAAAACAAGGTCTTCATGCTAAAAATATAAATCATGCTTTGAAAATTTTGAACAAAGGATGGAAAATATTAATCATTGAAAACATGGTTTTCAATTAGATTTATATATATTTATTCCAAGATATTTGTTTTCATACCTATACTTTATTATTATTATTATTTGCCCTTTTTCTTAAGGAAAATAAACTTAATTGGACTTGGTGGAATGGGATCATGATCTCCATTTTCCACCACCTTCATCTCTAAATTGTACTATAAATTTTAAATAAATTCTTCTCTCGTTAGGATTTTATGATACCATTTGATTGTATTCCCATTAACAGGAAAACCCACTTTCTCTTCATCAATAGTTTTGATTCTCACGGATGTATTATGAAAGGCAACTTCTATTTCATAAGGACGTAACACACTTTGGAATTTTCATTAAAAATATTTAAATTTTGAATCAAACAAAAGAGCCCAATCACCTAGTTTGAACTTATTTAACATGATGAATTTGTCATACCATATCATTCATTATCGTTGAACGATATTATTTCCTTGAATGACATCTTTTCCTAGTTTATCAAATTCATTCAATTGTACCAACCTTCATTTTTGGGATTCAAAGAGATCTAGCCCCAATTTTGTTGTTATCCTACAAGTATTTGCTTGGAACCCTATAGGAGTATAACTTTATTTCCATAAACATTATCATAAAGTGTATGCTCATTGGAATTTTTCCATGTGGATAAATATGCGCATTGGCATTTTTTCCATGTGGAAAGATATGCCCAGAGTCCCTTTACAAGTATATTTTCACATTCATTATGGTTAAGATGAACTATATTGGTCTGAATGGCTTCAAGACATTCATTTTTGGACTCCAGTTGTCCATTGGCTTAGGGGTGATGTGGAGTAGACTTGTGGTAATTTATTTTGTACTTCTTTATGTCCTTCTAAACAAGATGGATGTGGAAACTTCAACCTCATATGTTACAATTTCTCTTGGGACACCAAAATGAGTAAATATAACCTCAAAATGAAATGTTACAATATATTTTTTTTTTTTAATTTAATGGTTTATCATATACCCATTTAGTGACATAATTAGTATATACAAGAATGTACCTTTCCTTTTTCGATGCTAGGTTAATTTGACCTAAAAAATATAAATCCCATTTTTCAAATGGCTTTATCAATACTTGAGGTTGTAGAGCCATTCCATTTGTTTGAACATGTTTTTCCATTGCCTCACAATTGTCACATCTCTTTAAATATTATTTCTCATCTTTGAAAAAGGAAGGCCAATAATATCCAAAGATAAGGGCTTTCTATGTAGTTTTACTATCAACAAAATCACCCACAAGGCTAATCGTGGCATTATTTTAATATATAATGTACTTCATCTTCTCATAAACACCTTCTGATAATTAGATCTAGTTCAATTCGATATAGCTCTCCTTCTATCGAAGAGTAAGGTGCAATAAATATGTTAATTTTTTTTTTTTTCTTTGGTTGATAATTATGGTGGAAACCTTCTTTTTTCTTCCCCTTGGAAAAATCATAATTTCCATTATGTGAAGAAAATTACATGTTGTATATGCATAATGCATACGCTATAAGAGAGGCAGAGTACCTGTCAAAAAAGGAAGTATCGAGTGTAACAAAATTGGTGCCTTATATCCACGCAAGGAGCCATTGTTCTCTGATAAAGTTCAACAAAAATTAAACAAAATTACTCTAGATAGAGAGTGTATATCTCTTATGTACATCTGATAATTTAAAAGCATGTATTAATATTTATAAATGGTAGAAAAAATGAAAATATAACCAGGCTCGCTCTGAGCCATCTAATCTGTAGTGTCCATAAACGACTGGTGGTAAAACTGATAATGAGAACCATCCCTCTATTCCCGAATCAGCCAAGTGTTGAGAGGCCTGACAGCAGCTTCTTTGGATAGTAAAACGACAACAGAGTTTCATTCCCTGTAAATATGGTGGCATAAAAATGAGTCAAAATGAGAGATAAGTTGGTACGCCTCGTCCAAGATATGTCTGAGTGAATATGTAGTACAATTTGATGTTTTATTTATCTAGTTATACACAAATTTTGAGTCACCAAACAACTGTAGATCTCTACAATGTTTTTCCAGAGTGAATTGTATGAAGTATTTTTCCGTGATTAGCTCTGCATAATTGTTTCTGCCATTCCCTAGTCCCATTTGTAATTTAAAGAAGTGGGATTCAGATAGGTACAAAATGGCACCTCCCCCACATCCAACTTCCTATGCTTATCCATAAAAAAAAAACCCAAGGAGGTAGATGGTTTATGGATTCAGGGACAATGGTTCGGGGCCGAGGGATATCCTCATCAATAGGGATGATGTAATAACTAGTCAGTATACGAGCAGAGATGGAGGGCCACTGGGGGGCAATGTTCTGGAACATGAGTCTATTGCGAGCTACCCAGATTGCCTAGCAAATAAGGAGGGGTAGGTTTCTAGTTTTTTACGGGTCTGCACTAGTCCACCACAAAGAACTGGTGGACACCTTCTTATTTCAAAATAGTTATCAATATCTACAAACTAAGTATATGTATTTGAAATTGAAAAAATGTATTCATCAGGAAAAATATCCTCTAGAGGAACTATTCTACTAGTATTTTGGATTCTAGAAAGAAAGTCATCAACTATATTTTGCTTCCTAGGTTTGTCCAAGATGGTGATGTTAATTTCTTGTAGTAATAAACTCCATCTAGTAATTCTTCCATTACTTATAGGTTTATCCATTATATACATAATGGAAAACTAGTTAGTATGAATAAAAGTTTCATAGCTAGTGATATAATGCATGAAGTTATTGATAGAGTGGATTATTGCTAAAAACTCATTTTCAGTAACTATATAAATCAAATTTATAGGGGTTAATTTTTTTCTTATGTAATCCATTGCATAAGGTGTATGGTATTTCTATCCATGCATGGCCCCTAGAGCTATATCTGAAGCATCCATAGATATATGACATGGGACGGACCAATTTGGCCCTGTTAAGGTAGGTGCTTCAAAAATGATTTTGTAATGAATCAAAAGATAACTGACATGAAGAATCCCAATAAAATTCACAATCATTAATAAGCATTTTCAAAAGTTGTGTAGCTATTTTGGGAAGTTTTCTATGAACATTCTATAAAATCATTTAAATAAAAGAAAAATCCTTAAGTCCTTTTGATATTTGGGTATCCAAATTTTGGTAATGACTTCAATTTTTATTGAGCCAACTTTAATTTTGAGACCTAAAATGTGATGCCCAAAAACAATACCATCATTAAACATCATAAAATATTTTTCATTTCTAAAATAATGTTTAGTTTCATCACTTATAATAAGTACTTTTTCAAGTTTCCCTAAAGCTTCTTCAAAATAATTTCGATACATTTTGAAATCATTCATATACCTCAGCAAAATCATGACTCAAGTTTGAGAAAATACCTAGTATTTCTCTATGGTATGTAGTAGGGGCATTGCAAAATCCAAAACAAAGTACTCTATAAGAATATGTTCTACAAAGACACGTGAATGCAGTCTTATCTTGATCTTCTGGTTCTATTTAAGCATGACTATAACAACTTAAGGCATCAAGAAATGAAAAATATGTTTCCTTGCTAATGTTTCTACGACTTGATATATAAAAGGAAGTGGAAATGATATTTTAACTTTTCTTGTTTTAATTCCCTATAATCTATACAAAATCACCAGTTATCATTCTTCTTTGGCACAATGAGCAATGTATAAACCAAAATGAGATCATAAATTGGATACATAAAGTTTACATTGAGTAACTTTTGCTATTATTCCTTCACAATTTTTCTCAAATTAGGATTCATTCTTATTTGAGTTTTTCTAATGGATCTAACATTTCCTTGTATGTATATATGATGCATGCAAGCATTAGGATTAATTCCTTTCATATCTATATATTCCCGTGGAATGGTAGAGGAATATTTTTGTAGAATTTTGATCAATTGATACTTTTGGGAATCTTATAGGTTGTTGTTAATGTTTAATGTTGTTCCTAGACTAATTTTTGTAGGTGTAGTACCAAATTTCTCCATATAATTTAATGATGGCATAGAATAATGTGATGAAAAGTCTTCAATCTCACAATTTTCTTGGAAACATTTTCTTAACTTATTTACACAATATATTTATGTTCCAAGTTGTTGAGAAAAATTGCAATTATTCATAAGATGCATTAACTGATTATATGCATCATGTTTCTTAAGGGACATTGAATGTGAGGTAGTTAGAAAATGTGATAATTCAATCCATTCTTCATTTTCAAATTCAGTAATTTCTCTAGTTGGAGGATATAATGTAAGATTTTTTGTTGAATTGTCATTAAATATTGTCACGTTACAAGATATAGAACTGATAAAAGCATCAATAGTGGTTAAACAATGCATACCTAATATCAATATATGACCAACCAAATCTATTTTTGGTGTTACTGCCATAAAATTAGT
The DNA here is from genome assembly GCA_031772625.1 of Pinus tabuliformis. Classification (NCBI taxonomy): domain Eukaryota; kingdom Viridiplantae; phylum Streptophyta; class Pinopsida; order Pinales; family Pinaceae; genus Pinus; species Pinus tabuliformis. The sequence goes on along the minus strand of CM062817.1, from coordinate 1,909,201,872 downwards.
CATATATTCCCAAGAATCTATGGATTAATGTACATATTCTAATATATAACCCTCTACTTTTATGGTAGATCCATTTTCTAGTTCTAAAACAATGGCGGTATATTGAAGATTAGTTAAATTTAATTCTTCAATAGTAATTTTAGTTATTATGTTTATTGTTTCTCCTAGCTCAATTAATGTGTTTGGGATTGTAGCATTATTATTGTGAATTTTAATGATAGTACTTCCTAGATCTAGATAATTTTTCTATATTAACTTTTATGATCATGATTTCTATTATTTTTCGAATACGTTGAACATTTCCAAATTATTTTCTTTTTTTTCTAGTTTTTTAATCCATAACTCATTTATTGTTTATTCATGAATTGGGATATCCCTTATTTCTTATAGCAAAGAAATTTTAATGCAAATATTTCATAACTAATATAGAATTTCCTAATTTGGAAAAATCAAATGTTACATTACATCTTTATCGATTTATAATCTCTCCATAAATGAAGGATTTTGTAGAGAGATAAAATCTTATTCTATTGGGGGAATAAAATAAGTTTGTTCTATTTTTGTGTCATTTATTTTATGAGGAATTTCTTTCTCTTTTTTTTTTTTTCTTCAATGGCACTAGGGAATCCTTTTTTATATAATCTTATTGATCTAAGATTAATATGATTTATTTGAAGATAATTTATCATATGTTTGGAATTTTTTTAGCTCATCACTATAAGTGCGCCAAATTATTTTATTGTTTCAGCTTAAAATCAGTTTTATAAGTAGTTGAGTGGATCTTAGTGATAGTTGTGTAGGTAGTAATTGGAGAGCTTGACTATAAGTCAACTATGGGTGTGACTAAGGTTGTGGTGGAGGTGGAAGGTATTGATATTGAAACTAATGATATAGATGATATTGAGTAGAGGATTGGTAATACTGTGGATTTTCCTCATAATATCCTTGCCAGCCTTTTTGCCAATATTATTTTGAGGTTGGGGTGGCCAAGGTTGTCAAGGTAATGGTGTATTGTATTTACTTTTAGGTGGTTGTGAGTAATCTTGAAATTTATGGGAAGGGTCTTGCATCATACCTAATTTTCTTCATTCTAAAGGTATCGTTGGGGAAACAAAGCAAAGTTCTCATAGTGTTTGATTAACTCCACTGTATTCTCGGTAGACTTCTTTCAATCCTAGTAATGATGGAAAATCATTTTTAGTATATTTTACTTACACAAATGACATAGATTTCAGTATTATCAAGTGCACATTCTCTCAAAGGATGCTTCTTTCTACACCTAGGACAAAATATAGATAAAGAATCACTCTTATATTTTTACTTATTTTTCATTTATAGATTATCTATTTATTTAGTTACATTAATGGTGGGCTCCAGTATTGCAGCAATAATGCTGCAACTCCTAGGGCTCCCTTCTTTACTTTTATCAACCCGGTAGTTCATAACAAACTTGGAAGCTATGGTGCTATATGCACAAGTAGTAGCTCTTGCTGTAGGCTGTCACTTGATCATCTGACATAAGTCTGCTAGGAGCTTGAGCCAACTTCTATGAGCTCTTAGAAGAGCTTTTAATTGTGATGGATGAAAGTTAACTCTAAGGAGGCTAATCTACTTGTAGAACGAAACTAAAAGCTGAAAGGAAGTGCAAACCATAGCAAACCCTAGTTTTACTGACTAACCCTACTGGTGCAAGAAAAGAGATGAAAGTTGTTGAAATGGATGCCATTGACTCTTGGAAAGATGAAATGCATGTGACTAAGCTACTTCTGAAGTAAAATATGGAAGAAACATCTTTTTGTATTTTGATGCAGGAGCATCAAGACCATTTTTTCATTTGTAAATATGTGATTATAGGGGGTGTGACAATTTTTAATATTTTGTTAATTAATTTGTTATTTTTAATAAAATAGGAGAAAGTGAGGATTTTGTAAATATTCTTTTAACGAATATGAGAGAAAATAGAATTAGATAGAAATTCTAGGAAATAGAAATGCTATGTACGGGACTTAGTTGAGTCCACACCTAAAATCTATTTAAATTAGATTTAGTTGCAAAACTTTAGGGAAAGATCTAGATTTTAGGGATGTTGAGAGATTTAGGGGTTCGTTAAGGAAGTGAAGGGATTGAGCATTTAATTAAATGATTTTTTTTAAATTTTAAAACTAGGAGGGCTTTTTGAGGGAAAATACAGGAGAGATTGTGAGAGAGGTTGATTGAGAACAGGATTGATCAGCAAGGTTGTAAGCCTTCAACTTGTAAAAGGGCCATAGATTGTTTCTCTGGCCATGAATGTATAACTGTGTGACTGTTTGTTTTATGTAAATATAAGTATGTTGAATTCGATTGTATGGACATGGTTGTGTTTAAGAAAATTCTGAGATATGGTTTGGTTGAAGTTGCCTTTCTTTCAATGCACAATTCCTGTGAGAGCTTGATGTTTTAAAATGTTGGACTTGTGTGAATTGCGCTCTGCGTTCTATTATTAATAGGCCTCTGTAATACGCATGCGCGGTGCGGTATATTTACCCACCGAAATCATTCCATAATAGCTGATTCTTCATTGAAGACCGTGCCCTTTTATATGGTAAAGTCCTTGATTATCAACGAAGGTTATACATGTGACTGTTTTGTATATCCAGCCCGGTTACTCAAGAGGGCGAAGCGTGGAATTATCGGAAGGAGCGCTGCTGATGGTTTAATTTTATGATAAAATAGCTGTGTATTAATACATGGTCGATTTTTCCATTTGGAAATCGGTCTCAGGATTGACTGTTAAGGCGTGGGTATTTACGCCTTTGCTGATATCTTGTGAGCCGTTATATATATATATGCTGATATCTTGTGAGCCATTACATATAGTGAAGTTTGACTGCGGCATAAGTGGATATTAATATTGTCTGCATATTATATGATGTGTTAATTTGCACCAGGTCCACGACATAAACAAGTTCTATAATTGGGAGTGATATGATATAAATTACAATCGTATAAGATGGACCGTTGAACAACAGATTCTATTTGTATGGGTTCTGTTCTATCTGCGTTATATATTGAGCAGTGCCGAGTTATATCTGCGTGGATTGGAGCTGATATAGCGCAGACACATATATCTATTGTGTAATCCTCCAGAGCTAACGATATGTCCAGAGGATTTTTATATATGGTAACATGCTGTGCGTATATACCATGAAGGCAAATGTATATTGTGTCTGTCAGTCCAAAATTCGGATGGTTCTGTAAAAAGGATTTAAACAGAGGCCAGTGCGTTAAACAAGCCAACACATAATCACCAGGTGGAACAGGAGATAAGGAAATTCCGTTGCGGTATGATTACAATTATAATGATGTGTCATTGGTATTTTAAATCTGAGGTAAGGTGCATTCTTTAGTTGTGCTCAGTCAAGATATTTTGAGATTGATTATGGGATATATAGTCGTAAGCTGGGTGTATGGTAAATTCGATTCTTTGTTAAATAAAGCCAGCTATATAACCAGCGCAATATCAATTGAATGGAGAACGTATGGGAAAGCTGTATGTCCATGCGATGATATGCGTATGTGAATGCTACATGCTGTATAGCAGAACAGAGGCCGAGGCGAATCTATAACCGGTAGAAATTATATATAGATAATTGTGTTAATTGTTTGGGACTGTGGTTTATGCGGCTTGTATGCGTTGACGGTAGTGTGTGGAATTCACCAGATAGAGATTTTTGATTTCGGAAAATGCTGAGATTTCATTTTTATATGCATGAAGTCAGAGATTCTGGGTTGGCGGGATTTGTCCGCCATCATATTTTTGAGTAATTTTGCAGAATTATTATGCATGTACTTTAACTGTTTCCTTTACTGTGCAGAGGTTAACTGGCAGAAGGAAATGGAATGGGCACTTGTAGAAGGTTGGGAAGGTGAGACGAGGGCCTAAGGGGTCCCTAGCACCCTTCCAAAGAGTTTCACAATGAACAGATCTCGTGAAACGGCTCACGTGATCTTCTACAGGAAGTCTGCAGGGGTTCTATAGGATGTTTTACAAGAAGATCTGAAAGAGGATTTTGGAGGGTTGATGGAGGAAAAATGGTGGGAAAGTGGGAATGGAGGTTGGATGAGGATGTGAAGGGGTCTAGAACCTAGTAACTAAAGCTAAGAAGTGAGGAAAGTGGTTGGATTTGGTTCAAGGATGAAGGGAGCAAGGTTGCACAAGGATGTGGAAATTAGGTCAAGTTGGAAAAGGGTGGCGAATGAAGGGAAGGAATCTGGAATTAGAGGTTGAAGCAGGTGGGATGATGGAGGAAGGATAGACAGGGGAGTATCACATATTCCCTACACACTATTTCTCAAAACTAATTAAACAAAGACTATGCAAACCAAAGATCTAGCTATCTTGACCTAATTTGACCTAGAAACCCAACAATCATGATGAACAGAACTTTATTGGTAGGAAATCATGTAAGATAACTATGAAAACTTAGTAGAAATAGATCTACGCATGTAATCACAACTGGTATCAACTTTTACAACTGAGAATCTAACACTAGCAATTGCATGAAGAAGCAGGAACAACATTTTTGAGGCAGCAAGGACACCTTGCTCTTAGCTCATGGTCCCGAGGAGGGAGAGGTGAGATTAAGGGTTGCTTAATGGCCTTTTTTGAATATCTTTTCTGTTACCAACGTATCAAATCAACCTGAACATGAAAAGCTATTTCCATTATCAAAAGCAACCTAAATAACAAAGAAATATGTTAATCTAAATAACATAAATTATTTTAGGAATGCAGCAAAAACATATAAAACTACACAAAGAAGGTATTGGCACTTGAGTTGCGCCCAACCCCAAGAGAAACAGCCTCATAAGAAAGATTAGAGCTGGTGCAAATCTAGATTCATCTTTATTGATAAAAAAAAATAGTTACATCCCAAAAATTATCTACAAGAAAAAGCTCGAAAATGTGTTGAAATGCAGAGCTAACCTACTGACTAAAATCTAACTAACATCATACTACAATTTGACTAACATCTGCCTAAAAACTGACTAACTGAGCTGAGGCCCTAAGCCTTCTTATTTATACAAATTTAGGACCGCAACAACCCTCCTAAACTTTAGGAACTCGGTTACCAAAACTTGCAGTTAACAACAGTCCTACTTGACTTGCTTGGCTGCCCCTTGTGCTCCGAGTTTTTGATGGAGAATTCGAGGTGAGGGTTCATAAATGAAGGGGACACCTTCCTACAAATCCTCCCCCTTGTTCTTCCATGAATTTGGCTACCAAGTGCTCATTAAACATTTGATTTTGTCTCGAAATTGACCAAAAGACTGCATAAGGCACACATTAGACTTGTTGGCATAATGACTAACCCAATTCACTCTATTAGCATAAATATAATAAAAAACATGCAATAAAATAATGAGAATGGTGGATTAAGTCAAATTATGAGGCTGAATGAGCCCATATAATTACCCATTTCTGGGGCTCATCGTCACCCCGTACTGAAAGTGTTTCTCATCCTCTGAGCAACTAATCTATCTCTTCATCTTTGATTGCTTTGACTACCCCTCTCACATCCCAAGCTTCCGAGGTGATGTCCTCTTCTTGGTCATGAAACCCTTCTTTTCTCTCTACTTCCTCCCACTGCCTGTGCTCCTCTTCTTCTTTGACCCCTTCCAGCAGTCCTAAAAGCAAGGGAGGATTGAACTTTAGGCCGATCTAGTTGGCCTATAGATTTTTCATTGATTGTTCATAGAGTGATACTCTTGCCAAGGCCTCCCTCATCCTTGTTGGGGAGTGGTTTTCTCTTATTTTCAGATTGTGGGACAGTGTGTTCTGTCTCCTTGTGCAAACATGAATGTAGTTATCCCCCAACAGTCTTTCCATGTCCTCAAAGTGAGCAATGACTTGAGCTTGTTTTTCAATGTAATCTGGGAGAACCTGAGGGTTGTTGGCCAAGTGCTGATGGGCATATATTAAAGCTAAGGGATCCTATGGTTCTGCCCTGATCATGAGTGGATCACTTAGCTCCTTGTTCATAATATTCCAAATCTCTGCTGCCCTCTTTTCCTCATGATTTAAGCAAGAGGTCATGCCCATAAGTTGCACATCTCACAATGCAACATTGGGGTCCCAAAGATTCATGTTTGGAAGGGCCAAGTTGTGTAAATAGAATTCTGATAACTTGACCTTATCTGTCGCTGAGCTACTGTCACACAAAGCCATGAATTGATGGTAATTCTGAAATGGAATGGTGCCCGGCCAAGGTGTTAATTTGGGATTGCAACCATTGATATTTGAGATATAAGGCATATGACTTAGTAGGTTGCCTACATTGTAAGGCTTCTACTACCCAGCTAGCCATGTAGGCTAGTTGGGCTTCTTTCTCTTACACCTCTTGCTTTAGAAACTGTATTTCCTCTGCTGCATGTGACTCATTCTCCTGTAGCTGTTTTCTTAGTGCCTCAACCTCAGCCTATAGCTTGTCCTCTTCTTGCTATACATCAGATGCTTCCTTGCCTGATGAAGGTCCCTCTTGCTGCTGCTGTTCATCCAAAACGGAGGGCATGTCTTGCTTATAGAATCCATGTAGTTGTAGCTACTATTTCAACAACTCGTTCTCTTCCTATAGTTTTTCCCTCTAATTGCTTTCCACATGCCTTACCATGGCCAATTCCTTTCTTGATTCCTTGAGTTGTTATTCTAGGTGACCTATGTCTGCCACACCCTTGGACTTGGCAATCCTCATCCAAGTGTGAGTCCTCACCCTTTCTTGTTCTATTGCAAAGAAGAGTGGTACCGCAAATTTCTGAGGAATTATCTTCCCAGATTCTAACAGGTTGTAGTATGAGCCCAAGCTAGGATGAGGGCTTGGTTCCAATATTTCCTCAGCCTTTTCTTCTTCCTATGATGGTTTGGCTGCCTTTTCCTCCATTTTCTCGATCTCTTTTAACTTAGCCAGAGTTTCCTGTAGAACCATCTCAGCTTCCTGTAGAGCTGTCTTTGATTCCATCATCCTAATTCTCTCTCTCCAGGTGGAGGTTTTCGGGCTTCCTCTTTCATAGGTGATGGATATGTTTGAAGGAGACTCCTCCTTTTGTTTAGCCGTGGTGTCCTCAATGATAATTGGCTCCCTTGACTATGGTTGGGGTATACCCACTTTGATCTGTGTGTTCCTCCTTGCTTTAAAGTACATGGAGGTTTGCCCCTTTCACTTCCCTTTTTGTTTTGGAGGTGTGCTTAAGGTAGCAAGCACAACTGCTACCTCCCTTGCCCATATCTCAGGTGATTTGTCCTCCTACTGTTCTTTTTCCTTGCTTCCTACAGAAATCCCTGTGTCAATTGTTTCTATGTGTGTTGCTGAGATCTCAGGGTGTGTCTTTTCCTTTTATTTTTGTGTGCCCGCTTTAGCTATGGTAGCCTTCATTTGGGCTTCCTTGGCCTTTTTCTTCCCATCCTTTTTCCTTTTTCGCCTTCTATGTTTTTGTTGTTGTCTCCTTTTGTGTCTCATGCTCAGTAGTCTTGTGAAATTCCTCTTTATCCTTCTATTCTTCATCTATTTTGCCCTCTACTTGAATGTCTTGTGCTCCGTCATCAATGTTCTTATCAATGTATTCAATTGGCATGGTGTTGAGTTTGTGTTTTAACCAGGAAAGAAAATGCTCAGGTGGGAAAAAAACACAGTCAATCCTTAAAACAGAGGATAGCTGAATTTGGTTTTTTTTGAACCTAAGAATGAATTTTCATTTGCTCCTTACAACATCAAATGGCAGTAATTCCCCTGTTTGAAAACTGTGGTCACCCAAAATTTGACTGTTTGCTTATGAAAGGAAGAATTTTGTTTTTATAGGCAGAGCACAAGGATTAGGTTCTCTTCTCAACACACAGAGAGATATGTGAATCCAATTTTTTTTTTTTACACACGCACAGGCTGGCCTCCACGGCTGCATATCTCTTCCCTATAGGAGAATTTAAAAGGAAAATTTTGAGGAGATTTTTGATGCAGGAAAACTGGGGAAACTCAATTCAATATGCAGGCAAACGTTTTACTTCCACTACACAGGCAGACTTTTCTTCTAATTTTCCAATCTAATGTCGTTCAATTCACCAACTTGCACAAACATACCATGCATAGAGGAGTTTTTTCAATCCTAGCTTGTTTTGAGCTTGAAATTCACTGAAAATCCTGGGTTTTCTTTTTGTAGGGTTGTTTTCTGCCTTTCCTGTAGAAGGCTTCCTGTAGAAGGTTCTAGTTTCCTGTAGAATGAAACTGTGCTTCCTATAGAGCTCAATAGGCGGGAGATTCTAAAAAAGGCAGAAATCTCGAAAAGTCAGGCAGAAATATTGCAGAGGACCACTGGTTAGCTGCTCTAGAAGTGGTGGATGCGTACTCCAGTTGGGGACATTGTGAAGGCACAATGAACAAAGAGTGGTGAATGCGTTAACTAAGCTATCTTTTAACTGCTGGCATGATTCATGTTGAGAAGATGAGGTGGCAGAAATGTGCATTGTCATTATTTGGACCGTTGGTCCCTATTGTAGTGTCATCATGGGATTGGATGTTTTCTGCCTGTAATCCCTTACCATCAGTTGCGCTGGAGTTCAGAACATCTGCCACTACTTGTTTTTTTTAATTTCTCGTGAATGACTATACACGTGTGCTGGGTGATCTTCGGATAAGTGCAATCGAACCAACTAAGGGTGTTGATTTGAGTGGCCAACCTTCTACCTTAATCCAACAATTTCATTCCTTCATGCACTTTCAAATCATACAGATGGAAATAAAGGAACTGGTTTAGACACTTACCTGTAAGTCGACGTGCTGCTTGGTTCTTTTTGCTACTGCATGCTCATATTCCATTGCTGCATGCCTAGATGCCTTATGCTATAAGCTTTTTTCTATTTGATGTGTGGCTATTTTTCTTGTGCAGGTATCCTATCGCTGGATCTAAGCTGCAGAAGTCTATTTCATCCTTCAGATTTGCACCCTCATGGTGCTGATGCTAGATTTTTGCAGGACAACGAATTGTTTTCTCCATAGCTCCCAAATGATAGATCGGATTGACCTGAAACCTTTTGAGCATGCTTCTATCATCATTATGCACCTCCATAGCAAAATTGTGGTCAATGGATGCACAGATATCTATAAAAATGGAAAATGGCTGAAGATGACAGAGGTCAATTTCTCAGAAACCATGCATTGGAATTGGCTAAAATTGCTTGGGTAGGTTACTATCACGTATATGCATATCCCCATGAAACAGGTTTTGAAATGGATGCATGGATATGGAGAAAATGAAAAAATGGCTGAAGGCGATGGAGGCTGAGTTCTTGGAAACCGTGCACTGGAATTGGCTGAAATTGCTCAAGAATGTTGCCATCATACCTATACAACTCCCCATAAAACGATTTTTTAAATGGATGCGTGGTTTTCAAGTTAGGGAAAAAACAAATTTATGCTCTATGTATTTTTGTTTCAAAGCATTTTTCAATTTTTTGGACAATAAGAAAAAATGAGCTTCGGCTATAATTCAGACTTGGAATTGATGGGAGAGAGGTTTGACGATTGCAGAAGGAGTTATGAACCCTTTATGAAGCTTCCATGTTTGCCAAACTTCTTTTTAAAATCCATTTCTAGCTTTTTGTAATTTCTACAAGAACTTCCTGTAGAAAACATAGTTTTTAGGAAAGAAGCACAATGGGCTTGAAAAAATAATGGAGAAGGGTGAGGGATGGAAACATGGATGTTTGCAGGCCTCGTGGATAGATTCCCAACCTTCGGGTCCTCTTCAGAGATCAATTTTGGCTTGTTTTCAAGCTCTACATGATCTTCATGTAGAGGACACATAACTTCCTGTAGAAGACACATAATTTCCTGTAGAACGTGAAATCTCAGTCCGAATGAGACCAAATCTTGGGAAAGGCTAGTGGTCATGAAGGAATGGATTGTGAGGGATGCTTGTAGCCTGGTGCTGTCCTCTATCCTTGTCTTGTGCGATCCTCCTAATTGTTATAGACATTTTTGGGAACTGCAACCCCAAGCATAAAATTTCCATAAACCAAGGGCTCCTTGTCCCTAAAAGTGTTTTTCTAACCCCTAAAGGAACAAGGTCAACTGATTACAGCTTCTCCAAAAAGTTCTCCATGAAAAACTGCTCAGAACTAGTCAAAATAGGATCATTTCACCTGCTCCATAAGCAAAGTGCGTTGCATCTCACCTAAGTACACTTTGTGGGTGTGTTGCATTTCAAAAAGCCCTTCTATGGGGTGCGATGGGCGAGAAGTGATAAATGGAAGTGTCAATCCGCGAGGTGGAGAGGCATGGAATCTTCCAGAAACTTCTCCTGTGACACTTGCCTCTCTGAATTCGACCAAGGATGAGTAATAGATCATCAATCTCCAAGTGGAAGCAAGAACTATCAGAGGGAAGACACTAATCAAATCACAAGCTGACTCATCTCCCTTACAGATATCTATATATGGATCCCTCATCCTAGAGACCCAGAGCCTGGAATTTTTCATCTTATAAGGAATTGTTGTTAGTTTCTTGAGGCAACATCATAGTGTTGGGTGATCTAAGCTTTGCATGAGGTGAATAAGGGCTTACTTGCTAAGAGGATGATGTTGGGTCAGAACAACTGGTTGTAACTCTCTTGGCTCTTTCTTGATTATCAATAAAGCTATTCAACTTTTCCTCCATACTCTTGTGTCATTTATGTTTCATGCATTTGTATGGCCAATTTACATCTGATCCTAGATTGTTTATGATAATAGATCCATGTTCTTGTATAGTGTTATGCTACTTTGATTCTACAGGTACTCTGTGAAGTTGGGTGTACAAGGAAGCAAGTAGCAAAAGACTATCAGAAGAGAGAGGAATCGAACTAGGAACCAAGCGCAAGACAAAGGTTGGTCTCCTTTATTATTCTCTCATCTATATTTAATAAAGGAAAACTAAAGTAGTTTTACTTTGTTTGTTTCTAAGGTAGCTACCACACCTTAGTGGGATTAGCAGTTCTTCATAGACACTTTTCCATGTAGCAAAATGGCGACTCCGCTGGGGAGCGACTAGGTTGTTTGTTTATCTACATTCTATTTACTTTATAAACTTACGGACGGAGCCTGAAGTTGAGCCAGGTAGCTTTCGAACTGCATTTTCTATGCAAATGCAAAGTAGATAAATGCCACTTCAGTCAATCTCCAGCTTTTGTTTATGAATTAAACAACTGATTTACAAACTCTCTTATTGCCCTTGTGGTGGCTCTAGTAACCTCCTTAGATCTACCCCTGTTGTTGATTTACTGATTACCACTTGCCCAACCAAAATCCCTGAACTAAACTGCAAACTGTGACCCGGAACCCAAGCAAAGTCTCGTCTCTAGCCCAACGCAGTCTCTGTTCTGTGAATCTGAAATTTAGCGCACTTCCCGAATGTAGTAGGTGCGATGCATTTCAAATTCACTGTGTTACAAGTGCGCTGATCAGACTAGACATTGTTCCTGAATGTTGGGTCCTGTTCACTCTTTTCAGATCTATTCAAGAATTTTGCTGCCTGTAGTCAGTATACCTCTTTTTGAAACCCCTTTCCTTACTGATATTCCACCTCCATTGTACAAAGAATTGTAAATGGTTTTGTGTATTTGTCGAGTCATTTTCAGTTCTCCTTTGCAAAAAAGTAACGTAATTGTACTGTCGTTTCTTGATTTGAAAGTGTCACAAGTGTCGTTTTCAGTCATAGAAGAGAGTCTAATTGCTCTTGATAGTCGATTACCCTGTTACTGTTGTATTTTATCTGAATTTGTAGTTTTTCTAGTGTCGAAAGCAAGTCTTCATTTCCAAATCGCAAAGTGTTGTCATTATCTTCATTTTTTATTTTGAAAAGAAAATTGTTAGTAATTTTCACTTGAAAAGTAATTCAGATTTGCGCATTAGCTTTCTTTTTATCATTCACATATTAAGAAGGCTGAAAAAAAATACATGCATGTGCATTTGCATTTAGACTGTTTGATTGGTTTAATTTAGGACAGTGCATATAGTGTGTGCTCTTTGGTCTTTGTTGAAAGAATTTTGTCTTTCTTTCCTTAGTAGCTAGGATTTCCATGGCACAAAGAAGATAAAAGATTGTTTATCATCTTAGATTGCATTTTAGGAATTGTACATCTACATCACGCGGTGAACTTGAAAGGAAAATTTCTTAAGCAAGATCAACTATAAAATAAATTTAATGAATCTAACAACGCTTTGGAACATAACGCACAACATCTAGAAGTCTAGGCTAGAGACGTATTCCGACGTCGTAAAGCCTGGTAACTGTTGTTCTCACTGTTGGTTGGGTGATTCCTCCACTTTGAGACAATAAGTTCCAGTACGGACTTGTGCTCCCACATACCGTCGAGTATATTTTGGGAGACCATAATAGGCTTAATCCTTTATCCATAGGAAGCCGTGTCTACCGCCCTATCGATCGCAATGCACTGAACACAGCATTCGGGAAGATTGATTGTCGTACCGTAAAATGTATTCTACAGTTTTGTGATTGGTTTGGTAATCCCTCTGCCTAGATTTACAGAGCAGTCCCTTTCATTCCTTTTCAGACTCCTTAACAGAAAAGGCCCATTTGAGCACTTGTCACTTCAGGCTCATTAAAAATCGAAGGCGACTAGAGTCATCTTTTGTTTTTTCTCGACTCTTTAAAATTGAAAAAACAAGTTGTGTCAAAGCGTCTAAAATTTATTTTAAACGAAATAATCATCACCTTTCCTACATTGGTCTTAGGTTGAGAGAATGGAGTCCACCAACCAAGGAATTCCCCTTGGAGGAAATCCTAGTCCCTTCTCCTCTTGGGGAGATGTTGGTGCACCCCATATGGCCACATTGTTGCTTCCAGGACTGACAATCGGCTTTCCTGTATGGCTCTTCTCAACCTTTGTCATTCAGAACACCGCAATTCCTGAACAATCGAGTCAGCAACTAGACAATTCCAGAGTTACCCCCCAACCCTCTACTTCCTCCAATTCTTCCTCTCCTCCTTCCTCTTCGCTTCATGGGGTTGGTAAAGCCAAAAATCAAGTATTTGAGAAGAAGAAGGAAAAGAAGAAGAAAGAGAAGAAGAATAAGGAGCCAAAAGCGAAAGGGGGCAACCAAGCGTCGTCTAGCGAAAATCCACACACTGCACCGACCAGGCCTAAATCGCCATGTGTCATTTGCAAAGGAGACCACTATCATAGAGATTGTCCCTACATCCCTCGGATGTTAAGGGACTCGTCTCCTCGTCTGCACAACCTGGTGTCATCAACCTCTAAAGATCATGTTGAAAACACATTGTTGACTAGTGAAAGTGAAGCCCCAGGACAAAAAGGAAAATATAGATTTCCTTGTAAACTATGTGAAGGCGATCATGCCATCCACTGTTGTCCATTCTTAGACGAGGCTAAAAGCGTTTTGGATGATCGTTCGGTTTCACCGTTATGACTTCCTCCTGGATATAAAAAACTCTTGCCGAGTCCATCACTAGTTGAAAATCTGGCTGACCCGCCCAGGTGGTCGGCCGAAGCATCTATCATTGAAGACGAACCATCTAAACCCCTACCAGATGAAAGTCCAAAAGGTCGAGATGGCAGTTGACCCGATCTTGCCTTCAGAGGTCCCATCTTCAGATGATAAAGTCACCGAAGAGAACAAGGATGACACCATCCAAATTCTTTACTAAGCACAGACTCCGATGAACATGGAGGCAATTTACCCATTCCTTTACCGCAGGAAGGAAGTTCGTTAGAGTCGTACTCGGCCGTTTATTCGGTCCCACCTCCAAGCAACCTAGTTGTTTCCTTTGACTGGAATCAACTAGGCGGACCTCGTTTACCAGCTAGTGTACCATTTCGAATCATTGCCCAAATATATAGAATGGTTATGGCCGGTACCATCATAGATGAAGGGGCGTTTGTGAGTATCCTTTCCTCGATTGCTTGGAAAGCGCTTGGTTCGCCATTGCTTTTTCCTGAGATGAGAAACCTAACATGCTTTGACAAAGGAACCAGTCGACCGTTAGGGATCCTTCCCAATGTGCCCATAACGTTGAGAGGGAAAACCATTCATATGAACGTAATGGTAGTCCAAGGACCCCTGGATTATAATCTACTCCTTGGACGAGACTATATTTATTGCATGGGAGCCATTGTCTCAACACTCTTTAGAGTAATGTGTTTTCTGCACGAAGTAAGAGTGGTCAAGCTTGTAGACTAGCTTTCATTTCCTGGATCACACATAGCAAATAGTCATATACCATCCCTGAATGGTCTTTTCACACAAGGAATGTCTCATCAATCCCCAGTCCGTCCACCTGATGAGTGTGAGTGATTCGAGGGACATGACTGAAACCCAGGGGGCATGCACCCTGGTCTGCTTTGGTAGGAAAACTTCGGGTATAGGGTAGGTTTCTGCGAGAGATATATGACTAGTTTGTACTCCCGTCCGTGATTTGAAAAGGGGGTTAGACTCGAATAAGATTCCCTCGTCAAAGTTATCTGAGTGGATTGGCTCGCCTTTGTCTATTTCGTCAGACATCGCCGAATAAGTGTTTTGTTTGCGGTGTGAATAGAACAATCTTTCGTAACCTGAAAGAGGTAGACCTTTCCTGATAAAACAAATGTTTTTTCGGTAGAACAAAAGGTGACCTTGAAGCTTTATTTTATACCTGGGGGCATGCAAACCTTTTGGCGTGCAAGCGAAGAGCGACCATTTATTTTTTAAATTTGTAGGTCCTCTAACCCTTTAAACTCGTAGGATTTGTCGTTTCCTAACTTGCATAAAGAAAGGATGTGGGGCAACACTCTACAAATTGTCGTTTTCATATATGAGACATTCTTATTATACGACTGGATTAATTGAGCAGTTTTAACGCGGACTTCATGCTCGTTAAAAAATAAACATAAGCAATGAGCAAATGTTTCCCCCGGCATTTAAGCTCAATAAAAAATGAACCAATTCTCGGTAAATAATCATCGTGAATGTAGTACTTCAGCCTTTAGAGCCTTGGTCATGTTCCCATCATCACCTCCACTCTGTATTGGCCGACCATTCACATCCATTTGATTGTTTACCCCTTTTGAGCAACAACTGCGAAGAGTGATCCCACTAGCCATCCTTGTAACACTGTCGTGATTGGAAAATTCCAAACCTTACCTGGAATCAGCTGCTACCCAATTTTATCACTCGTTCCTCAAAGGCGAGTCTCCTTTAAGCTCTTTTCAACTGACTCGTAAAAAATGAAAATATTGCTGAGCCATTGGCCTCTCCAGCTCGTTAAAGGGACTGGAAGCGCTATCCCTCCTTTAGATTTTAATCTTTTTGGACCTGAGGGATTATTACACAAAAAGATAGAGCGCTTTTTTTGTTCGGCTCGTTAAAAGTATTGAAAATTCATCGCTTTTGTATTCTTTTATACTTTTTCAGAATTAAGGGATTAGATGACGAAAAAAGATTTTTGGAGTTTCCTTTACGTCTCTTTTCAAACTCTCTAAAATTTAAAAGGACCGAGTTATCTTTGTCGTTAAACTTGTTAATACCTAATAGCGACAAACTTGTCCATAGCAGACAAGAATGGGTTTCACTATTGCTAGGCTCGTTAAAACATAGCGATGGGTTTGACCGAAGGGAAAATTATAGAACAAGCATATGTTATCCTCCTCAAGCTTGACAAAAATAAAGAGGTACTGGTCAGCAATGTCTGGGGAAAAATTGGGAAGAAAACTTGAAGAAACTTTGTTGGTATCAAGTCGCTCTTGAACATGACACTTTCACTCCGCATCCAAGTTGAGTTGGGTTGTTTCATTCACCGGTCACATTACCATGGTACCATCACACCATCCACATTTGGGGTTAATGCTACCAATCCATCACGTCAGTGTCACCGATATGTTCAAGATAAGTCACTCAGAGAATTCACCTGTGTCTCACCCACTGCAATACATTTACGCTCCATTCTTTCATGACTGCCACCCTGAACCTTATATGGCCACATCGTTTTCACCTCCATTAAAATCATTTTCTCCGTTCTGCGTCATTGATGTGGGATTCATTAAGGCCCTCCTATGACGGATCTCTTCTTGTTGACATCAGCTCATTATCCAAGAAGTCGATCTAGGAACACCGATTTCAGTACTTTTAAGCTTGCATGCCTCAATGGCAAGTTTCTCACTTCCAGCGACAGGTTTACATCAATAGCCTTCGACCGAAAGATTTTGCGTGGTGTTCAACGCCAAGTCCTTTATTCACACCACGTGAATTGTACTGTAGTACCTTGAGGGTCATTATCATTATCGGTGATGCCTCTCACACCTATTAACAACTCACATCATTGGCTGGTAATCAGGCGATTTCTTTCCATGTTCGACTTCAGAACACCTTTCACATGGATCGACTTGTACTTTGAGTGAAGATCAAACGAGATTGAAGACCCCAGATCTAGTTTCATCCATCCGAGCTGCGATATATATTTAGGAAAATAAAGACATCAAATGTACATCATGGCTGCACAGAGAATCATTCAAACAAAGGGATGATGGCTCTACCAGAATCATCAGTCTACACTCAGACGATTGTTTGTCCTATGTACATGAAAATGAATTTATAAAGCTGAGCATGGGAATTCCCGCCTCAGCTAGATCATGAAAATATTATGAAGATAATATATTGTATTGTATCTTATTACAGGTCTCCTACCAGCTTGAAAGAACTTCGGACCCTCATGATAAAGCATTTCACCCGACATCAAAAATATTAACAACCTCGTGCTTTAGGGGGCAATTGTTATAGACATTTTTGGGCACTACAACCCCAATCATAAAATGTCCATAAACCAAGGGCTCCTAAGTCCCTAAAATTTTTTTTCTAACCCCTAAAGGAACAAGGTCAACTGATTATAGCTTCTCCCAAAAGTTCTCCATGAAAAACTGCTCAGAACTGGTCAAAACAGGATCATTTCACCTACTCCATAGGAAAAGTGTGTTGCATCTCACCTAAGTACACTCTATGGGTGTGTTGCATTTCAAAAAGCCATTCTATGGGGTGCAATGGGCGAGAAATGACAAATGGCAGTGTCAATCCGCGAGGTGGAGAGGCATGGAATCTTCCAGAAACTTCTCCTGTGACACTTGCCTCTCTGAATTTGACCAAGGATGGGTAAGAGATCATCAATCTCCAAGTGGAAGAAAGAACTATCAGAGGGAAGACACTAATCAAATCACAAGTTGACTCATCTCCCTTACAGATATCTATATATGGATCCCTCATCGCAGAGATCCAGAGGCTTGAATTTTGCATCTTGTAAGGAATTGTTGTTGGTTTCTTGAGGCAACATCATAGTGTTGGGTGATCTAAGCTTTGCGTGAGGTGAAGAAGGTTTTACTTGCTGAGAGGATGATGCTGGGTCGGAACAACTGGTTGTAACTCTCTTGGCTCTTTCTTGATTATCAATAAAGCTATTCAACTTTCCTCCATACTCTTGTGTCATTTATGTTTCATGCATTTGTATGGTCAATTTACATCTGATCCTAGATTGGTTATGATAATAGATCCATGTTCTTGTATAGTGTTATGCTACTTTGATTCTACAGGTACTCTGTGAAGCTGGGTGTACAAGGAAGTAAGTAGCAAAAGACTATCAAAAGATAGAGGAATCGAACTAGGAACCAAGCGAAGACAGAGGTTGGTCTCCTTTATTCTTCTCTCATCTATATTTCATAAAGGAAAACGAAAGTAGTTTTACTTTGTTTATTTCTAAGGTAGTTACCACACCTTAGGGCGATTAGCAGTTCTTCATAGACACTTTTCCCTGTAACACTAACCTACAATGTCCTTCCTGCAACCTGCAATTATTCAACATAAATTAGGTTTATTTTTCTTTTTATCTTTTCTTCTTTCTTTTTCTCTTTTTTTTTTGAAAACAACTAGGGTGCCTCATGGAGGTTTTCACCCTAATTGTCTGCCTTGGGTGCCTCCAAGGAAGGTTTTCACCCAGGGATCTTATTCTCTTTTTCGTTTCTCTTCTTTCCAACCCATTGACCGCCTTATGGAGGTTTTTAATTAATGAGCTAATCTGAGGTGCCTCCAAGGAGGTTTTCACCTTAGATTTTTATTTTCCTCTTATTTTCATTTTTTTCTTTTTTCGTACCCTACCCTACTTGAAAAAAAAAATCATTTTCAAGTATAAGAATACTTCCAATGGAGCCATGTGCACATCGAGATTAGAGACAAAATGATGTGGAGCCTTGAAATGCATGCTTTGACAACTATCTGGATTTCAGACACCAAACGATTTGTCTTTGAAGGGATCAAACAAAGCTGAGGAAGAGAATATTGCTGCAACTTAGTGACCATCTGGAACCATATCTCAATATAGCTCTGATATCCTTGGTCCTTTTGCTGATCTGGATCATTCTCCATATCTTCTTCTATCATGACCTTCACATCTTCCTCCTTTTGCTGATTTTCCTCTTGAATACATGGAGGATTTGATGGTAACCACCAGGGAGCTCTCTCAATCTCTGATTCTGATGTCTTCTCTTCATCAAGTGCAACCCATGGTGCTTTGATCTCCTCTTTTGAATCTTCTTTTGTTGGATGTGGTCCTTCAATGTTGTCAATACAATCTCTTTCTTGTAATACTCTTCCTGAGCTATGGTAAATATCATTGAGCTCAAAAGGAGTTGTTTGGAAATGTTGTTCTTCAGCATTGTAATTGGGTTGAGCTACTCGAATGTGCAGGTTTGGAAATGGTGGTACGGGCACTTGAGTGGGGGTGTATATTTGAGATGGGTGTGGATGGGGTTGTGGTTGGGTAGGTGTTGGAGGCAAAGGAGCAGGAGGGGAGTTGTACTGGGGCCTCCACCCCTGATGAGGTGCATTCCTCTGAGGCTGAGGCTGAGCATAAGAGTGAAATGAATGAGCAGCCGGTTGGGCATAATATGGATATCTGAAGGACCGAGGAGGAGGTGTGGACTATGAAGGATGAGCAGGGGGATCCCAAGAAGGCATGGAAGTGGCTTGATAGGGGTTGTAATAGGTCTAGGATGTCCCTTGCATTCCCCGCTGGTAAGGTATGGGTCCATGTGGCCTCCTTTGGTCCATATAATAGAGTGATTTAGTGACTCTTTTGGCCATCTGATATGCAGCTTTAAGCCCAGGCAAGGAAGGGCATTGATTCGTAGGATGGTCTTCTTCACAGACAAAACACACTTCTATGGAGTGCAATGGACATTCGTTCCTAGGTTGCTTTCTAGTGCACCTGGGAAAAAATATGGCCAAAGCCCTCTCATCTTTCTCTTGCTTCCTTTGGATATGCAAGGTATCCATTTGCATGGAAAGAAACTGCCTCATCTCGCTCTTCAAATCTTCCATCAAATTTTCATATTCACCTCTAGGGATTAGGTTGGAAGAAAAGGTGCTACTCCCAACATTTCTATTTCCAGCCATTTGCTCCAAAGGAATGTTTTCTTCTTCTTCTCCTTTAGAGGTTCTTCAAAATATGTCTTGCTGTCCACCTAGGGGTTCTTCTTAATCACAGCCATCGAAGAAGAGATAAGGTTGGCTGTTCGAAGCAGTGGGGGTGTTGTGAAAACAATGTTTTTGACTTATCTCTACTCTTACAAGGCATGAAAGGAAATATTTTTGGTTGATTTTTGCTTTTTTTCTGCTTTTACCTGCAAAATTGAAATAAATTAAACTGCAACTAACTAAAATATATCTTGTTGAAATGAAAATGCGGAATTGAAATGAAAGCAGGAAAGGACTAATCTATGTTGCTGAAATGAAATTACAGGAATGAAATGCTAAGCTACGCTTGCAGAATTGAAATGCTAATCTACGCTTGCAGAATTGAAATTCTAATCTATGAAAGTAGGAAATGTCTAATCTACTTTTGCAGAAATGAAATTGTAGAATGGAAATGAAACAATCTACTCTCCGCTTGTTGAAATAAACTACTTAGCAGAAGGTTGTAGTAGAAAATAGAAGAAAAGTAGCAATCACTAATACTCTGATGCTTCCCCGACAACGACGCCAAAAAGATAGTGGGCTCTAGTATTTCAACAATAATGCTACAACTCCTAGGGCTCCCTTCTTTACTTTTATCCACCCCGTAGTTCGTAACAAACTTGGAAGTGACGGTGCTATATGCACAAGTACTAGCTCTTGCCACAAGATGTCACTTGATCAGCTAGCACAAGTCCTCTAAGAGCTTGAGCCAACTTCTATGAGTTCTCAGAAGAAGATTTTAACTGTGATGGATGAAGCCTAACTCTAAGCAGGAAAATCTATTTGCAGAATGGAACTAAAAGTTGAAGGCAAGTGCAAATCCTAGCAAACCCTAGTTTTACTGACTAACCCTGCTGGTGCAAGAAAAAAGATGAAAGCTGGTAAAATGGATGTCATTGACTCTTAGAAAGGTAAAATGCATGTGACTAAGCTACTTCTAAAGTAAAATCTGGAAGAAACATATTTTTTTATTTTTGAGTAATTTTATATAATTATTATGCATTTTCTTTAACTGTTTGCTTTACTATGCAGAGATTAACTGGCGGAAGGAAATGGAATGGGTGCTTGTAAGAGGTTGGGAAGGTGAGAAGAGGGCCTAAGGGGTCCCTAGCACCATTCCAAAGAGTTTCAGAGTGATCAGATCTCGAGAAACTGCTCACATGATCTTCTACATGAAGTTTGCAGGGGTTCTACAGGATGTTCTACAGGAAGACCCGAAAGAGGATTTTGGAGGGGTGATGGAGGAAAAACGGTGGGAAAGTGAGAATGGAGGTTGGATGATGATGTGAAGGGGTCTAGGACCTAGTAACTGAAGCTAAGAAGTGAGGAAAGTGGTTGGATTTGGTTCAAGGATGGAGGGAGAAAGGTTGCACAAAGATGTGGAAATTAGGTCAAGTGGGAAAAGGGTGGAAAATGAAGGGAAGGAATCTGGAATTAAAGGTTGAAGTAGGTGCGATGATGGAGGAAGGATAGACAGGGGAGTATCACAGATGCCCTACACACTATTTCTCAAAACTAATTAAACAAAGACTATGCAAACCAAAGATCTAGCTATCTTGACCTAATTTGAACTAGAAACCGAACAATCATGATGAACAGAACTTTATCAGTAGGAAATCATGAAAGATAACTATGAAAACTCAACAAGAATATATCTACACATGTAATCACAACTGGTATCAAATTTTACAACTAAGAATCTAACACTAGCAATTGCATGAAGAAGCAAGAACAACGTTTTTGTGGCAGCAAGGACACCTTGATCTCATCTCATGGTCCCGAGGAGGGAGAGGTGAGATCAAGGGTTGCTTGATGGCATTTTTTGAAGAAATTTTTTGTTACCAACCTATCAAATCAAACTGAACATGAAAAGCTATTTCCATCATCAAAAGCAACCCAAATAACAAAGCAATATGTTAATCAAAATAATAGAAATTATTCTAGGAATGCAACAAAAACATATAAAACTACATAAAGAAGGTATTGGCACTTGATTTGGGCCTAACCCCAAGAGCTACAGCCTCCTAAGAAAAATTAGAGTTGGTGCAAAGCTAGATTCATCTTTATTTATTAAAAAAATAATAGTTACATCCCAAAAACTGTCTAGAAGAAAAAGCTCGAAAATGTGCTGAAATGCAGAGCTAACCTACTGACTAAAATATAACTAACATCTGACTACAATCTGACTGATATATGCCTAAAAACTAACTAACTGATCTGAGGCCCTAAGCCTTCTTATTTATACAAATTGAGGACCCTAACAGCCCTACTAAACTTTAGAAACTCGGCTGCCAAAACTTGTAGTTAACAGCAGTCCTACTTGACTTGCTTGGCTGCCCCTTGTGCTCCGAGTTTTTGATGGAGAATTCAAGGTTAGGGCTAATAAATGAAGGATACACCTTCCTACAAATCCTCCCCCTTGTTTTTCTATGAATTTGGCTACCAAGTGCTCATTAAAACTTTTATTTTGTCTCAAAACTGACCAAAAAACTGCATAAAGCACACATTAGACTCGTTGGCATAATGACTAACCCAATTCACTCTATTAGCATACATATAATAAAAAAAATGCAATAAATTAATGAGAATGGTGGATTAATTCAAATTAGGAGGCTGAATGAGCCCATATAATGACCCATTTCTGGGGATCATCAATTACCAAGAATGTCTATTTGAAATTATTTTTTACACAAAAACATAAGAAAATATAGATCAATGATTAGATAATAAACCACTTCGAAGGGGATACCTCCCTTTATATCACATAAATGAATAATTATTGGATGACTCAAATGATATGATCTCCTTGGTATATATAGCAGCCTAAAGGGTCAAAATGTAATTAGGGCATACATAACATTAATAATGTAAGGGAACAAATATTAATACAGGGACTCTATGGGGCACACCAATAATAATATGGGTGACACTAGTATTAGAGGGACATAACATACCCCTCTACTTCAAAAAATTATTCTCCTCAATGCTTGAGTAGCTTTAGATGTTTATATTTAAAATACTCATCATCCCATGTGGAATCTTCAATAGGTATGTTCTTGCACCTAATGAGATACTTTGAAATTGATTTATTCCATAACTTCAAGATTCTTGTTCTCGAGATCGCTTTAGGCTACAATATGATTTCTCCCTCCTTGTCAAGTTCTAACAATATAGTTTGAATTGGGAGCTTGACACCCATAGCCTTCTCTAAGCATGAAACAAGGAGAATTGGGTGTACTCATGAAGGTGCAAGAATCTCTAATTTGCATCCCATAGTACCAAAATTTTGTAACACCTTGTAAGGGCCATAGTACTTGAGTGATAATTTATTATCCTTATTAGCTTGTTTGAGGGACTTTTTCTATGTGGTTTTAGCTATAAAATTACCCCAATCACTCACATCAAAACTTATTTCACTACAATGTTGATATTTATTTTCTTTCATTTGATTCTATGCTAGAGTCAAGTTATCCTTCAAGAGTTTGAGAACTTGTTACTCAATGTGATCTTCCACTGCTTGAATCTTAGAATCATCACGTAAAGACAATGTGATAGACGATGAATGATATCCATAAAGTGCCATCCATTAGGCCAATTTTTTTTCATTATGGAAGAAAGTGTTATACCACAACGCTACAAGAGGAAACCACTTGAACCATTGTGTTAGTTTATCAGATACAAATAAATGAAGATATCCTCCATACATTTGATCACTATCTCATTTTTTCCCTTAGATTGAGGATGAGAAGATTATCTATGCGCTAATTGAGTATAAACAAAATAAAATAATTCTATACAAAAATTTGGAGTGTGTTAGGTTCCTATACCAATAGGAGTCATGATTTTGAGTGGCTAAAGTTAAGCCTTGTAATATGTACATACCTTTTCTTTCTACAAATGTTTTCCATATTGAAAAATCAAAAAATGAAATGAGGATATGTCCTAAAAGAAAAATAAAAGGACAAAAGAAAGAATAAGAAAACGTCCAAAGAGGTGAAAAATATGAACCCCAAAAAGAAAAAACCATGAAACTGTGCAAGTCAAAATTCCAGTACTATTTACTTTTATGCATAATAATGATTGTGTGCAGCTTTTTATTCATGCCACAATCCATGGTAATAAAACTACTTAATCTTTATTATGCCATGCTTTAAATTTCATGTTGATAGTTAGAGAATAAAATCTGACCAAACTGTTTAATCTTGGTAGATCATTAGATAGGTAGAGTAAATAAAAGGATCTCGTCAATTTAATTTGAGCCCTTGGATGATATAAGGTGAGAATTAGATAGTCTCCTGCTTTAAAAGAAAATGGATAAGGGTTTTCTAGCCTAAATGCACCCAAATAAAATGAAGAAAAAAATGGTAGGATGAGTAGATGGGTAAGTAGAAGAAAGGTTGCAGAAGTATGTTGATTGATTAGACAAAAGCACATTTATCATCTTTCAACATATATTTCAAATGTGAATGGGAAATTAAGCATGCATAAGGTTTACAAAGTCAATTAATTAACTTCCCCCATTCATTTCACCCCTTTACTTTACTAATTTCCCATAAATAAATTCAAAGTGCTCAAAAACCTTTAAGTCAAAGAGGCTCAGAGCATTTCTCTGACTTTTGGAGGGACCGAACCCTCGGCTTCATGACTTAAGGACAACAAGTACTGGATTCCCCCTCATCAAAAAATTATCTCCCTTCATTCCCCCTCATCTCCCTAATAAAACCCCTTTTCCTAAGGTTAAAACACTATTTTCCTAGGGAATGTAATCACCCCCATGTAAAACCCCTTTTTCCCAAAAACCCACAAAAACACTTTAGCCTAAGTTATAATGCATATATGTGAAAAGAAAACAAATCACATGAAATACATTATGCTTAGCGCAATTCATTTTCGTCGTTTTCATATTAGCTTCTAACTTTTATATATTAATTCCCATTAATACACTTTCCCATATGTATATATTAAATCCCTTACATTAATAGCCCTAGACCTAGTTTTAACTATCAAACTATCAATTTCACCCAAGCCACAACAAAGCTCATTAACTGATCAATTCGTGATTATGTTAAGTAAAACTCAGCAAATCACCCCTGCCACCTAAGTTCGTCATTAACCCATGCTTAATCACGTTACTGTCACAATTAACATATCAAACACCCCCGCCCCTTTAACCTCCGCAGTCATTCACAACACAATGATCGTCCTATCTGCAGGCCCACATCCAATGCTCATAAGCCATTTTGGGTGGGATCATCTGCCGAACGATACCCACCTGAAAAAGTGGTTTTTCGCCCGTCCCCCAATGCTACGTGTCATTCAATGAATGGAAATTGGGTGACCCCTCCCGAATACCACCAAGCCCACAAAAGCGGTGCGAAATAAACTGCTTACCACCTTCTCACTAAATGACAAAACCATCTATTGTTCACATTGCACCAAAATTCAAAAAAATAAAAACTTTACCCGTTTAATCATGAAAACCCTAGTTTCTCTTGTTTTCACTTGTTTGTGCAGTAAAACCCTATGTAACCCTCCCGCGCCACCTGAAGCCTTTTCTAACCAATTCAAGCATGGTTTACCTCTCAAAAGCACTTTGGACTCACTCCATAGACCTATAAAGCTTGATAAAGACATTAATGACCCTCCTTGTCAACCCAACGTTTTCCTAACAGTTTGTTTTATTTTACAGGAAACCAAAAGACCGCAGCCTTGGATAAAAGGTCTTAATACTATTCATAAGACCTATTTACTCTGAGATTGTTATCAAAACTATTCAAATAGAGATGGAAAGTAAAACATACAGTTAAAAGGCAAGCAGAGGAAACATGAAATGAAATGATTTACTGTTGAAATAGACAGTAAAAACCTAAAATATACAGTGAAGGTAAAAGGACACAGTAAAGAATAGTCAAAGTGTATCAAGGTTAAAGAGCATCAAATTGAAGACCAAGTCAAGTAAAGCAACTAGCATGAAGACAAACAGTAGGGAAGGTAGTTACAAAGCATACAGATTCAGGTCAAAGTGAAGATAGATGAAAAAAATGAGCAGTAAAAGTAAATAGTAAAAATAAACATGGAGGAAGTAAGGGTTAAATAGATATGAAAACAATTTCACCGGTAATAATCAATTTTATCCAAAGTGAAATTAAAAAAACAGCTAAAAGAAATTTAAGGTTAAAATATGAAATGAGAGCAGAAATGTTACATTCTTCAGAATTTTCCTGTTTAAGTCATAATTTTGCAAAAACTATTTTGACCAATCCAAGATGAATTTTGAAAAACTGGAGGAGGTTTGTTTTCCTAAAGGGCTAATCTACAAAAATTATCTCACTTTTTACATAGTTATTACCAAAATTTAGATAAGTGCATGTCTTCACAACCTATTTTTCAAACTGTGTAAAGTCATGTTTTTGACATATTTTTGCAGAGAATATTGTGAGCAGCTGGAGTTGAATTTTGGGAACCTAAGAGGTGTATCTCAAAAACATGCATATATACAATAACCTATTTCACATTTTACATATATATCTTAGATTGAGATATACAAAGGTATCAATGGATCCTAATTTTGCAGAATTGCTGGGGTGGAATGCACAAAGAAAGGATGCAGTTAGTGACTTGGATGCCTCATCATCAATTGAGAGTTGCTATCAAATTCTACTTTCTCTTATTTGTCACCCTCAATCCATAAATATAGTGCCAAACAAATTAATTAGTTTTGAGTGTCCTTTATTTAAGTTTTATTAATGTAAAATAGCTTGAGATATTTGTAAAACCAATCTTGATATTTTTTCAATATATTTCAGTTTAGAATTTGTATAAATACTTCTTCATTTCAATTATTTTGGTGTGGATTCAAAGACATTTCTATAGACTTTATCTAAAATCAAAGTACTATTATATCAAGACTAGATTGGCTTGCTGGATCATGGAATAAAGTTTAGACATTTTACAGGATTCTTGTGTAAAGCGAAAATCAAGTAAGTATTCTCTCATGTGTATTATTGTTTTCCCTTATATTTATTAATAATCATATGTGTTTCAATGAAATCTGAATGCTAAATTAGGAATGATATTTTAGAAATTGCTTTAATTCTCTCTGTGTCGACTATTTTCCTTCTTAATGTTTTCTGCTAAACTATCTTAGTTAGGGAATTCTTAAATGCTCCCTTACTTCTGTAGTTTCTCCTTATGGTCTATGTAGAAAAGGGTTCTTAATTTCTCTTTGTTGATTATCACCCTTTGTTCCTCATTCTGATCTTGGTCTAAGGATTCTTCATTGCCCTTTTACCCTGGTTAGAATCATTTCATCGATCAGCCCTTTGAATATTTGCCTTTTTCTTTGCTAACCTACGCTATAAAAAATCCCTTTAATGATCTGGTCCAGTTATGTTATCCATTTGTTGACTCCATATCCCAATGGCTTGAAGACCTAGCTATATCCATCTGCTCCAAGAATTCCACTACCCAATCTTCAACACAAATCAAAACCCCCCTGAACTTTCATAACTAGACTAATATCCCATCAAACAAAGCTAAATCATATAGAGAGAGACCTCTCTGGACTTAGGTTGGCTAGAGCATAAGCCTAAAGATTAGTTTGTGGTTACCCTGGTGATCTCTTTCCTTAACCTTGGGAAATTACTGGGTGATAACATAGTGATGACCATAATGGGGAGAACTAACATTTTCTTCAGAAATCTTTTACAGGTTAAGATTTGATCTATGATGGTGGACAGTGATCAGACACACAAAGGTTAAACTCATCCACCTGGTGACTCTAAATCAATTCCACAATCAAGACTCCATTAGAGAAATGAACCTGAAAGAAATATATGAAAATATCGGGCTTTTAACTTGGATTGTTATCCAAGACATTATATTCTTTCTCATCAATAAAGTTTTTCAATGTATATTTGTATTTTGGAGAAGACTTTAGATTAATTTTTGATTATTTCCCTTTGAAAATTGTAGATATAAAGTCTCCTTACACATTTGAGCATCATTCTTCTAACTCTTATGAAGATCATTTTCCAATTAAGGAGCATCGAACAATCAAGACTAATCATACAATCCTTGTACATATTCTAGTACCTCATAAAGTTCCTGATAGATATAAACCACTCATTTTACCTCCTACACTCCATGCTTTCCCTAACAATTATTACAAGCATCTCCCTAGGTTTGATGGAGAGAATGGTATCACTGCTCAAAAACATATTCAAGGTTTTGAGAATTATCTAGACTTATTTGAAATTGATGAAGATGATGTTATTATCCAGCTTTTTGCTCTTTCTTTGCAAATTAGAGTGAAGAGTTGGTTCAAGAATTTACCTAATGCAAGCATCTCAAATTTCCAACAGTTTGTCAAAATTTTCCTTGATAGATGGATAATCAAAGTTAGTCTTCTTGTGATCATAGAAGAATATAACCAGTTAAGAAGACAACGAGATGAAATAATACAACAATTTTCAAACAGATTTGATCAAGCCTATTATCCAATGCCATCAAATATAAGACCTTCCCTTGATTCAACTCTTTTGCATTACCCAAGAGCATTTGATCCAGAGATAGAATTTCAACTAAGAGAAAGAAACCCCTCAATAGTGGAACAGATGCAGAACATTGCAGTAGATGTAGAAGTTAATCTACGAATTACAAGGGAAAAGTTGAAAGAAGAAGCAGAGGAAAACAACATTGTAGAGGTAAAACACGATATTTTGGTAAGAAATATAGAGGAAAGGATACAGAAGATCACCATGAAAGATGATTTTTTTTCTCAAAATCATCATGACACATTTATTTCACAAAAAGAAAAGGTTGATATCCATGAACAAATTCCTGCTAATTCCAACTACCATAGATCAAAAGATAGATTTATAGAGAAATATGTGGAGAAGCAATCTGCTGATCTAATGTGCATGTTTGATGACATTACTTATTTTAATTATTTGCCTAAATATGATCAGTATGATGATAATTATGTTCTTCAAATCCAAACTAACTTTACACAGCAATCATAAACTAGTTTGGGGAATAACGAAATTCAGTTTCATCGTCTTGAAAACAGTGATCATCTTATTCATATTAGCTATGAAAGTGAGGAAGAAAGTGCATAAAATTTGGAAATAAGTGAAGCTTCTTTGCCTCTTTGTTTTGCTTCATTTTAGTTCATTAGAGAAAACTTTAAAGCAATAAAAAATCATCAATCTTTAGGTATTGGCATTAACAACAAAGAAGACAATAAAATTCCTGATCAAGATCCTTCAGTTTCACGATTATAGTTTTCAAATTCCATTGAAACACCTGATCAAATAATAAAATAAATTTCTATACCACTATGTTTTAAATCATTTCAATTTTTAATGGAAATGTGGTATGAAAAATTTAAAGAAAAGGATGAGCAGCTTGTAGAAATTGTGAAGTCCCATTTGAACCTATGAGTAATAAGTTGCGGCAATCCTTCCAAGTTTTTCATGATCCCATAACTGATGGATTGGATACTGAATGCAATCAAATTTTTTCTTCATTAACTAACAATCAGATTCAGGATCAAGATGATAAACGTTTCATCAGTCAAACATTTCAATCAAAGGAAATATCATCACAAAGCTTGTTTGAAAATATGTAGGGTGATAAAGGTGAGAGAGATATTTCAGTTTCATGGCCTGGAGGCCATCCACAACAGATGTACAGTTTCTTAAATCAGTTAAAAAATAATGTGTATATTTTGGAAGATCCTTTTGTACAGTTTCTAGAGTCAACAAAAGAAACCAAGTATTTCCTTATCTTCTCATTTGTTGACAAGGTTATAATTGGATTTAGAATCTCAGTTTTAATCACAAACAAGCACAAGAAGAAAAATTCACCAACGCATATGATGCTTGAATGGTTGCATTGGCTATTTCATTTTACCTAACCAACAGTTAGAAAGCTGATTAGAGTAAGTAGGTAGGATTTCGGTTTAAATAATTCATTTTTCTGCAGCAAGTTTGTGCTAGATCAGATCTCAACTTGCAGAAAAGGGTGTATTTTCAGTTCAAAAGTTTTAGTCACAAAGATAATACAACAAATCATATACATGTGTGGGATTGGCCCAATGGATCAGGCTACTCGCCGATGGTGTTCTTGACATTTCACAAGGAAATTCCATCCCCAAGTGGAGCCACTACTAGGTTCCTATACCAATAGGACTCATAATTTTGAATGGCTAGGGTTAAGCCTTGTAATATGTACATACCTTTTCTTTCTACAAATGTTTCCATATTGAAAAATCAAAAAAATTAAAAGAGGGTATGTCCTAAAAGAAAAATCAAAGGACAAAAAAAATAATAAGAAAAGGCCAGAAAAAGTGAAAAATATGAACCCCAAAAACAAAAGGCCATGAAAGTGTGCAAGTCAAAATGCCACTACTATTTACTTTTATGCATAGTAAAGATTGTGTGCAGATTTTTATTCATGTCACAATACATGGTAATCAAACTGTCTAATCTTGGCAAATCATTAGATAGGTAGAGTAAATAAAACGAGCTCATCTGTCTAATATGAGCCCTTGGATGATATAAGGTTAGAATTAGATAGTTTCCTGCTTTACAAGAAAATGGATAAGTGTTTGCTAGCCTAAATGCACCCAAATAAAATGAAGAAAAAAATGGTAGGATGAGTAGATGGGTAAGTAGAAGAAAGGTTGCAGAAGTATGTTGATTTATTAGACAAACACACATTTATCATCTTTCAACATATATTTCAAATGCGAGTGGGCAATTAAGCATGCATAAGGTTTACAAAGTCAATTAATTAACTTCCCCCATTCATTTCACCCCTTTACTTTACTAATTTCCCATAAATAAATTCAATGTGCTCAAAAACCTTTAAGTGAAAGAGGCTCAGAGCATTTCTCTGACTTTTGGAGGGACCAGATCCTTGGCTTAATGACTTAAGGAAAACAAGTGCTAGATTCCCCCTCATAAAAAAATAATCTCCCTTCATCCCCCCTCATTTCCCTAATAAAACCCCTTTTCCTAAGGTTAAAACACTATTTTCCTAGGGAAAGTAATCACCCCCATGTAAAACCCCCTTTTCCCAAAAACCCCCAAAAATACTTTAGCCCAAGTTATAATGCATATATGCAAAAAGCAAACAAATCATAGGAAATACATTATGCTTAGTGCAATTCATTTCCACCATTTTCATATTAACTTCTAGCTTTTATATATTAATTCCCATTAATACATTTTCCCTTATGTATATATTAAATCCCTTACATTAATATCCCTAGACCTAGTTTTAACTATAAAACTACAAATTTCACCCAAACCCCGATAAAGCTCATTAACTGATTGATTTGCAATTACATTAAGTAAAACTCCACAAATCACCCCCGCCACCTAATTTCACCATTAACCCATGCTTAATCACCATATTGCAGTAATTAACCCATCAGCCCCCCCCTTTACCGTCCATGCTCATTCGCAGTGTGATCACCGTTCGACCTGAAGGCCCACATCCAACACTCATAAGCCATTTCGAGTGGGATCATCCATCGAACGATACCCACCCAAAAAAGAGGTTTTCCACTCGGCACCCTATGGTACATATCATTCAATGAATGAAATCGGGCGACCCCTCCTGAATACCATCAAGCCCACAAAAGTGGTGCTAAATAAACCACTTACCGCCCTCTTGCTAAATGACAAAACCGTCTACTGTTCACTTTGTGCCAAAATTCAAAAAAATCAAACCTTTACCCGTTTAAACACGAAAACCCCAGTTTTACTCGATTTCACTTGTTTGTGCAATAAAACCATATGTAACCCTTTTGCGCCACCTGAAGCCTTTGCTAACCAATTCAAGCATGGTTTACCTTCTAAAAGCACTTTGGACTCACTCCATAGAACTTTATAGCTTGATAAAGCCATTAATGACCCTCCCTGTCAACCCAACGTTTTCCTAACAGTTTGTTTTATTTTACAGGCGATCAAAAAACCGCAAACTTGGATAAAAAATATTAATACTAGTCATAAGACTTGTTTACTCCGAGATTTTTATCAAAACTATTCAAACAGAGATGGAAAATAAAACATACAGTTAAAAGACAAGTAGAGGAAACATGAAATTAAATGATTTACTGTTGAAATAGACAGTAAAAATCTAAAATATACAGTGAAGGTAAAAGGACACAGTAAAGAATAGTCAAAGTGTATCAGGGTTAAAGAGTATCAGATTGAATACCAAATCAAGTAAAGCAGCTATCATGAAGACAAACAGAAGGGAAGGCAGTTACAAAGCATACAGGTTCAGGTCAAAGTGAAGGTAGATGAAAAAACAGAGCAGTAAACTGTAAATAATAAAAATAAACATGGAGGCAGTAAGGGTTAAACAGAGATGAAAACACTTTCACCAACAACAATGAAATTTAACCAAAGTAAAAGTGAAAAAATAGTTAAAAGAAATTTAAGGTTAAAGGATGAAATTAGAGCAGAAATGGTACATTCTTCAGAAATTTCTTGTTTAAGTCATAATTTTTCAGAAACTAGTTCGGCCAATCCAAGATGAATTTTGACAAAATCGAGGAGGTTTGTGTTACGAAGTGGCTAATATACAAAAAATCATCTCAGTTTTTACACAAGTATTACCAAAAGCGATATAAGTGCATGTCTTCACAACCCATTTTTCTGACTGTGCAAAGTCCTATTTTTGAAATCTTTTTGCAGAGAATATTGTGAACAATAGGAGCTGAATTTGGGAAACTGAGAGACGTTTATCTCGAAAACATACTTATATACAATAACCTCTTTCATGTTTTACATATCTATCCCAGATTGAGATATAAAAAGGTATCAATGGACCCTAATTTTGTAAAATTGCTGGGGTAGAATGCACAAAGAAAGGATGCAGTTAGTGACTTGGATGCCTCATCATCAATTAAGAGGTGCTATCAAATTCGACTTTCTCTTATTTGTCACCCTAAATCCATAAATATAGTGCCAAATATATTCATTAGTTTTGAGTGTCCTTTATTTAAGTTCTATTAATGCAAAATAGTTTGAGATATTTGTACGCCCAATCTTGATATTTTTTCAAGATATTTCAGTTTAGAATTTGTATAAATACTTCTGCATTTGAAGCATTTTGGTGTGGATTCGAAGACATTTATGTAGACTTTATCTAAAATAAAATTTCTATTGTATCAAGACTGTATTGACTTGCTGGATCATGGAATAAAGTTTAGACATTTTACAGGATTCTTGTGTAAAGCGAAAATCAAATAAGTATTCTCTCATGTGTATTATTGTTTCTCCTTATGTTTGTTAATAATCATATGTGCTTCAATGAAATATGAATGGTAAATTACGAATGATATTTCAAAACTTTCTTTAATGATCTCTGTCTTTACTGTTTACCTTCTTAATGTTTTCTTCTAAACTATCTTAGTTAGGGAATTCTTAAATGCTCCCGTACTTCTGTAGTTTCTCCTTGTGGTCTATGTAGCAAAGGATTCTTAATTTCTCTTTG
Organism: Pinus tabuliformis; assembly: GCA_031772625.1. Taxonomy (NCBI): domain Eukaryota; kingdom Viridiplantae; phylum Streptophyta; class Pinopsida; order Pinales; family Pinaceae; genus Pinus; species Pinus tabuliformis. The sequence goes on along the minus strand of CM062817.1, from coordinate 1,909,168,841 downwards.
TTGATGGTCACCCTCTATTCCTCATTTTGAGCCTGGTCTAAGGATTCTTCATTTCCCTTTTTCCTTGGTTAGAATCATTCCATCCATCAACCCTTTGAATATTTGCCTTTTGCTTTGCTAGCCTGGCCTGTAAACAATCCCTTTCATGATTTGGTCTACTTATGCTATCCATTTGTTGACTCCATATCCCAATGGCTTGAAGACTAAGCTCTATCCATCTGCTCCAACAATTCCACCACCCAATCTTCAACACAAATCAAAACCCCCTGAACTCTCATAACTAGCCTAATATCCCATCAAACAAAGCTAGATCTTATAGAGAGAGCCCTCTCTAGACTTAGGTTGGCTAGAGCCTAAGCCTACAGATTGGTTTGTGGTTACCCCAGTGATCTCTTTCCTTAACCTTGAGAAATTACTGGGTGATAACATAGTGAAAATGGGATATCTATCACTTACAATAATATTTGGGTTTCCATGTCACTTGTTGAACTGCTTCCACAAATGCATTAACGACTATGTTGGCTTTGAAAGGATGAGATAGTGCACAAAAGTGTACATACTTCATAAGTCTATCAATGACCACCATGATGACACTCTTTCATTCATACTTGGGTAAACCTATGATGAAATCCATTGAGACATCATCCTGCCACTGACATGGAATGGCTAATGGTTGTAAAAGACTCGGGGTCTTAACTGACTCAACTTTATTTTGATGGAAAACCACAAATTTGTGAGTATCAGATTTAAGGCCATCCCAAAAAGATACCTTCTTGACCTTGTGGGACATTTTTAAAACCAATAATTTCCCTTCTAAAGTATATGTGTGAAATTCTAAAAGAATCTTTTCTTTAGTTGTGAGTTGTTACATAGATATAAATTACCTTTGTACCATAATGAATCATTTTTCCAGATAAATGTGTTAGATGCATTGAGATCTTGCTACACATTTTGAATTAGTGTCCATACCTATTCTTAACTATTCCATTCATCCCTTACTTGAATTATCCAATTAGGTTGGATAATATAAATGGCACAAATAAATTGCTCCGCATCCTTGTCGCTTCTTGAGAGTGCATCTGCAACAATATTTTGCTTCCATTATTTGTCGAGGATTTCAAAGTCATAACCCTGTGGGGGCTTCACCAAGGGAGAAACATCATACAATATTCATTCATATTGGGGGATATATATTATGGAAAAATTGACATAGTATATTGAGAATATAATAGGGGTAAATGGTTTTTATACTAGAATCTATAAAAATAGAGCTCAAAGTTAATGAAAAAATATAAAGGGGTAAAAAAATTGTTAACGAAAAAATAGATATCTACAATATCTAGTGAAAGTAGGGGTTTTTTTAATTGAGAAGGTGTATTTGGTTCATTTTGGTCGGGGGTTAATTACTATGAAGTTTAGAGGTATTTTTCCATTATGTAGTCAAAATAAGGGTATTGTTTATTATACCACGAAAGCACATGATATATCAGAGGTTAATTGTGTGAAGCCTGCATGCATAACCCAACATATTTGTGATTTCTTTTTTATAATATTCTAAATATAATGTATGTTACAAGAAGAATTTAAGACTATCATAATCCTTTTTTACATTGAAGTGTCTTCCCTTTAGGTATGGGTGTCATTTCTTTAGTGCCTGTAGTATTTCAAACATTTTCTTCTTGTAACTAGTTTTGCATAGATACTTTTCTTTGATAGGATGACTTTCAAAAGAAATGGGACTTCCTTATTTCATTAAAACAACACAGATGCCATTTCCTGAGGCATCACATTCTATAATAAAGGATTTTGTGAAGCCTGGTCTAGCTAAGACCATAACTCGACAAATTTCTTCTTGAGTCCCAAAAAATGCATATTACTTTAGTAACTTTGTTAGAGGTGTTGCTATTTTCTTGTGATAATACCATCTCAACTTCAAAAATCCTTGAAGATGCTTCAAGTTTGTAGGAATTTTCCATTCCTTGATGGCATTAATTTTGTTAGGGCCTACCCTAACACATGTTGGAAGCAATGTTAATACTGAGGGGAGGTGAGGTGTCCAATAAGTACTTTTTATGCCAATTTATCTTTAACTTTCAGACTTGGAAACCATCCATACTATCATTAGCAACATATCATGTGGTAGAAACACAAAATCAACACATGAACACATACACCATGTGCAACGTACACATGAACACTGAGGTTTAATGTGGAAACACTTCGAGGAGAAAAACACCAAAGATTGTTTTGTTATTGATGTAAAAATAATAGAACCTACTCTATTACATTAATCTCTTTGTGAGACATGACTCACAAGAAGCACCAACTCACTTTTATTGTTTTCTAACACACACTAGAAGGAAGCTCCAACTCCCTCCTTTTGAAAACACTTGACAATTTACAAGAAGCACCATCTGAAGCACAAACTTCATTGATTTTTTGCAAGCACCAACTTGTAGCTTCCTCGATGTTAGCTTGAGGGGGCCTGACCTAGGTTCAACATTAATTAGCCAAACAAATCCCTACACTACTGGCCCGTTTGGCATCAGCCCGTAGAGTGTGGACCAAAGTCTTAGTCGAAGTAGTATGGGGGGATGATGGAACAAAGTTTCCGCACCCTGAGATGATTGTGATGTTGGTTAATTCCCTTTATCTCTGCCTTCACGCGAGTTACTTAGCTCTAGGGCTTACTAGACGAGCCCTCTATTTCACCCTTTAATACCTCTGTGAAAGGGTACGATCGACATTCACGCAGCCCTAACCTGCGGCTTAGGTACTTTCATGTTGCTATGGCAGCGTACTGTGCAGATTCCCAAATTAGTCGAAGTAACTTGCTTATCTTATCAAACAATTATAGTTAGCACTGCGTAAATAGATATCCTTAATTACGTTTAGTTTTCTGATGTAATTACATTTACTCATGCATCATATAAGCATAATAAGTTAAATTCATACATAACATATCAAGATGCATCAACAACAAAAAGACATAGAAATTGCAGAATATTTCCATTTATTGATATCTTCCAAGTGATTACAAATTTTATCCACCTTGCACACACAGCTGCAGGGGTGCGCGCACTCAACTGCAGACTTCTACCCCAGGCCTCCATGCACTCAGCTGGAGAGCCTCTACCTACGCTATGACATAACACTTAGACTTCTATCTCAAAGCTACAACTCTCTTCCATTCTTGGTTACTCTAACTACTTAGAGCTTAGCTCTTTTTATACAATCCCATGGTCCACGGATCATTGGTAGATCTCTTACAGTCGACTTTTCTTTACAAAACTAAGGGTAGACAACCCTTTATGACTTATGACACCTTTGTGTTCCATGACCACAAAATGTGGAGTCTTTAAAAGTTTATTACAAAATTTGACTCAAACATGGGGTTTTAGCCCCAAAACTTCCCTTTGGGGGATCCCGTTCTCAACGCTAGATTTATGAAAGAACCAAATTGTAGGAGGAACCAACCCCCAATCCTTCTTAAACACCCACTAGAGATGGAACCACTTACTTCTTGTATGGAGGCTCCAACCCACACCTAATAAGGAAACTAATGTTCACTTTATTTGGAATCATCTATGGCTTTTACTAGCTCTATTCTCCTTTGAATCATTTATTCTACCGGTGCCATGCAACTCTCTGTCCTTTTCTCACTCTGTAGCAACCCACTATTCTAAGCCCTCTACACAAAATAACATACACTAAGATCTTAATCGCTTCCTTGAAGCACATGACCAATCAACCTTTGTTTCAGTGCAAGCACACTTAGCCTCTAATTAATAGTGATCATGCATAGAGCTCTTCCATACAACTACCTCAACTATGATGCATACCACCAATTTCTCAATTGTAATCTTGAGGTTTGTTCCACTGTTGCACTTTGGTCAATGTTGTCTCTATTTTCATCGACACTGTGTGAGAGTGTACTCCTAGCATAGATCTCCATTCTGCTACATCCAAAACTTGGCCACTGCAACTGAATGAATTTAAGGAATGGGATTCTGAGAAATCTCCCATACTGAGAATTAAATGTTAGTCAAACTATAGACTCAAGGATTTATTCCATTAAAATCTACCTACACACGTAGCATGGCTCTACATTTCAATTATTCTTCTCATTTTAACACTCAGAGTGGGAACATTAGCATTTCTCCATACTGAGAATTAATTCTCAGTCATACTGAATAGAGATGAAAATGTATTGTAGCATCAATTCTCTAATCTTGGTATGATCTTCATTCAATTTCATGAAATGTGAAAGGAATACTAAGCATAGTTGTTCTTTATTCGACTGCCACCTCTACAAATCATGGTCCTCTCTATCTTAGTCTCCAACCTTTGACAATGACCATTGATTCAATTGAACATTTGTGTAATCATGGTCCTCGTTGCCTTGAATTAGTGCTCTCTACAATTTCCATTACTATAGTTGTTGACTCATCCATTCCTACATAATCACCTATAGAGGTCCTGCAAATATGGCACAAGTGCCAAGCTTGGCCCAAGGTGCTAAGGAGCTACCAAATATAATTTTGTGGCCATTTTTAAATTAGAGCCCCTCTCATGCTAACAATTAGCCTCTTGTCCACCGTAGGACCACTTCATGTGACCTTTCGCTAAGCCTTTAGGAACTGATCCACTCTATGCCCTACGCAGACCAAGTTTCTTTTTTAACGGCTCTGTGTAGTTGGTCATACCTCTACACAAGGAAACTACCCATTAGACCAAAGGTTGAAGCTCCTTTATTTTTGCATGAAATAGACAAAAGGGGCTTAGTACTTAGCTGATCCCAAAGCCTCCACGACTCTTTATTTCCTTTGTGCCATTGGTTTCTACCTGTGGCTTAGATGCATGTGTGGGCGCTCAACTCGTAGCTCCCTTCCTCCTGGCGTATCGCATTTGGGCATCATTGTGAACCTATCAGGTTCATGCCTCTGGATCAATGTGTCCTTTTGGGATGCACCAACATCATTATCATTCATTGTCACTCTACCACAAGGCTTCCTTTTAGTCCTCCATGTCCTAAAAGTTTATCTTTTAGCACCTTCCTTATCCACTCCCTTTATAAATCCTAGGGTTCATTCCTATGGGATGAGATTTCTGGTACAGTTCGCGGATAGTTTCACAGGTGAATCAAAGGCCCCACTGGGATAAGTTTGTTGGCATTATGATGCATGTGTTGTACTTGATGGCAACCCACCCATAAAAGAACATCTCACTTAGTTATAACTGGATGGAGGACAGCTCAAAGGAATCAGATGATAGTTCTAAGTGTGACAAGTTAGCTTTGCCATCAAGTCCAAAGGGGGAGATTGTTGGCATTATGAGACAAGTGTTGTCCTTGATGGCAAAATGACAGATTATAGTACAGTAGGTCAGTAGCAAAGAATTGATGATCATACTACAAAGAATGAAGAAAGAAGAGTATATACGCAGGTTCACTATATACCAAGTAGGGTATACACGCAGGTTCACTATATACCAAGTCGCGTATACGTAGGTTCGCTATATACCAAGTAGGGTATAGACACAGGTTCACTATATACCAAGTTGCGTATACGCAGGTTCGCTATATACCAAGTAGGGTATACATGCAGTTTCATGCACAAAAAAGTGTGTACATGTCGGAAAGCTTAATTTTGGTCCGTGGTAGTTAGTCCTCGGTATTTGAACCTACGGTTTTGGACCATGGTATCTCGACAAGTGTGTTGATCCCAAGTATTGGGCTCTTGGTATTGATTTATTATGGTTTTGGACCATGGTATTGAGCAAGGACTAAGACTATAAAAGGAGAAGAAGATCATTAGGCAAAAGTATTTGAAAAGTCTTGAAGATCTTATGAAGGACGAGATCCAGTATGAATGTTATGGGTTGATGATGCATTGCTTGATCTGAGCTAAGGAGGGATCTCACCGGTGAATGGAGAACAAGATCTAAGGATAGATCGGGATCAAATGGTTTGAAATGAACTATCTCTATATGATTGATTATGTTTATTCTAGATCTGTATACTGACGCATGCAATGATTTGAACTGGGTATAACTTAAGTTTGTAATCACTGCAAGTCATGATTGAATATTTATAGATCTATACACGGGTTGGCTTTGGTGTAAGTGCGTATGTACGTAGGTTGAGTTCATTGTAGTAGCATATAACTTTTGAGCTATGATATTTGAAGTTACAATTGGTTCTGGTTGTTAAAAGGTTCCGATGACATTTTAAAGGTGTCAATATTCTGCATATCTTGTTTGGCTGATTGTGTTTAGCTTCAGTATTGATGGATGAGAACTAATATTGGATCAGGATCATAATGACTCATATTTATGAGATCTGATGGACTAGATCTAGGTGCTAACGCATATACTATCCTTGTATATGTCATGATCTAATTATGTCTAAAGTCAGGAAGTGCAGCAAAATTATGAATAAGTGATTAATGACATATACGCTGGTTCATCTTGATGAAGTTGCGTATACACGCAGGTTCGGCACTTCCAAGTAGCGTATGCACTCTGATGCATGATTTTGATGGTACAGTTGGATCTGATTGTTATTGCAGAGTTCTGCTCTGTGTTCTGGTGACTGTGTTGTTGACAGGGTTTCAGTGATTCAGTGATTCAAAGATTGATGATGCTAGTATTGATTGTTTTGTGCTTCAATGATATTTATGGGTCCAGTATGAAAATTTGATGAAACGTGGCCTTCAGATTGTAGTGTTGTGCTTCAGGAGTATCCAATATGAAAATGTATGAAACGTGGTACCCAGAGGAGAGAAGATTGTAGGCCAGCACCTACGTACTAGTATCTTAGCTAGTACAAGAACAAAGGGGGCTGTAGCTCCCTTCCAGGAGAATCTGGAGAACGAGAGAAGGTTGTAGCCTTATGCAGGTTGTAGCCTGCGTGCTGGTAAAGGACTGCACCAGTACATTGTAAAAGAGGTTTCTTAATAAAGGAAGATAGAAACGAATTGCAGCAAGTGGTTTTCACCCACATTGGGTTTCCACCTTATATCATGGCGTTCATGTGTTTTGCTTATGTGTGTTGATCTATCCATTTTATTGCTACTATTGACAGTTAATATGTCTAATAATGTTCCGATGCACCCACTGAATATCACATAACTGAATCACGAGTTTAATGGTTATACGCTAGTTGCAATAGACACAGTCGCGTATATACGTGGGTATACTTAATTGAAGTAGCGTATATGAATCTGAGTATGAAAGTGAAAAAGTTTTATTGATTAGATAATACTGATTCACCCCCCCTCTCAGTATTATTTCCAACAATTGGTATCAAAGCAGGTCCTTTGGTAGAAGCTTGATCGCTTGAAGGAGATCCGTGGAATTATGGGAAAGAAGCTTAAGAAGAAAGCACCTAAGAAGAAGAAGACATCTCAGAAGAACTATGATAGTGGGAGAATCGATTGGGGATTAGGTATAAGAAGCTCTTCAAATTCAGAATCAGATTCAGAATGAAGATGAACTATCAGGTACGAATTTTCTATCCTCTGATGTTCCAGCTATCTATCCATTTGGAAAGGATGGAAGTGATAACGAAACAACTGAATGTGCTCTTATGGGTGAGGAAGAAGGATATCAAATAGAGGCAGAATTTAACAGGTTGACAAACGAAATTAGTGAACAAGAAAGACTTCTGAACATAAAGAGTGGTGCCCTCAAAGAAGTTGTTACTAGACTAAAGGCTCAACGAGAGTTATTCAAGGACAAACCTCAAAAGTTGCAGGATGAAGTAACATCTCTAAGAGATGAAGTCAATGAGAGAAGCACAACCATCAAGAAACTCAGAGATAGATCCAGTTACTATGAAATTCTTGAAGCCACGATCCGCTCGCTAAAGGAAGATCTTGAAGAATCAAAGAAGAAGAATAAATATCTACTCCAAGCTAATGAAAAATAGGTAAACGAAGTTGTCAGCTTAAATCTCAGCTAGAATGTGCCTTTAGAATTCGTCAAATGCAGCAGGATCTGAATGAAGAACAAGAAAAAGAGATTCTCAAACTAAGGCATCAGTTGGAAGAAGGAAGGAAAGCTGAAGAAGACATGAAGAAGCAATATCTTGAAAAGGAAGAACAACTTCAAGTTGAGGTAAATATCTTGAAAGGTAAATTAGAAGAAAAGGATAAACTGTTGTGATTTCAAGATAGTACTAAAGCCTTCGATGATATTCTTAATAGTCAAAGGTCTCCTGCTATCAAGACTGGTCTTGGTTTTCATGAATCTATTGAAGGTGAATCTAGTTCACAAGGTGAGGCAAGGAACTCTAAAGAGAAATCTAAAATGATCAACAAGGAGATAAGAGAGATGAAAGGTCAACCCCATCAACAATCAAGGAAAGAGATTCTTCAAAGAAAATCTTTTACTCCTAACTATGGAAGTAATAGTCGGCCATTTACTCAGATGAATAATATTGAATGTTATGAATGTCATAATCTTGGACATGTTGGAGCTAGATGTAGAAGAATAATGGTTCAAAATCATCACACAGAAAAATCATCTCATTCCAGGTACTTTAATGGATATTGTTTTTCTTGCAATATGTTTGGTCACAAAGCTGTTGATTGCTACAGGAGGAATATGAAACATGTAAGATGTTATGCATGCAACAAGCTTGGAAATACAGCAAAGGAATGTAGAAACAAAGTACGGGCACCATACCAAAAGAAGAAAACATCATCACGCTTGAAGATATGGAAGAAGAAGGAAGTATAGTCAGAAAGATGTGGCACATCACAATATAATCAGACACAACACAACATAGACATAACAGAATCAGGGGGAGATGAAAGTGTAAAACTTTAGTGTCTTGAATCTCATACGCAAGTTTCTTAAAGGGAAGTCACGTATATACGCGAGTTAGACACTGCAAAGTCGCGTATATGTCAGTCTGAAGAAAATGCAGTAGGGACAGGTTCAGGAAAAGGATTTGTTATGTTTCAGTCCATTATTTTCTCTGTTTGATAATGTTTACAGTCTGCTGAGGATGTGTGGAAATGTCTTGATACTTGTAAGATGTTTAGAAGGGTTTGATCCTAACTTGATGATGATGATGTCTTGATGCTTATTGTTGATATATGCATGATCAGATCTAACAGTAAACAGATGGCTCAGGTTGAGAGGGAACATATGCCTTTGATAATGCATTGTTGGCATTTAGTCCTTGGTGATGATGCTTATATGGCTAAATGATATATCTTGCTATGATGTGGTTGTGAGTTGTCTATGATAAAATCTCATATGATGCTTGGGGTTACATAGTAGATATTCAGATCAGATTTATGGTTGATTCCTTGATGATGCATATATGGTGTTTACATGGTGATGTTCATAAGGATAAGGAGAAGTACAAAGCTTGAATACACATCTTCCTCACTTGATGATGAGTCACTCATATACTATTGTTGTCATATGCATAAAGATCATACAGTTATGATGCAGGCACTCATGTGGATAAGGATTGTTGTTGTTGATGATATCAAGAAGTTTTGTCAAAAGAGCTTGAGCTCAAGATGCATAGTGCTGATACATGGATGACTACTCAAAGTCGCTTTGTTGGAGACATGATGATGAGTTCGTATTTATATGATGATAGGTTGATACTTACATATGTTGATTGATGCAGATGTTCCCAAGTAATGATACTTGGATCATGTAGAGCTTGATATTGATGAAATGGCTATGGTGGTTTCGCATATGATATAATGTGAATGATTTCATGATGATATTTTAAAAGGATGAGTCGACAGGACATTTACAGGTTGTTGATATGGAAATTGGTGTACGCGAGTTGGATGAGGGGTATCCACGTACATACGCCGATTTATGTAGGTACAGATGCGTATATGGAGTTTTTGAAGGAAATCAGCAGCGACAGAATCTGGTTGCAGAGAGTCTGATATGGGTCTTTCAGAGTCCATCTAGCACAGGTTCAGGGGGAGCAGATAATCTTCTAATAATGCATTGTTGGCATTACCTTAGAAGCTGTTGGGTCCCTATAATACTAGTGATTACCCCATTACTATTATAGCTATACCCCTTATTTATATTGTTGTGCCCCTATTACCCCCATATTGTTATTTTTGTGCCCCATAGAATCCCTCTGTTGTTATTTTTGTGGCTTTATATTATTATTGTTAGGTTGGCTGGATTATATTGTGATTCCTTAGACTCCTATATATAGAAAGGAGGTTTTGTCATTTGAATTATCAAAGAATTGTTCATTTATGTAATGTAAAGGAGGTTTCCCCCTCGAAGAGGCTGAATTCTAGGGCGTTGATCTATCTTTTCTATCTTTTCTTGAGCTGGTTTCATAACATTTGGTCTGAGAGCTTTGGATTATAGGGTTTCGCTGCTCCAAACAGGTCATCGTGGCAGTTTCGCTATAACTTTTTGTTTGTGACGTTTCAGAAGTCGCAAAAAAAACCTATTTGATAAAAAATCATGTTGAACCTTGGGTACGAATTCCAGAGCTTTTCGTGCGATATTTTTCGAGATAGGATCTGAGGAAGTTGGTCTTTTTGCAGACTCCTGAATTACATTCAAAACAGGTGACCTGGGGAAAATTGTCATAACTTTCTCTCTGGGAATCCAATTGAAATTGCGTAAGAATTTATAGAATGAGGACGGACTATAGTTTCTTGTATATCTTTTTCAGAACCAAATATCAAAAATTGTACACGAGGCACATCATACAACTTCGCTCGTCGGGAAAGGTCTATAATCAGGTCATCTTGGGAGATTGTGCATAACTCTTCCTTGGAGAATCCAATTTGGATCAGACTGGTGGAACTGGAAAGAGGACACAGAGAGATACTACAGGTCACAAATTCAGAACTAGATGATTGGAAAGTACAGAGATACATCAAAGGCAATATTGAGCTCCTACAAAATGAAAAAAGGTGTGTAGATTTTTTTAAAATTTTTTCTTAAGCTTGGCTTGAAAATTTATTTTGAAGGAATTCAAAGGGCATAGTAGAGCATTATTATCGGTAACTGATGCCTCGAGGAAAGAAAATGCAAACACCTAGTAAGGAACTTGAAAGCTCTAGCATGACTCATGAAGAAGAGGAAGAAATTCTACATGATATATCAAAATTACAAGAACAAGTGCAGCAAATGTCATGCTCACAAAAGTTAACAGATGCTAAGATAAATGGCATGGTGTTGTAGGCATTTTTAGGCCCTACAACCCCAAGCATGAAATGTCCATAAACGAAGGGCTCCTAAGTCCCTAAAAGTGTTCTTCTAACCCCTAAAGGAACAAGGTCAATGGATTACAGCTTCTCCCAGCAGTTCTCCATGAAAAACTACTCAGAATTGGTCAAAACAGGATCATTGCAGCTGCTCCACTGGCTAGGTGCGTTGCATCTCACCCAAATGCACTGTGAGGGTGCATTGCATTTCAAAATTCCCTTCTGTGGGGTGTGATGGGTGAGAAATGACAAATGGCAGTGTCATTCCGCAAGGTGGAGAGGCAATGGAAGCTTCCAGAATCTTCTCCTGTGACACTTGCCTCACTGAGAGTCTCTTACTGTCACAGAGAAGACACTAATCAAATCACAAGCTGACTCATCCCCCTTACATATATCTATATATGGATCCCTCATCCCAGAGATCCAGAGGCTGGAATTTGCATATTGTAAGGAATTGTTGTTGGTTTCTAGAGACAAAACATCAAATTGTTGGGTGATCTAAGCTTTGTTTGAGGTGAAGAGGGGCTTCTTTGCTGGGAGGTTGATGTTGAGTCAGAACAACCGGTTGTAACTCCTCCTGTATCTTTTCTTGTTTTATCAATAAAAGCTATTTGAGTTTTCCTCCATGCTTTTGTATCATTGATGCTTGTTACATTTGTATGGTCAATTTACATCTGACCCTAGATTGTTTATGAATATAGATCCATGTCTTTGTATAGTGCTATTCTTCTGTGATCTTAGAGGTACTTTGTGAAGCTAGGCGTGCAAGGGAGCAGGTAGCTGGGGACTTTCAAAGAAGAGAGGGATCAAATCAAAGGATTAGAGCAAGACAGAGGTTGGTATTTCTATTCCTCTCTATCTATAATTCATAAAGGAAAAACATAAGTAGCTTTTCCCTGTTTGTTTATAAGGCAGCTGTCACACCTTAGTGGGATAGAGCAGTTCTATATAAACACTTTTCCCTGTAACAAAATGGTGACTCCGCTGGGGAGATAATTAGTTTGTTTGTTTATCATTCTTTGTTGTCTATTTCATAAAGTTACAAGTAGCATTCGAACTGCATTTGCCATAACAAATGAAAAGTAGACAACTGTTACTTCAATCCATCTACTAGATCTGTTTATGATTTAAACAACTGATTTACAAACTATCTGATTGCCCTTGTGATAGCTCTTAGATCCTCCTTAGATCTACCCCTGATTGTTGCATTACTGATTGCTTTTTACTTGACCAAAAACCAAGAACTAAACTGCAAACTGTGACTCGGAGACCGAACAGAGTCTCGTTTCTAGCCCAGCGTAGGTACTGTTCAGAGATTCTGAATTTCAGCGCACTTCCTGAGTGGGAAACCTGCGTTGCATTTCAGATTCTCTGTGTTACAGGTGCGTTGATTAGACTGGCTCTGTGCAGTTGTGGTTTCTTTGGATCATTCTTCCCAGTTCTATTCCTGAATTTTGCTGCCTGTGATCAGTATATGTTTGTTTGACACCCCTTTTCCTTGCTGTTATTCCACCTCCTTTGTACAAAAGAACTGTAGATGTTTTTGTGTGTTTGTTGAGTCATTTACAGTTCTCCTTTGCAAAAGTAACATAGTCGTACTGTCGCCCTTTGATTTGAAACTGTCGCAAGTGTCGATTTAAGTGCTAGGAAAGAGCTTGATTGTTGTTGATGGTCGACTATCCTGTTACTATTTCTTTTGGTCTGAATTTGTAATTTTCTAGTATCAAGAACGAGTATTCATTTCAAAATCGTAAGGTGTCGTAATCATCTCCATTTTTGATTTTGAAAAGAAGCTTGTTTATATTTTTCTCTTGAAAAGAAATTCAGATTTGTGCATCAGCTTTCATTTTAGCATCCATATACTAAGAAAGTCAAAAAACAAATATATGCATGTGCATTTGCATATAGACAGTCTGTTTGGCTTGATTTAGGAAAGTGAATTTACAGTGCGCTCTTTGCTCTTTGTGAAACGATTCTGTCTTTCTTTCCCTAGTAGCTAGGATTTTCATTGCATAAAAGAGATAAAAAGTTTGTTTATCATCTTAGATTTCATTTTAGGAATTACATCTACATCTCGTAGTGAACCCGAAAGGAAAACTTCATAAACAAGATCAACTTAAAATAAATTTAATGAATCTAACAACACTTTGGAACTTAATGCACAACATTTAGAGGTCTAGGCTAGAGACGTATTCCGGCATCGTAAGGCCTGGTAACTGTTGTTCTCACTGATGGTTGGGTGATTCCTCCACTTTGAGAAGATAAGTGCCAGTACAGACTTGTGCTCCCACGTACCATCGAGTATATTTTGGGAGACCCCTTTAGGCTTAAATCCTTTATCCATAGGAAGACGTGTCTACCGCCCTATCGATCGCAAAGCACTGAACACAACATTCGGGAAGATTGATTGTCGTACCGTAAAAATTATTCTGTAGCGATTGGTTTGGTACTCCCTCTACCTAGACTTCCAGAGTAGTCCCTTTCGTTCCTTTTCAGACTCCTTAACGGAAAAGGTCCATCTGAGCACTTGTCACTTCAGGCTCATTAAAAATCGAAGGCGACTAGAGTCATCTTTTGTATTTTCTCGACTCTTAAAAACTGAAAAAACAAGTTGTGTCAAAGCGTCTAAAATTTATTTTAAACAGAAAATTCATTACCCCTTTCCTACGTTGATCTTGGGTTGAGAAAATGGAATCCACCGACCAAGGAATTCCCCTTGGAGGAAATCCTAGTCCCTTCTCCTCTTGGGGAGATGTTGGTGCACCCCATATGGCCACATTGTCGCTTGCAGGATTGACAATTGGTTTACCTGTATGGTTCTTCTCGACCTCTGTCGTTCAGAATACCACAATTCCTGAACAATCGAATCAGCAATTAGACCAGTGCAGAGTTACCTACCAACCTTCTACTTCCTCTAATTCTTCCTCTCCTTCTTCCTCTTCGCTTGATGGGGCTGGTAAAGCCAAAAGTAAGGTACCTAAGGAGAAGAAGGAAAAGAAGAAGAAAGAGAAGAAGAAGAAGGAGCCAAAAGTGAATGGGGGCAAATGAGTGTCATGTAGCGAAAATCCACACACTGCACCGACCAGGCCTAAATCGCCATGTGTCATTTGCAAAGGAGACCACTATCACAGAGATTTTCCTTCCATCCCTCAGATCTTAAGGGACTGGTCTCCTCGTTTTCACAGCCTGGTGTCGTCAACCTTTGATGATCATGTTGAAAACACACCGTCAACTAGTGAAAATGAAGCTCGAGGACAAAAATAAAAATATAGATTTCCTTGTAAACTGTGCGAAAGCGATCATGCCGTCCACCATTGTCCCTTCTTAGACGAAGCTAAAAGAGTTTTGGATGATCTTCCGGTTTCACCGTTACGACTTCCTCCTGGATATAAAAAACTCTTGTCGAGTCCGTCACTAGTTGAAAATCCAGCTGGCCCACTCAGGTGGTCGGCCGAAGCGCCTACCATTGAAGATAAACCATCTAAATCCATACCAGACGAAAGTCAAAAGGTCGAGGTGGCAGTTGACCCGGTCTTGCCTTCAGAGGTTCCATCTTCAGATGATACAGTCACTGAAGAGAACAAGGATGACACCGTCCAAATTCTTTTCGTAAGCACAGACTCTAACGAACATGGGGGCAATTTACCTGTTCCTTTATCGCAGGAAGGAAGTTCGTCAGAGTCATACCCAGTCGTCTATTCGGTCCCACCTCCAAGCAACCTAGTTGTCTCCTTCGACTGGAATCAACTAGGCAGACCCCGTTTACCGGCCAGTATACCATCCCAGATTATTGTTTAAATATATAGAATGGTTATGGCTGGTACCATCATAGATGAGGGGGCTTCTGTGAGTATCCTTTCCTCAACTGCTTGTAAAGCACTTGGTTCGCCATCACTTTTGCCTGAGATGAGAAATCTAACAGGTTTTGACAAAGGAACCAGTCGACCGTTAGGGATCCTTCCCAATGTTCCCATAACGTTGAGAGGGAAAACCGTTCACATGAATGTAATGGTAGTTCAAGGACCCCTGGATTACAATCTACTCCTTGGACGAGACCATATTTATTACATGAGAGCCATTGTCTAATAACTCTTTAGAGTGATGAGCTTTCCGCACGAAGGAAGAGTGGTCAAGCTCGTAGACCAGCTTTCATTTCCTGGATCATGTCTCAATCTCTAAATGGTCTTTTCACGCAAGAAATGTCTCAATCTCTAGTCCGTCCACCCGATGAGCGCGAGTGATTCGGGAGGGCATGACTGAAACCCAGGGGGCATGCACCCTAGTCTGCTTCGGCAGGAAAGCTTCAGGTATAGGGTAGGTTTCCGTGAGAGAATATGACCTCCATACTCTCGTCTGTGATTGGAAGAGGGAGTTGGACTAGAACAAGATCCTCTTGTCAAAGTTATGTGAGTTGGCGGGCATCGCCACTCACCTCTGTTTATTTCAGTAGACATTGCAGAAGAAATGTTTTGTTTGCTCTGTGAATAGAACAATCTTTGGGTAACCTGTAAGAGGTAGGCCTCTCTCGGTAAAACAAATGTTTTAACAGAATAAAGAAGAGGTAACCTTGAAACTCTGTTTTATACCTGGGGGCATGCAAACTTTTTGGAGTGCAAGCAAAGAGCGATCATTTATCTTTTTTTTGGATTGGTCGTTTCCTAACTTGCATAAAGAAAGGATGTGGGGCAAAACTCTAAAAGTTGCCATTTTTATGTGAGACATTCTTATCACACGACTGGATTGATCGAGCAGTTTTAGCACATAGTTCACGCTCGTTAAAAAATAAACATAAGACATGAGAAAAATTTTCCACCCGCGTTTAAGCTCATTAAAAAATGAACTATTCCCTGGTAAATAACCATTGTGAATGTAGTACTTCAGCCGTTAAAGCCTTGGTCATGTTTGCACCGTCACCTCCACTTTTTCATTGGCCGATCATTCACCTCCATTTGATTGTTTACCCATTTTGAGGAACAACTGCGAAGAGTGATTTCACTAGCCATCCTTGTGACACTGCCATGATTGGAAAATTCCAAACCTTACCTGGAATCAGCTGCTACCCGTTTTATCACTCGTTCCTCAAAAGACGAGTCTCCTTTAAGCTCTTTTCTCCAGCTCGTTAAAGGGACAGGAAGTGCTATCCCTCCTCTAGATTTTAATCTTTTTGGACCTGAGGGATTATTACACAAAAAGATCGAGCGCTTGTTTTGTTCGGCTCGTTAAAAGTATCGAAAATGCATCCCTTCTGTATTGTTTTATACTTTTTCAGACTTAAGGGATTAGATGACGAAAAAGGAATTTTGGAGTTACCTTTACGTTCCTTTTCAGACTCTCTAAAATTGAAAAGGACTGAGTTATATTTGTCGTTAAACTCGTTAAAAATATCAATAGCGACAAACTTGTCTATAGACGAGAACGAGTTACACTATTGCTAGGCTCGTTAAAACACAGCGATGGGTTTGCCCAAATGTTATAGACATTTTTGTGCCTTACAGCTATAAGCATGAAATGTCCATAATCCAAGGGATCCAAAGTCCTTAAAAGTGTTGTTCCTACCCCTAGAGGAACAAGGTCAACCAATGACAGCTTCTCGCAGAAGTTCTCCACCAAAAACTACTCAGAATCAGTCAAATCAGGATCAATTCAGATGCTCCACTAGCTGGCTGCGTTGCAAAGCACCCAAATACACTGGCTAGGTGCATTGCAATGCACTTGAATGAACTACCCAGGTGCGTTGAGCGGGAAATGACAAGTGGCAAAGTCATTCAACGAGGTGGAGAGACAATGGAAGCTTCCAGAATCTTCTCCAATGACACTTGCCTCACTGAATTCGACCAGTGATGAGTAAGAGGCTCTCAGTCTCCAAGTGGAAGCAAGAACTGACAGAGAGAAGCCACAAGTCAAAACATAAGCTGACTCATCCTCTCTGCTTACATCTATATATGGATCCCTCATCCCAGAGATCTGGAGGCTGGAATTTTGTACTTTGCAGAGAATTGTTGTTGGTTTTGAGATTGAGATTAGTGCATTGGGTGATTTATGCTTTGTTGGAGGTGAGGAAGGGATTCCTTTGCTGGGAGGTAGATGTTGGATCGGGACTCACTTGGTTGTATCTCCTCCTGGATCTTCTTATTATATCAATAAAACTATTTGAGTTTCTCCTACATGCTTGTGTATCAATGATGTTTTGTTATATTTGCATGTTTAGCTTAAATCTGATCCTAAGCTATTTATGAATGTAAATCTATGTCTTTGTGTAGTTTCTCTCTTCTATGATCTTGCAGGAACTTGGTGAAGCTGGGCCGGTAAGGGAGCAGGTAGCTGGAAGCTGACAAAGAGGAGAGCGATTGGATCAACAAACTAGCGCAAGACACAGGTTAGTCTATCCTTCCTCTTTGTTTACATTTCATAAAGAAGAATACGAAAGTAGTTTTCCTTGTTTGTTGCTAAGGCACTGTCACACCTTAGAGTGGGATAGGGGCATTCTGAGTAGATACTTTTCCAAACAACAAAATGGCGACTCCACTGGGGAACGTGTCTAGTTAGTTTGTTTGTGTTTCTTTTGTTGTTTGCTTCAT
Source organism: Pinus tabuliformis (assembly GCA_031772625.1). Classification (NCBI taxonomy): domain Eukaryota; kingdom Viridiplantae; phylum Streptophyta; class Pinopsida; order Pinales; family Pinaceae; genus Pinus; species Pinus tabuliformis. Next base: position 1,909,151,041 of record CM062817.1, on the reverse strand, counting down.
AAACACAGAAGTAGCAATCGAACTGCATTTGCCATTATCAAATGCAAAGTAGTTGCTGCTTCAATCCTCTCACTGGATTTGTTTATGATTTGAACAGCTGATCCACAAATGCTCTAATTACCCTTTGTGATAGCTCTTAGTCCTCCTTTAAATCATCCCTCTAATTGTACCTTACTGATTGCTTTTACTCGGCCAAAATCCAGAGATTAAACTGCAAACCGTGACCCAGAACCCAGATAGAAGTCTCGTTTATGCCCCAGCGCAGGCTCTGTGAAGAGGTTCTGCATTTCAACGCAGGTCCCGAGAGGGCTACCTATGCTGCAATTCAGTTTCTCTGTGCAACAGGTGTGCTAATCAGCCCTTGCCCTGTGCAGCTGAGGTTCTTTGCTTCATTTTGTTCAATTTTATCTCTGTTTTTTGCAGCCTGTTATCAGTGTGTGTACCTATCTGAAAACCCCTTTTCTCTGCCTTAATTCCGCCTCCTTTGTACAAAAATACTGTAGGTGTTCTTTGTGTATTTGTTACATCATTTACAGTTTTCCATTGGAAAGTAAAATAGTCATACTGTCGTCCTTAGATTTAGATCTGTCGTAAGTGTCGATTTTGATCTTAGGAGAAAGTTCCTTTGCTGTTAACAGTTGATTATACTTTTTACTTTTGCTTTGGTTTAAATTTGTCTCTTTCTAGTGTCGAAACGAGTGTTTATTTCAGAATCATAAAGTGTCGTGATCTTCTCTACCTTTTTGATTGCGAAAAAGAAGCTTGTTTGTGTTTTTCACTTGAAAGCAAATTCAAGTTTGTACATCAACTTTCTTTTTAGGCATCAATATTAAGAAAGTGAAAACAAATACATGCATTTGTGCATTTGCATATTGATAGTTTGTATGGTTTGATTTAGGAAAAGTGCATCTACAGTGTGCTCTTTGCTCTTTGAGAAAAGATTGTGTCTTTCTTTTCCCCTTGTAGCTAGGATTTTCATTGTTGAAAAGAGATAAAGCTTGTTTATCATCTTTAGATTGCATTTAGGAATTACATCTACATCTCGTGGTGATCCAAAAAGGCAAACTTCTAAGAAAGATCAACTTAAAATAAATTGAATGAATCTAACAACGCTTTGGAACTTAACGCACAACATATAGGTCTAGGCTAGAGTCGTGTTCCGACGTCGTAAAGCCTGGTAACTATTGTCCTCACTGATGGTTGGTTGATTCCTCCACTGTGAGACGATAAGTGCCAGTACGGATTGTGCTCCCACGTACCGTCGAGTATATATTGGGAGACCCCTATAGGATTAAAACCTTTTATCCATAGGAAGCCGTGTCGGCCACCCTACTGATCGCAATGCACCGAACACAGCATTCGGGAAGATTGACTGCCGTACCATAAAACATATTCTACAGTTTTGTGATTGGTTTGGCACACCCTCTACCTAGATCTCCAGAGCAGTCCCTTTCGTTCCTTTTCAGACTCCTTAACGGAAAAGTTCCATCTGAGCACTTGTCACTTCAGGCTCATTAAAAATCGAAGGAGACTAGAGTCATCTTTTGTTTTTTCTCGACCCTTTAAAATTGAAAAAACAAGTTGTGTCCAAGCGTCGTAAAATTTATTTTAAACGGAATATTCATACCCTTTTCCTACGTTGATCTTAGGTTGAGAAAATGGAGTCTACCAACCAAGGAATTCCCCTTGGTGGAAATCCTAGTCCCTTCTCCTCTTGGGGAGATGTTGGTGCACCCCATATCGCCACATTGTCGCTTCCAGGACTGACAATTGGCTTGCCAGTCTGGCTCTTCTCAAGCAATTTCGTTCAGAACACCACTATTCCTGAACAATCGAATCAGCAGTTAGACCAGTCCAGAGTTACCCACCAACCTTCTACTTCCTCTAATTCTTCCTCTCCTCCTTCCTCTTCGCTTGATGGGGCTGGCAAAGCCAAGAGTCAAGTTCCTAAGGAGAAGAAGGAAAAGAAGAAGAAAGAGAGAAAGAAGAAGGAGCCAAAGGCGACTGGGGGCAAACGAGTGTCGTTTAACGAAAATCCACGCACTGACCAGGCCTAAATCGCCATGTGTCATTTGCAAGGGAGGCCACTTTCACAGAGATTGTCCTTGCATCCCTCGGATACTAAGGGACTGGTATCCCCGTTTGCACAATCCGGTGGTGTCAACCTGTGATAGCCATGTTGAAAGCACACCATCAACTAGCGAAAGTGAAGTCCCAGGAAAAAAAGGGAGAGCTAGATCTCCCTGTAAATTGTGCGAAGGCGATCACGCCATCCATCGTTGTCCCTTCTTAGATGAAGCTAAAAGAGTTTTGGATGATCGTCCGGTTTCACCGTTACGACTTCCTCCTGGATATAAAAAACTCTTGCCGAGTCCTTCGTTAGTTGAGAATCCAGCTGGCCCGCTCAAGTGGTTAGCTGAAGCACCTGTCATTGAAAATGAACCAGCTGAATCCATACCTGACGAAAGTCAAAAGGTCGAGGCGGCAGTTGACCCGGTCTTGCCTTCAGAGGTTTTATCTTCGAATGACACAGTCACTGGAGAGAACAAGGATGACACCGTCCAAATTCTCTTCATCAACACAGATTCCGACGAACACGGGGGCAACCTACTCATTCCTTTATCGCAGGAAGGAAGTTCGTCAGAGCCGTACCCGGCTGTCTACTCGGTCCCACCTCCAAGCAACCTAGTTGTCTCCTTCGACTGGAATCAACTAGGCAGACCCCATTTATCAGCAAGCATACCATTCTGAATTATCGTCCAAATATATAGAATGGTCATGGGTGGTACCATCATAGATGAGGGGGCCTCTGTGAGTATCCTTTCCTCTACTGCTTGGAAAGCGCTTGGTTCGCCATCGCTTTTTCCTGAGATGAGAAATCTGACAGGCTTTGATAAAGGAACCAGTCGACCTTTAGGGATCCTCCCCAATGTGCCCATAACATTGAAAGGAAAGACCGTTCAAATGAACGTAATGGTCGTTCAAGGACCCTTGGATTATAACCTACTCCTTGGACGAGACTATATTTATTGCATGGGAGCCATCATCTCCTCACTCTTTAGAGTAATGTGTTTTCCGCACGAAGGAAGAGTGGTCAAGCTCGTGGACCAGCTTTCATTTCCCGGATCACGCATCGCAAATAGTCATATACCATCCCTAAATGGTCTCTTCACGTAAGAAATGTCTCAACCCACGGTCCGTCCTCCCGATGAGCGCGAGTAATTCAGAGGGATATGACTGGAACCCAGGGGGCATGCGTCCTGGTCTGCTTTGGCAGGAAAACTTCGGGTATAGGGTAGGTTTCCGCGGGAGAATATGACTAGTCTGTACCCCGTCCGTGATTGAGATAGGGGTTATTCTAGAATAAGATTCTCTTGTCAAAGTTATGTGTTTGGTGCTCGTTGTCACTCACCTTTGTTTATCTCGATAAACATCGCCGAAGAAGTGTTTTGTTTACACCGTAAATAGAACAATCTTTGGGTAGCCTGGAAGAGGTAGGCCTTTCCTGATAGAACAAATGTTTTGTCTGCAAATCGAGGGGTAACCTTGAAATCGTATTTTATACCTGGGGGCATGCAAACCTTTTGGAGTGCAAGCAAGGGGCGGCTATTTATTTTTTAAATTTTTAGGCCCTCCCTTTAAACCCGTAGGCTAACCCTTTAAACTCGTAGGATTAGTCGTTTCCTAACTTGCATAACGAAAGGATGCGGAGCAAAGCTTTGTAAGACGCAAGCTCCATAAAAAATGGCATCTTATATGAGACATTCTTATCATATGACTGGATAATCGAGCAGTTTTAGCACATAGTTCATGCTCGTTAAAAAATAAACATAAGATCGAGCAAGTGTTTCAATCCGCGTTTAAGCTCGTTAAAAAATGAACTATCCTCCGGTAAATAACCACCGTGAATGAAGATTTCAGCCATTAAAGCCTTGGTCGTGTTTGCACCGTCACCTCCACTTCTCCATTGGCCGATCATTCACCTCCATTTGATTGTTTACCCATTTTGAGGAACAACTGCGAAGAGTGATTTCACTAGCCATCCTTGTGACACTGCCGTGCTTGGAAAATTCCAACCCTTACCTGGAATCAGCTGCTACCCATTTTATCACTCGTTCCTCAAAAGAAGAGTCTTCTTTAAGCTCTTTTCATCTGACTCGTAAAATATGAAAAGATTGTCGAGTTTTGGCCTTCCAGCTCGTTAAAGCAACCGGAAGTGCTATCCCTCGTCTAGATTTTAATCTTTTTGGACCTGAGGGATTATTGCACAAAAAGATCGAGCGCTTGTTTTGTTCGGCTCGTTAAAACTATCGAAAATTCATCCCTTCTGTATTGTTTTATACTTTTTCGGACTTAAGGGATTAGATGACGAAAAAGGAATTCCGAAGTTAACTTTACGTACCTTTTCAGACTCTCTAAAAATGAAAAGGACCGAGTTATCTTTGTCGTTAGACTCGTTAAAAAGATTAATAGCGACAAACTTGTCTTTAGACGAGAACGAGTTTCACTATCGCTAGGCTCGTTAAAACATAGCGATGGGTTTGCCCGAAGGGAAAATTATAGAACAAGCATATGTTATCCTCCTCAAGCTTGACAAAAATAAAGAGGTACTGGTCAGCAATGACTGGGGAAAAATTGGGAAGAAACTCAAAGAATCTTTATTGGTAGCAAGTCGCTCTTGAACATGACACTTCCACTCCGTGCCTGAGTCTGGTTGGGTTGTTTCATTCACCAGTCACATCACCATGGTCTCGCCATACCATCCACATTTGGGGTAAATGCTACCAATCCATCACACAAGTGTCGCCAACATGTTCAAGAGAAGTCATCCAGAGAAGTCACCCGTGTCCCATCCACTACCATACATTATACTTCATTCTTTCATGACCGCCACCCTGAACCATATATCATCAGATTGTTTTCACCTCCATCAAAATCATTTGCTCCGTTCCGTGTCATTGATGTGGGATTCATCAAGGCCCTCCTTTGACGGATTGCTTCTTGTCGACATCAGCTCATTAGCCAAGAAGTTGATCTAGGAACACCCCATTCAGTACTTTGAAGCTTGCATGCCTCAATGGCAAGTTTCTCACTTCCGGCGACAGGTATAAATCAATGACCTTCGACCGAAAGATTTTGCGTGGTGTTTGACGCCAAGTCCTTTATTCACACCATGTGAATTGTACTGCAGTACCTTGAGGGTCATCATCCTTATCGGTGATTCCTCTCGCGCTTGTTAACAGTTTACATCATTGACTGGTAATCAAGCGATGTCTTTCCATGTTCGACTTCAAAACATTTCTCACATGGATCGACTTGTACTTCGAGTGAAGATCGGACGAGATTGAAGATCCAGGATCTAGTTTCATCCATCCAGGCTGCGATATATATTCAGGAAAAATAAAAACATTGACATGTACAACATTGTAGCACAAATAATCATCCTACCAAAAGGATGATGACTTCATCAAAATCATCAGTCTACCATCAGACGATTGTTTGTCCTATGTACATAAAAATGAATTTATAAAGCTGAGCATGGGAATGCCCGCCTCAGCTAGATCATGAAAATAGTATGAAAATAATGTATTGTATTGTATCTTATTACAGGTCCCCTCGCAGCATTAAAAGAACTTCGGATCCTCCTAATAAAGCATTTCACCCGATAAACGACCTCATACTTTAGGGGGAAACTGTTATAGACATTTTTGTGCCTTACAGCTCTAAGCATGAAATGTCCATAATCCAAGGGATGCAAAGTCCCTAAAAGTGTTGTTCCTACCCCTAGAGGAACAAGGTCAACCAATGAGAGCTTCTCCCAGAAGTTCTCCACCAAAAACTACTCAGAATCAGTCAAATCAGGATCAATTCAGATGCTCCACTAGCTGGCTGCGTTGCAAAGCACCCAAATACACTGGCTAGGTGCGTTGCAACGCACTTGAATGCACTACCCAGGTGCGTTGAGCGGGAAATCAAAAGTGGCAGAGTCATTCAATGAGGTGGAGAGACAATGGAAGCTTCCAGAATCTTCTCCAATGACACTTGCCTCACTGAATTCGACCAGTGATGAGTAAGAGGCTCTCAGTCTCCAAGTGGAAGCAAGAACTGACAGAGAGAAGCCACAAGTCAAAACATAAGCTGACTCATCCTCTCTGCTTACATCTATATATGGATCCCTCATCCTAGAGATCCGGAGGCTGGAATTTTGTACTTTGCAGAGAATTGCTGTTGGTTTTGAGATTGAGATTAGTGCATTGGGTGATTTATGCTTTGTTAGAGGTGAGGAAGGGATTCCTTTGCTGGGAGGTAGATGCTGGATCGAGACTCACTTGGTTGTATCTCCTCCTGGATCTTCTTATTATATCAATAAAACTATTTGAGTTTCTCCTACATGCTTGTGTATCAATGATGTTTTGTTATATTTGCATGTTTAGCTTAAATCTGATCCTAAGCTATTTATGAATGTAAATCTATGTCTTTGTGTAGTTTCTCTCTTCTGTGATCTTGCAGGAACTTGGTGAAGCTGGGCCGGTAAGGGAGTAGGTAGCTGGAAGCTGACAAAGAGGAGAGTGATTGGATCAACAAACTAGCGCAAGACACAGGTTAGTCTATCCTTCCTCTTTGTTTACATTTCATAAAGAAGAATACGAAAGTAGTTTTCCTTGTTTGTTGCTAAGGCACTGTCACAACTTAGAGTGGGATAGGGGCGTTCTGAGTAGATACTTTTCCCAACAACACCGAAGGGAAAATTATAGAACAAGCATATGTTATCCTCCTCAAGCTTGACAAAAATAAAGAGGTACTGGTCAGCAATGACTGGGGAAAAATTGGGAAGAAAACTCAAAGAAACTTTGTTGGTAGCAAGTCGCTCTTGAACATGACACTTCCGCTCCGTGTCCTAGTCGGGTTGGGTTGTTTCATTCACCGGTCACATCACCATGGTCACGCCATACCATCCACATTTGGGGTTAATGCTACCAATCCATCACATTAGTTTCGTCAATATGTTCAAGAGAAGTCATTCAGAGAATTCACCTGTGTCTCACCCACTACAATACATTATACTCCATTCTTTCATGACTGCCACCCTGAAACTTATATCACCAGATCGTTTTCACCTCCATTAAAATCATTTGCTCTATTCCGTGTCACTGATGTGGGATTCATTAAGGCCCTCCTGTGATGGATCACTTCTTGTCGACATCAGCTCATTATCCAAGAAGTTGATCTAGGAACACCCCATTCAGTACTTTGAAGCTTGCATGTGTCAATGGCAAGTTTCTCACTTCGGCGACAAGTTTACATCAATGGCATTCGACCGAAAGATTTTGCGTGGTGTTCGACACCAAGTCCTTTATTCACACCACGTGAATTGTACTGCAGTACCTTGAGGGTCATTATCATTATCGGTGATTCCTCTCATGCTTGTTAACAGTTTACATCATTGACTGGTAATCAAGCAATGTCTTTCCATGTTCGACTTCAGAAAATTTCTCACATGGATCGACTTGTACTTTGAGTGAAGATCAGACGAGATTGAAGACCCTGGATCTAGTTTCATCCATCCGGGCTGCGATATATATTCAGGGAAATAAAGACATTAAATGTACATCATTGCAGCACAGATAATCATCCTACCAAAAGGATGATGGCTCTACCAGAATCATCAGTCTACACTCAGACGATTGTCTGTCTTATGTACATAAAAATGAATTTATAAAGTTGAGCATGGGAATGCCCGCCCCAGCTAGATCATGAAAATATTATGAAGATAATGTATTGTATTGTATCTTATTACAGGTCTCCTCCCAGCATTGAAAGAACTTCGGATCCTCATAATAAAGCATTTCACCCGACACCAAAATGTTAACGGACTCATACTTTAGGGGGCAACTGTTGTAGACATTTTTGGGCCCTACAACCCCAAGCATGAAATGTCCATAAACCAAGGGCTCCTAAGTCCCTAAAAGTGTTGTTCTAACCCCTAAAGGAACAAGGTCAACAGATTACAGCTTCTCCCAGAAGTTCTCCATGAAAAACTACTCAGAATTGGTCAAAAGAGGATCATTGCAGCTGCTCCACTGGCTAGGTGCGTTGCATCTCACCCAAATGAACTATGAGGGTGCATTTCATTTCAAAAGTCCATTCTGTGGGGTGCGATGGGCGAGAAATGTCAAATGGCAGTGTCATTCCACGAGGTGGAGAGGCAATGGAAGCTTCCAGAATCTTCTCCTGTGACACTTGCCTCACTGAATTTGACCAAGGATGAGTAAGAGACCCTCAGTCTCCAAGTGGAAGCCAGAAATGTCAGAGAGAAGACACTAATCAAATCACAAGCTGACTCATCCCCCTTACAGATATCTATATATGGATCCCTCATCCCAGAGATCCAGAGGCTGGAATTTGCATATTGTAAGGAATTGTTGTTGGTTTCTAGAGACAAAACATCAGATTGTTGGGTGATCTAAGCTTTGTTTGAGGTGAAGAGGGGCTTCTTTGCTGGGAGGTTGATGCTGGGTCAGAACAACCGGTTGTAACTCCTCCTGGATCTTTTCTTGTTTTATCAATAAAAGCTATTTGAGTTTTCCTCCATGCTTTTGTATCATTGATGCTTGTTACATTTGTATGGTCAATTTACATCTGATCCTAGATTGTTTATGAATATAGATCCATGTCTTTGTATAGTGCTATGCTTCTGTGATCTTACAGGTACTTTGTGAAGCTGGGCATGCAAGGGAGCAGGTAGTTGGGGACTATCAAAGAAGAGAGGGATCGAATCAAAGGATTAGCGCAAGATAGAGGTTGGTCTTTCTATTCCTCTCTATCTATAATTCATAAAGGAAAAACATAAGTAGCTTTTCTCTGTTTGTTTCTAAGGCAGCTATCACACCTTAGTGGGATAGAGCAGTTCTATATAGACACTTTTCCCTGTAACACATGGAAGCTCAGATAAATGGCGTGGAAGCTAAGATGGACAATTTGAAGATAGATTTGAACACAAATTTGAAGACAGGCATGGCAGATTTGAAGACAGATTTGACAAATTTTCTACAAGAAATACTTACTAATGGTGAAAAGGTAGTAAAGGAAACTCATGATGAGAACAAAATAAATGTTAATCATGATTCCATCGACACTAATGTTGGATCGAAGAATCACCATATTCCAAAAATCGATATGAGGAATTTGATGGCAAGGATCCTGCCACATGGATATTACAAATGGAGCAATTCTTCGATCTCAATAATGTGCAAAACACACAAAAGGTACGTATGGCAACTGTATATTTGGAACCAAATCAGTTTGTATGGTATCAATGGCTTTGTTCTCGTAAACAATTTATCACTTGGGAAATTTTTATGGAAGAATTGATAGCACATTATGAGGATACAAAAAGCAACACTTTTTTTAGCCAATTGATAAGTCTCAAACAAAAGGGTTCAATAATGGAGCACATTGAGGAGTTCCAAAAATTGGACATAAGGGTAAAAGATATTCCAGAGGAGCATAGGATTGATGTGTTCATAGGGTCTTTAAAGGATAATATCCAACATGATGTTTGCCTTTGGGGACCTGATTCATTAGAGAAGGCATTCAGGTTAGCAAGAAAAATGGAAAGCAAAATTATGGCAACTAGGAAGCATACCACTCACAACTATAAAGACGGAAGTGTTGTTGCCCCTAGTCTTCCACAACCTACAAGGTTGACACCACAACAATTGGAAGAAAAAAGAGCAAAATGGCTTTGTTACAATTGTGATAGCAAATACACAAAAGGTCATAAGTGTACTGAGAAGAAATTATTCTACATAGATTGTGAAGAGGAAGAAGAAAAGGAGCAAGAAAGGTCAAAAGAAGAGGATATACTCCAGGAACAAAGCCTAGATGAAGAACAAATAAATCCGACCATATCTTGTAATGCATTGGCGGGAATTACCACTCCTCAAACCATCAAGATAGAAGGACAAATCAAGAAGAAAAAGGTAATAGTGTTGATTGATTCAGGAAGCACCCACAATTTTATTCATTGTAGGGTAGCAAAAGAATTGAATTGCTTCCTATATCCAGCACCAGAGTGTCAAGTGATGATTGCAAATGGAGGAACAATAAATTGCTCTGGAAAGTGCCATAATATCAAGCTATCCATGGGAGAATATGTATTGACTAGCCCAATGCTTTCCATTCCAATGGGAGGTGCAGATGTTGTACTAGGAGTCCAATGGCTACAATCCTTGGGTACAATAACTTTTAATTTTCAAGAACTTTTCATCAAATTTTCTACGGAAGGAAAGGAAGTTGAATTAAGGGGTATTGCAGGGAAACTAGAAAAGATAATCAGCTCTAATGGCATGAATAAGCTTCTAAAAAAGGAGAAAAGAGGTGTAATTTCACAATTATGTTCGCTAGATGTTTCCACATTGGAATCATCTATTTCTCCAGATCTCCAAAAAGTCTTGGACAATAATTCCAAGGTATTTGAGACTCCCAAAGGTCTCCCACCTATGCATGATCATGATCATGCTATTCATCTGATTCCAGGAAGTGTTCCTCCAAACATCAGGTCGTACAGATATCCCTATGTCCAAAAAAGTGAAATTGAACGTATGGTTGCAGAAATGCTAGAGGCTGGTATAATTCAACCGAGTCAAAGTTCTTTCTCAGCTTCAGTAGTATTGGTACACAAGAAGGATGGATCATGGCGCATGTGTCCGGCTTATAGGGAGCTCAACAAGCTCACTATTAAAGATAAGTTCCCCATTCCTGTCATTGATGAATTATTGGATGAATTGCATGGATCAATTTACTTCACCAAGTTGGATCTTCGTTCGGGATGTCATCAAATCAGAATGAAGATTGAAGACATTCCGAAAACGGCATTTAGAACTCATGAGGGTCATTATGAATTTTTGGTCATGCCTTTTGGCCTTACCAATGCACCTTCAAAATTTCAAGGTTTGATGAATTCAATTTTCAAACCATTCCTTAGAAAATTTGTGTTACTATTTTTTGATGATATACTAATCTACAGAGGATCTTGGAAGGATCACGTTGAACATGTTGACAGGGTGCTACAACTATTGGAGGAGAAAAAATTATATGCAAAAAGATCCAAATGTTTCTTTGGAGTCTAGGAGGTGGAATATTTGGGTCATATTTTATCTCATGAAGGAGTTAAGGTAGACCCTAGCAAAATTAAATCCATTAAGGAATGGAAAATCCCCACATCCATAAAGCATCTGCGAGGATTTCTTGGGTTGATAGGGTATTATCGCAAGTTTGTTAAGAATTATGGGAGAATAGCAGCACCTCTAACAACATTATTGAAGAAAGATTCATTTTCATGGACTCCGGAAGCAACAAAGGCCTTTGAACATCTTAAAGAGGCAATGTGCCAAGCACCGGTCTTAGCTACACCGGACTTCACAAAAACCTTTATTGTGGAATGTGATGCTTCAGGAAATGGAATTGGTGCTGTTCTAATGCAATATGAAAGACCCATTTCTTTTGAAAGTCGTCCAATCAAGGGAAAGTTTTTAAGCAAAGCTATTTATGAGAAGGAAATGTTGGCAATACTCCATGCACTTAAGAAATGGCGACCCTACCTAATGGGAAGACACTTCAAGGTAAAAACGGATCATGATAGACTTAAATACTTTTTAGAACAAAGATTATCCTCTCAAGAGAAACAAAAGTGGGTCACAAAGATGTTGGGTTATGACTTTGTTATAGACATTTTTGTGCCTTACAGCATTGAGCATGAAATGTCCATAATCTAAGGGATCCAAAGTCCCTAAACATGTTGTTCCTACCCCTAGAGGAACAAGGCTAACAAACCACAGCAATTCACAAAAGTTCTCCACCAGAAACTGCTCAAAAAAAAGTCAATTCAGGATCATTTCAGTGGCTACACTAGCTGTCTGCGCTGAATGTCAAAGCCAACACTGGCTACCTGCGCTGAATGTCAAAGGCAACACTGGCTACCTGCACTGAGCGAGAGTGGACATGTGGCAAGTTCATTTCTCAAGGTGTCAGAACCCAGGAAGCTTCCAAAATGACACTTGCCTCAGGGAATTCGACTGGTGATGAGTAAGAGGTTCCAAATCTCCAAGTGGAAGCAAGAACCTCCAAGTGGAATCAAGAACTGACAGAGGGAGAGGACACTAGTCAGATCTCAAGCTGACTCATCCTCTCTCCAAACATCTATATATGGATCTCTCCTCCATGAGATATAGAGGCCGGAATTTTGTTATTGCAAAGAATTGTTGTTGGTTTGAGATTGGAATCATTGGGTGCTTAATGCTTTGAAGGGGGTGAAGATAGGAATTCCATTTGCTGGGAAGGAGATGCTGGATTGGAGCCCTCTGGGTTGTATCTCTTCCCGAACCTTGTTATTCATCAATAAAGCTATCTTGGTTCCTCCTATATACTGATGTATTTTTGATGTATGATTGCATTAGTATGTTTAGTTTATTTCTAATCCTGAACTAGTTATGAATATGAATCCATGTCTTGTGTAGTGTTCTCTTCTTGTGATCTTGCAGAAACCTCTTGAAGCTGGGCGAGCGAGAAGGCAAGTAGCTGGGAACTCTCCAAGAGAAGAGAAGCCGGATCGAGGGACAAACGGAAGACACCGGTTAGTCTATCCATCTCTCTCTTCATTCTTAATTCATAAATGAAGAATACTAGAATAGCTGTCTCTGTTTGTTGCTAAGGCACTGTCACACCTTAGGTGGATAGGATCGTCCTGCATAGGCATTTTTCCCCACAACAAATTGGCGACTCCGCTGGGGAGATCTGTTTAGATATTTTATTTGTGTTTACATCATTGTTTGTTTCATAGACTTGACAGCAACAATCGAACTGCATCTGCTATTCCCATATGCAAAGTAGACAGTTGCTGCTTTGATCCAATCACTGGACTTGTCTATGATCTGAACAATGGACTCACAAATGATTTGATGATCCTTTGTGATAGATCTTAGTACTCCCTCAAAGCATCCCTTTGATTACACCTTGCTTGTTGCTTTGATTTGGCCTGAAACAGTAGATTAAATAGCAATCTGTGACCCAGAACCTGTGAGAAACGAGAGTTTCTCCTTCAGCGCAGATCTAGTGAAGGGATTCTGCATTTCAACGCAGGTCCCGTGAAGGCTACCTGCCCTGAATGTCAAAACCCCTGTGTTGAGGTTGCGCTGAACCAATTTGCCCTTGTGCAGCTGGGGTTCTTTGCTCTGTTTTGCCTTGTTTTGATCTCTGATTTTTGCAGCCCGTAACCAGCATAGGTACCAGTCTGATAACTCCTTTTCTCTGCTTAAATTCCGCCTCCTTTTGTACAAAAGACTGTGAGTGTTTTTATGTGTTTGTGGCATCATTTACAGTTTTCCTTTGCATGAGTGAAATAGTCATCCTGTAGCCCTTGATTCAGATCTGTTGATTGTGATCTTAGAGGAGAGTTCATTGGCTGTTTGCAGTTGATTATACATTTACTCTTGCTTATTGGTTTGAGTTTGTCTCTTTTAAGTGTCGAAACAAGTCTTCATTTCGAAAATCGTTAAGTGTTGTAATCTCTTCTACCCTCTCTGATTTCGAAAAAGTAAGCTTGTTTGTATTTGTCATTTAAAAGCAAATTCAAAGTTGTACAAAAAGCTTTCTTTGTAGGCATCAATACTAAGAAAGCGGAAAACAAACACCTGCATTGTGCATTTGCATTTTGATAGTTTGCATGTTTGATTTAGGAAAAGTGCATTAGAGTGTGCTGATTGCTCTTTGAGAAAAGATGGTGTCTTTCTTTTCCCTTAGTAGCTAGGATTTTCAAAGTTGAAAAGATATAAAGCTTGCTTATCATCTTTAAACTTCATTTAGGAATTGTATCATACATCTCGTGGTGAACCTTGAAAGGCAAACTTCTAAAAAGATCAACCTAAAATAAATTGAATGAACTTAACAACGCTTTGCAACATAACGCACAACATAGAGGTCTAGGCTAGAGACGTGTTCCGGCGTCGTAAAGCCTGGTGACTGTCGATCTCGTGGATGGTGGGTGATTCCTCCTGAGGGACGATAGCGCCAGTACGGATTGTGCTCCCACGTACCGTCACGTATATATTGGGAGACCCCTATAGGCATAAAACCTTTATCCTTAGGAAGCCGTGTCGGCCGCCCTACTGATCGCAATGCACTGCACACAGCATTCAGGAAGATCGACCGCCCATACCCTAAAAAGTATTCTGCGGTTTTGCAAAAAGTTTGGCACACCCTCTGCCTAGAACTCCAGAGCAGTTCCTTTTGGCCTTTTTCAGACTCTATAACGGAAAAAGTCCATCCGAGAATTTGTCACTTCGGGCTCGTTAAAACATCGAAGGAGACTAGAGTCATCTTTAGCTTTTTCTCGACTCTTTAAAACTGAAAAAGCAAGTTGTGTCTAAAGCGTCGTTAAAATTTATTTTAAACGGAACAATCACCCCTATCCCTGCGTTGATCTTTAGGTTGAAAAAAATGGAGCACACCAACCAAGGAATTCCCCTTGGTGGAAATCCTAGTCCCTTCTCCTCTTGGGGAGATGTTGGTGCGCCTCATATGGCCACATTGTCACTTCCAGGACTGACAATTGGCCTACCAGTTTGGCTCTTTTCAACCAATGTCATTCAGAACACCACCATTCCTGAACAGTCGAGTCAACAGTTAGACCAGACCGGAGTTGCCAACCAGCCTTCTACTTCATCTAACTCTTCCTCTCCTCCTTCCTCTTCGCTTGACGGAACTGGTAAAACAAAAAACCAAGGTCCTAAGGAGAAGAAGGAAAAGAAGAAGAAAGAGAAGAAGAAGAAGGAGCCAAAAGTGACTGGGGGCAAACAAGTGTCGTCTGACAAAAATCCACACACAGCACTGACCAGACCTAAATCGCCATGTGTCATATGCAAGGGAGACCACTTCCACAGAGATTGTCCCTGCATCCCTCGGATACTAAGGGACTGGTCTCCCCGTTTGCACAATTCGGTAGCGTCAACCTCTGAGAGCCATGTTGACTGCTCACCGTCAACTAGTGAAAGTGAAGCCACAGGACAGAGAGGGAAAGCTAGATTTCCCTGCAAGTTGTGTGAAGGCGACCATGCCATCCACCGTTGTCCCTTCTTAGACGAGGCTAAAAGAGTTCTGGAAGATCGCCCGATTTTACGAGCGCAACTTCCTCCTGGATATCAAAAACTCTTACCAAGTCCTTCACTAGTTGAGAACCCGGCTGGCCCGCCCAGGTGGTCAGCCGAAGCACCTATCATTGAAGATGAACCGTCTGGATCCATGCCTGACGAAAGTCAAAAGGTTGAGGCGACAGTTGACCCAGTTTTTCCTTCAGAGGCTCTATCTTCGAATGATACCATCACAGAGGAGAATAAGGACGACACCGTCCAAATTCTCTTCATCAACACTGACTCCGACGAACACGGGGGCAATGCACCCATTCCTTTATAGGAGGAAGGAAGTTCGTCAGAGCGATATCTGGCTGTCTATTCGGTCCCACCACCAAGCAACCTAGTTGTCTCGTTTGACTGGAACCAACTAGGCAGACCCCGGTTGCCAGCAAGCATACCATTCAGAATTATCGTTCAAATATACAGAATGGTAATGGCTGGCACTATCATTGATGAGGGGGCATCTATGAGTATCCTTTCCTCTATTGCTTGGAAAGCGCTTGGTTCGCCAGCACTTTTGCCTGAAATGAGAAATCTATCAGGCTTTGATAAAGGAACCAGTCGACCTTTAGGGATCCTCCCCAATGTGCCCATAACATTGAAAGGGAAGACCGTTCAAATGAACATGATGGTCGTTCAAGGACCCTTGGATTATAACCTACTCCTTGGACGAGACTATATATATTGCATGGGGGCCCTCGTCTCCTCACTCTTTAGAGTAATGTGTTTTCCACATGAAGGAAGAATGGTCAAGCTCGTGGACTAACTTTCGTTTCCCGGATCACACATCGCAAATAGTCATGTACCATCCCTAAATGGTCTATTCACGCAAGAAGTGTCTCAACCCACGGTCCGTCCTCCTGATGAGCGCGAGTAATCCGGGAGGATATGACTGGAACCCAGGGGGCATCCGTCCTGGTCTGCTTCGACAGGAAAACTTTGGGTATAGGGTAGGTTTCCGCGGGAGAATATGACTAGTCTGTACCCCGCCCATGCTGGAAGAGGGTTATTCTAGAATAAGATTCTTTTGTCAAAGTTATGCGAGTTGGCGGGCTACGTCACTCACCTTTGTCTATTTCGGTAGACATTGCCGAGGAAGTGTTTTGTTTGAAAGATTAACGAGACAATCTTTGGGTAACCTGAAAGAGGTAAGCCTCTCTCGTTAAAAGGATTGTTTTGACGGAAAAGAAGTAGAGGTAACCTTGAAATCGTACTTTATGCCTGGGGGCATGCAAACCTTTTGGAGTGCAAGCAAGGGGTGGCTATTTATTTTTTAAAATTTTTAGGTCCTTCCCTTTAAACCTGTAGGTCTAACCCTTTAAACTCGTAGGATTAGTCGTTTCCGAACTTGCATAATGAAAGGATGCGGGGCATAGCTTTGTGAGATGAAGCTCCATAAAAAATAGAATCTCAATGAGACACTCTTATCATCTGACTGGGTAATTGAGCAGTTTTAGCACACAGTTCATGCTCGTTAAAAAATAAACGCAAGATCCGAGCAGTTTTAACGCGGACTTCATGCTCGTTAAAAAATAAACATAAGTAATGAGCAAGTGTTTCCACCAGCGTTTAAGCTCATTTTAAAATAAAAAATGAACCTACCTGGTAAATAACCACTGTGAATGTAACCTTATCAGCCATTAAAGCCTTGGTCGTGTTTGCACCGTCACCTCCACTTTTCATTTGGCCGATCGTTCACCTCCATATGTTTGTTTACCCATTTTGAGGAACAGCTACGAAGAGTGATTTCACCTAGCCATCCTTGTGACACTGCCTTGATTGGAAAATTCCAACCTGTACCTGGAATCAGCTGCTAACCCTGTTTATCACTCGTTCCTCAAAAGACGAGTCTTCTTTAAGCTCTTTTCATCTGACTCGTAAAATATGAAAAGATTTCCGAGTCCTTGGCCTTCCCGCTCGTTAAAGGGACAGGAAGAGCTATCCCTCCTCTAGATTTTAATCTTTTTGGACCTGAGGGATTATTGCACAAAAAGATCGAGCGCTTGTTTTGTTCGGCTCGTTAAAACTATCGAAAACTCATCCCTTCTGTATTGTTTTATACTTTTTTGGACTTAAGGGATTAGATGACGAAAAAGGACTTTTGGAGTTAACTTTATGTACCTTTTCAGACTCTCTAAAAATGAAAAGGACCGAGTTATCCTTGTCGTTAGACTCGTTAAAATCATTAAATAGCGACAAACTTGTCTTTAGACGAGAACGAGTTTCACTATCGCTAGGCTCGTTAAAACATAGCGATGGGCTTTCCCGAAGGGCAGGTTATAGAACAGGCATATGTTATCCTCCTCAAGCTTGACAAAAATAACGAGGTACTGGTCAGCAATGACTGGGGAAAAATTGGGAGAAACTCAAGAAAACTTTGATGGTAGCAAGTCGCTCTTGAACATGACACTTTTCCTCCGCACCACAATCGGGTTGGGTTGTTTCATTCACTGGTCACATCCATGGTCTCGCCATACCATCCATATTTGGGGTAATTCTACCGATCCATCGCATCAGTGTCGCCATATGTTCAAGAGAAGTCATTCAGAAAAGTCAACCGTGTCCCATCCACTGCCATACATTATCCTTCATCCTTTCATGACCGCCACCCTGAATCATATGTCACAGATCGTTTTCACCTCCATCAAGATCATTAGCTCCGTTCTGTGTCATTGATGTGGGATTCATTAAGGCCCTCCTTTGACGGATCGCTTCTTTTCGACATCAGCTCATTATCCAAGAAGTTGATCTAGGAACAACCCCTTCAGTACTTTGAAGCTTGCATGCCTCAATGACAAGTTTCTCACTTCCGGCGACAGGTTTACATCAATGGCCTTCGACCGAAAGATTTTGCGTGGTGTTCGACGCCAAGTCCTCTATTCACACCACGTGAATTGTACTGCAGTACCTTGAGGGTCATTATCATTATCGGTGATTCCTCTCGTGCTTTTTAACGGTTTACATCATTGACCGGTAATCAAGCGATGTCTTTCCATGTTCGACTTCAGAACATTTTTCACATGGATCGACTTGTACTTAGAGTGAAGATCGGACGAGTTTGAAGACCCCGGATCTAGTTTCATCCATCCGGGCTGCGATATATATTTAGGAAAAATAAAGACATTGACATGTACATCATTGCAGCAGATAATCATCCTACTCAAAGGATGATAATTTCATCAAAATTATCATTCTACCATCAGACGATTGTCTGTTCTATGTACAGAAAAATGAATTTATAAAGCTGAGCATGGGAATGCCCGCCTCAGCTAGATCATGAAAGCAGTATGAAAAATAATGTATTGTATTGTATCTTATTACAGGTCTCCTCCCAGCATTGGATGAACTTCGGATCCCCCTAATAAAGCATTTCACCCGATAAACAGCCTCATACTTTAGGGGGCAACTGTTATAGACATTTTTGTGCCTTACAGCATTGAGCATGAAATGTCCATAATCTAAGGGATCCAAAGTCCCTAAACATGTTGTTCCTACCCCTAGAGGAACAAGGCTAACAAACCACAACAATTCACAAAAGTTCTCCACCAGAAACTCCTCAAAAACAAGTCAATTCAGGATCATTTCAGTGGCTACACTAGCTGTCTGCGCTGAATGTCAAAGCCAACACTGGCTACCTGCGCTGAATGTCAAAGGAAACATTGGCTACCTGCGCTGAGTGAGAGTGGACATGTGGCAAGTTCATTTCTCAAGGTGTCAGAACCCAGGAAGCTTCCAAAATGACACTTGCCTCAGGGAATTCGACTGGTGATGAGTAAGAGGTTCCAAATCTCCAAGTGGAAGCAAGAACCTCCAAGTGGAATCAAGAACTGACAGAGGGAGAGGACACTAGTCAGATCTCAAGCTGACTCATCCTCTCTCCAAACATCTATATATGGATCTCTCCTCCATGAGATCTAGAGGCTGGAATTTTGTTATTGCAAAGAATTGCTGTTGGTTTGAGATTGGAATCATTGGGTGCTTAATGCTTTGAAGGGGGTGAAGATAGGAATTCCATTTGCTGGGAAGGAGATGCTGGATTGGAGCCCTCTGGGTTGTATCTCTTCCTGAACCTTGTTATTCATCAATAAATCTATCTTGGTTCCTCCTATATACTGATGTATTTTTGATGTATGATTGCATTAGTATGTTTAGTTTATTTCTAATCCTTAAATAGTTATGAATATGAATCCATGTCTTGTGTAGTGTTCTCTTCTTGTGATCTTGCAGAAACCTCTTGAAGCTGGGTGAGCGAGAAGGCAAGTAGCTGGGAACTCTCCAAGAGAAGAGAAGCGGATCGAGGGACAAACGGAAGACACCAGTTAGTCTATCCATCTCTCTCTTCATTCTTAATTCATAAAGGAAGAATACTAGAATAGATGTCTTTGTTTGTTGCTAAGGCACTGTCACACCTTAGGTGGATAGGATCGTCCTGCATAGGCATTTTTCCCCACAACAGACTTTGAAATCATCTACAAAAAAGGGAAGAAAAATGTGGTGGCAGATGCACTCTCAAGAAAGGATGAGGATGTGGAAGCATTGTTGTGTGCCATTTCTATTATCCAACCAGATTGGATAAACGAAGCAAGGGAGGAATGGAAGAATGACGAAGAAGTGTGGGTACTTATTCGAAAGCTACAACAAGATTCCAGTACTTCTGATACATTTAGCTGGCAAAATGATTCGTTATGGTACAAAGATCGCTTATACCTCTGTAAGAATTCCCAGCTAAAACAAAAGATTCTTATGGAATTGCACACTTCTCCCTTAGGAGGGCACTCAGGATTTTTAAAAACTTACCACAGGGTTAAGAAGGAATTTTTTTGGGATGGCCTTAAATCAGATATTCAAAAGTTTGTGGCGGAATGTTTGGTTTGCCAACAAAATAAAGTTGAAACAATTAAGACACCGGGTCTATTACAACCTTTATCCATTCCAAGCCAACGTTGGGAGGAGGTTTCAATGGATTTTATCACAGGTTTACCCAAGTCTGAGGGAAAGAGTGTCATCATGGTGGTAGTTGATAGACTTACCAAGTATGCACACTTTTGTGCATTATCACACCCATTTAAAGCCAGTACAGTTTCTACTGCATTTATGGAAACAGTTCAAAAGCTACATGGAAACCCAAAGATTATTGTAAGTGACAGAGATCCCATTTTCACTGGAAATTTTTGGACATAATTATTTTCTTGTCTTGGTACTCAGTTAGCTCATAGCTCTTCTTATCATCCTCAATCTGATGGGAAAACTGAGATAGTAAACAAATGTTTGGAAGGATATCTTTGTTGCTTTGTATCTGATAAACAGACACAATGGGTCAAATGGTTGCCTCTGGATAAATGGTGGTATAACACTTCCTTCCATACAGCAACAAAAATGACCCCATTTATGGCACTTTATGGGTATCAACCACCATCCATCACATCATATTTAAGAGAAAATTCTAAGGTTCAGGCAGTGGAACATCACATCGAACATCAACAACAAGTCCTCCAACTCTTAAAGGATAACCTCGTGTTGGCACAAAATAGAATGAAACAACAGGCAGATCAACATTGCAGTGAAAGAAGTTTTGATGTAGGTGATTGGGTATTCCTACGGCTACAACCATATAAACAAATGTCCCTAAAGCAAGCTAAGAAGGATAATAAATTATCACCAAAGTATTATGGTCTGTACAAGGTGTTGCAAAAGATTGGTACTATGGCATACAAATTGGAGCTTCCTGCAGCTTCTCGATTGCACCCAGTTTTCCATGTTTCATGTTTAAAGAAGGTTATAGGCGACAAGCTCCCAATTCAAACAATATTGCCAAAACTTGACGAGGAATGAAAAATTATATTGGAACCGGAAGCAGTCACAGAAACAAGAACTCGACACCTACGAAATCGATCAATTTCAGAGTATCTTATCAAGTGGAAGAACTTATCTGCTGAAGATTCCACATGGGAGGATGAGAATTTTATGCAGAAGTATCCAGAATTACTCAAGCATTGAGGACAACACTTTTTTGAAGGAGAGGGGCATGTTGGGTCCCTATAATACTAGTGATTACCCCATTACTATTATAGCTATACCCCTTATTTATATTGTTGTGCCCCTATTACCCCCATATTGTTATTTCTATGCCCCATAGAATCCCTATATTGTTATTTTTGTGGCTTTATATTATTATTGTTAGTTTGGCTGGATTATATTGTGACTCCTTAGACTACTATATATAGAAAGGAGGTTTTGTCATTTGAATCATCGAAGAATTGTTCATTTATGTAATCTAAAGGAGGTTGCCCCCTCGAAGAGGCTGAATTCTAAGGCGTTGATCTATCTTTTCTATCTTTTCTTGAGCTGGTTTCATAACAGAAGCTCTTGGTTCTAGTACTCAAGCTGTTTTTGATTCAGGTGGATCAGCTACAGAAAGAAGATCCGAAGGAGAACATGATTGCTGATATATACAGTGATTGACAGATGCTGTTGATAGTAGTTATTGATGATTTGCATAGTCTTGATATTTCATCTCTATGTCATATATCTCTTTTGCAGTATCTCTTTCATGGTGCCAAGGTCATGTAACGGCCTATATTTGTTTCCCCACTATGCCTGGGATGAAGATGTAATGTAATTGGTTGTCATATGTAAACTTCTGATGTATCCCCACTTGGTTGGGAGGTTGATCCCCACTTTGTTGGGTGAAGGATGTATGATTGAGTCTTTTGGTGATAGGAAGGTCTTTTAAGATGTATAAGTCATGGTTCTTCTTGAAGAACACCTTTATGCAGATCTTGCCTACAGTCAGGAAGAGCATGAAAAACACACTTCAGCAGTACAGAGACTTGGCATGTACTCAGGGGGAGCATGGACAGATTGGTACACCTTGGCATATACAAAGGGGGGGCTCATTCAGAGATTTCAACAGATACTCAAGGGGAGTATGGACAGTGGAATGATTAGCAAAGGAAGAGAATATCTTGGTCCACCCTTTGCCCTTGATGTCAAAGGGGGAGAGTGATTTGGTGTTGTTGCCATCAAGTCCAAAGGGGGAGATTGTTGGCATTATGATGCATGTGTTGTACTTGATGGCAACCCACTCATAGAAGAACATCTCACTTATTTATAACTGGATGAATCTTCAGAAGAGATATCAGATGTGACTGATGGAGGACAGCTCAAAGGAATCAGATGATAGTTCTAAGTGTGACAAGTTATCTTTGCCATCAAGTCCAAAGGGGGAGATTGTTGGCACTATGAGACAAGTGTTGTCCTTGATGGCAAAATGACAGATTATAGTACAACAAGTCAGTAGCAAAGAATTGATGATCATACTACAAAGAATGAAGAAAGAAGAGTATATACACAGGTTCACTATATACCAAGTAGGGTATACACGCAGGTTCACTATATACCAAGTCGCGTATACGCAGGTTCGCTATATACCAAGTAGGGTATAGACGTAGGTTCACTATATACCAAGTCGCGTATATGCAGGTTCGCTATATACCAAGTAGGGTATACACGTAGTTTCATGCACGAAAAAACGCGTACATGTCGGAAAGCTTACTTTTGGTCCGTGGTAGTTAGTCCTCGGTATTTGAACCTATGGTTTTGGACCATGGTATCTCGACAAGTGTGTTGATCCCAAGTATTGGGCTCTTGGTATTGATTTATTATGGTTTTGGACCATGGTATTGAGCAAGGCCTAAGACTATAAAAGGAGAAGAAGATCATTAGACAAAAGTGTCTGAAAAGTCTTGAAGATCTTATGAAGGATGAGATCCAGTATGCATGTTATGGGTTGATGATGCATTGCTTGATCTGAGCTAAGGAGGGATCTCACCGGTGAATGGAGAACAAGATCTAAGGATAGATCAGGATCAAATGGTTTGAAATGAACTATCTCTATATGATTGATTATGTTTATTCTAGATCTGTATACTGACGCATGCAATGATTTGAACTGGGTATAACTTAAGTTTGTAATCGCTGCAAGTCATGATTGAATATTTATAGATCTGTACGCGGGTTGGCTTTGGTGTAAGCGCGTATGTACGCACGTTGAGTTCATTGTAGTAGCGTATACCTTTTTAGCTATGATATTTGAAGTTACAGGTGGTTCTGGTTGTTAAAAGGTTCTGATGACAGTTTAAAGGTGTCAGTATTCTGCATATCTTGTTTGGCTGATTTTGTTTAGCTTCAGTATTGATGGATGAGAACTAATATTGGATCAGGATCATAATGACTCATATTTATGAGATCTGATGGACTAGATCTAGGTGCTAACGCATATATTATCCTTGTATATGTCATGATCTGATTATGTCTAAAGTCAGGAAGTGCAGCAAAGTTATGAATAAGTGATTAATGACATATACGCTGGTTCATCTTGTTGAAGTTGCGTATACACGCAGGTTCGGCACTTCCAAGTAGCATATGCACTCTGATGCATGATTTTGATGGTACAGTTGGATCTCATTATTATTGCAGAGTTCTGCTCTGTGTTCTGGTGACTGTGTTGTTGACAGGGTTTTAGTGTTTCAGTGATTCAGAGATTGATGATGCTAGTATTGATTGTTTTGTGCTTCAATGATATTTATGGGTCCAGTATGAAAATTTGATGAAACGTGGCCTTCAGATTGTAGTGTTGTGCTTCAGGAGTATCCAGTCTGAAAATGTATGAAACGTGGTACCCGGAGGAGAGAAGATTGTAGGCCGGCACCTACGTACTAGTATCTTAGCTAGTACAAGAACAAAGGGGGTTGTATCTCCCTTCCAGGAGAGTCTGGAGAACGAGAGAAGGTTGTAGCCTTCTGCAGGTTGTAGCCTGCGTGCTGGTAAAGGACTGCACCAGTACATTGTAAAAGAAGTTTCTTAACAAAGGAAGATAGAAACGAATTGCAGAAGGTGGTTTTCACCCACATTGGGTTTCCACCTTATATCATGGTGTTCATGTGTGTTGCTTATGTGTGTTGATCTATCTGTTTTACTGCTACTATTGACTGTTAATATGTCTAATAATGTTCTGATGCACCCATTGAAGATCACATAACTAAATCATGAGTTTAATGGTTATACGCTAGTTGCAATAGACACAGTCGTGTATATACGCGGGTATAATTAACTGAAGTAGCATATATGAATCTGAGTATGAAGGTGAAAAAGTTGTATTGATTAGATAATACTGATTCACCCTCCCTCTCAGTATTATTTCCAACAAAGTTGTCTGACTGACATGTCCTGTCGCTTGCTTCCTTGCGCATTCACTTTACGCAACATTAACATACTTCTAGGGTTTTCCTAGTGGGATGAGTTAACCTGGTGGCATCTACCAAGCACCTTTTTCATTTGTTGTTTCTCAGTTCATTGCCATTATGTCCCAGTGCCTTGCAATCTAGTGCATTTTCTTTGTGCCTAAATATAAACCATCAACATCATACTTCTAATATAACGTCACTCCTAACACGTGTTGACCTATGACTGGTGACATGTGTCACCCAAATAAGGGCCATTCAAGTGCCCAAAAATGCTAAATCCACTTACCATATTTCCAAGTTGAAGTCATTCTATCATGTTATCTGGGATGAACAATTTCTTCCACATGTCCTCTCCGAGGAGAGAGAAATGATCCTCTGAGGCCTTGTTTTGGATCCAACCTACATTATAATAAAAAATCACCAGGTTCCAAAATTCGGCTCTGCCACCACTCTTGAGAGGATTGTGCTTTTGGGAGGGGTGGCCTCGAAGTAGCTCTTCTTCACTGATTTTCATAATCCACTATACAGGAAACCACTTTCAGGACCTCGAGGCCTGACAAGACTTCTCTCTATTGGGATTCTAGAATGCCACTACATGTCTCAATGCCTATCTCGTGATGATTCCAATGTGTTCCCCTTTGAAATTTTCAAGTTCGCCCTTAGTGGGTTGATTTGTTGAAGTGGGGACCTCCCACTCGAATCCTCATTAGTCTTCACTCTACTATCATGTCCCGACATCAACCACTCAACTTTATCCATTTTTTCTCCCTTTACACTCCTCTGGGAAAGCCTTTGCGAGATTTGTTGTCACTATGGGGACCTCGTAGTGACTTTATCATTGGTTGTCACTACCAGCCTTACTTCCACTATCATCATGCTCTCTTAGACTTGGCACTAAAATAATTTTACCAGGGTGAACCCTCCTAGGTAAGCTCACCGGGCCAACCCGTAATGTGGGATCATGCGACCCAATCAATTACTACCACATCTAACCAATTCTCTCGCTTAGAGAATCTACAAGACTTTCTGCTTAGTTTTGCATTTATGCCAACTTTGAATGCATGCCAAAGGCTGACCAACAAATTTTACCTATACTATGGAGACCTTGGGGTCACCAAATGTTGAGTGGCTCTATCTATTCATACAAGAGGCCATTCACAGATTTCCAGAAACCATTGGAAATATCTTTATGATCACTACCAAAATTTGCAATTTCTAAAGTTATCTAAGTTGATATCTTGAGGAAGAATCACCTCCAAATAATGGGATTCCAAATCATCATATTCATAATATTATGGATTCTCCAATAATCCTACCACTATGATGATTCTATACATGAGACTCCCTGAGCTT
This sequence comes from Pinus tabuliformis, assembly GCA_031772625.1. Taxonomy (NCBI): domain Eukaryota; kingdom Viridiplantae; phylum Streptophyta; class Pinopsida; order Pinales; family Pinaceae; genus Pinus; species Pinus tabuliformis. Next base: position 1,909,125,255 of record CM062817.1, on the reverse strand, counting down.
GATACATCAAGCACATCAATAGTAGCCCACATACCATCACAACTAGGCTAGCGGACATGAAGGCCAACGTATTCTATCACACAAATCCATTCTAGTATGGTTGACATCAATTCCAACACACTTGCTGCCACTAACCATCTAGACAATGCCAACTATCCAACAATATACCCCTTTCGCATTAATAGGAACATCTTATTACATCTCCACTTTGATGGCTAATCCTCATGCTACTTCCAGACTTATCTGCATGAGCCACCAATGGATTTCTCTTTTCTTCGTTCACCATCACAACTTCTACAATAATTCTATCATCCTTTGACATTAATGGAAAAGGGATACAAGCTATTTTTTATCCCCCATGCAATCACTGACTGTCAATAACTGAGGGTCTAGCTGCCAATGCACATTCTTCTCTACAAAGTTTTGCTCAAGGGTTGATAGTTGTTGCTATTCTAAAAAATGAGCATATGTGATATTCTCCCCCTAAATATATTCTTCCTCCTCCCTGATAATTCTATGGATGCCTTAGGCTACTGGATGAATTCTCTCTCTGCCAATGCATATTTTGTACTAGTTAAAGGAAATAAATACCAATTTAAAATTGTGCATGATATTGTTGCTATAAATACTAATAATTAATGATGCATTTCAATTCACTGTTGTTGTTGCTGCTAAGACTTCACTCACTTCACTTGGGAATCTCCTTTAACTAGCTTTTCTAACCATGAGATCATACCCATGCATATAGGGACTACTACATAAATTATACCAATCACACCAAGAAATTGATACAAATTGGATGTTATAGCAGGAAACCTCAGATAACTATTTCTCAAAAAGAGGTGTCCACTTACACAAAAAAGGGTACTCCATAAAAACCTAAACGCTAATTGACATAGAGATACTAATTTGAAGATAAGGGACATTCAAATCTTATACTCATTATGCTTTATGAACACAAGATTAGTAGGAAAAATCAACTTCACAACTTAAATGAAATAGGGTTATTTCACCCACGATGCAAACATTTTATCTACTAAGCAATATTTCTTCCTAAGACTAAAAATGCTAATTTCCTGCTATTTCTACTAAGGAAGCTCCCCCTAAACCAAATATCTTTGATCTCTTCCTGCTTCTTTATTTCTTCTGCATGGGGACTGATCCTATGGACGTAACTTAGCTTTGGGACTCTTTTTCATTCCACACTTTAGTTGCAGCTCATCATCTTCCTTGCAATGCTGATCTATTTAAAATAAAAAAAATTCATTACTTTAATCAGCAAGGGAACACAACCATAGATTCAACAGTCAAATGCACTTCTCTGTCTATTCCTTCTAGCTTCCTGCATTTGACTTAATTTCCCTCCTTTCAGGCCATTATTTTCCTTTAATGAAGAGAAACTAAGGATATACTCCCCCTGAGCAGAGCATCCTTCTTATTCTTCCATACCTTCTTTTTTTGAATCCTTTTAGAAACACTTCTTTCCACCTTCCCATTTACCCATGTTAGGGAATTTTCGTGGTTGTGTATGGCTAGAGGGAACTTCTCATTCAACTCCACTTTCTTCACCCAAACCCACTTGTTGCTTTTTTTCTTTATTTGCAAGTGAATGGTAATTGGGTTATTGTTGCTACCTTTCCTTATCTTAAGCTTTCTCTCATTATGGCTTGCAATTAGAGATGGATTTCTTCCTCCTTTACTCTGAAAGTTTTTTTACTACTGATTGTTGAATACAAACTTATAATGCTTTTCTCTTTTGTTCCTTTTTGTCTTAAAATCCCAAGTTGCAATATTTGCATTCATATGTTGAGAAGAATGATTTTTCTTCTCATCTTTGCAACTTTCTCTCTTGTGCCACATATTTCCACAGATGTATCGTTCAAGAGGTTTTAGGAATGGAGCCAAAATATTGCTATGTGTGGCAACATCCCTATCAAAACATCCTTCATATCGAACATGCTTTCAAATGGAAACTTTGGGTATTCTTAGCTTGATCCCACCCAACACATTTTTTTTCTTTCATGCCATCTATAGTGTATGGATTTATGTCAAAAATTATTGAAAGAAAAGAAATATCCATAAACGAGATTTTGAGGGCTAAAGATGTCTTTTCTTTGAGGGCCTTTTCCTTGAGGAGGAAAGGACCTTCGTTGCTTCTTCATATGAATTCCATGACAGTTGCATTACTACCTTCAATGCTTTCTTGTTGATGCTTGGCTCTCTCTTGCTACTCTCCCCATTGTTGGCTAACATTTTTCTGCTCCTTCTTCTTCTCTTATTTTTGCTCCTTTTATTGTTGTTATTGTCTTCCAACAACATATTTTCCCTTGTTTTTTTTCCAACCACTGTTACTTGGATAGCTAACTATTTATCCTTTCCCTTTTGGGAACTTGATTCTTCTTTGAAACCCAAACCAACCTTGATGAGTGGGGATATATGCTTAAAAAGCATCTAACTCAAATCCTTTCTTATCTCCTCAAGATTTTGGTATTGAGACAACATTTTATTTTAATTTTCTAAGTCATGTCTCAATGAGAATACTTCTACTTTGAATATCTCACAAAGGACTTCCCTTTCATTTAGTTGATTTGTTAACATGCCATTCAACATGCTATCCTCTACTTGTTGATAATTTAAATCTACAATTTTTTTTCTCAACTTCTCATTCATAAACTCATATTCTTGAAAATGATACTTATGCTTGACATTTGGTTTTGGTAACTCTTATGTCTCTTGTAGAGAGGATATCGATTTCTTTCTAACGCATATTCTTTCATTTTGATAATTTTTATTAGAGGTGTTGGTTGAACTACCACAAATATATAAATTTGTGTCTATGTCCATGGAACCTTCCATGGGCCTAAAGAGTATTCCACATTCCTCACTACCATGGATACTCATATTATCTTCTTCTTCATAGGATCCCTCAGTTTCTATTTCTACTAAAGTGGGTATATCTTCATTATTATTATTAGATGCATTACTATCTTTATCTTCAAGTGGTTCACATGAGCATCTAGATAATGAATGACCTATTTCTTTAGATTTATCACAAAGAAATAGCTTACCCTCTAGGTAGCATGGCCTCTCATCCAGGTCTTCTTCTTCACAATCCTTGGAGTGAATATCAACAGGTTGCTCACAGGAATAAATATCTTCAATTTTTTATCACCTTTCCTTTTAGATTCCTTCTTCTTTTTTCTTCCTTTTCTTCTTATCACCAGTAACTAGATGTTCTAGTTCACTACTCGAGCAACAAGGTTCTTCGACCTTCTCTTGAGCCACATTGAAATATTCTCCAAACAAACATTGCAATCTTTATAGCATTTCCTTTGTTGATTCACAATGCCTCACTTTATCAACATCTGGATTTGATAGCCCTTTCATGGTAATCTCCTTGGCTTCTGTATTGAATTCATTCATCTCTCCATATATAACAAAAAACCAAATGTTTTCCTTGATTATCATCAAATAGACTTCCATTGTAATCTTCCAGAGCTCGTAGTCTGATCCATTTAGAAATGTAACTCCTTATGTTGTTAGCGAAAGTTGATTATCCATTATTTCCCTCAGATCTACCTTCTAGTGATTAAGATATTCCAAAAGGAACATGTCTCTTATACTAATTATTGGAAAAAATGTTAATATTGATTCAAGGGGTGAATCAGTTTTAAGGCTAATTTAAAATTTTTATGCGAATTTGTCTTTAACCTTCAAACTTGGAAACCATATATACTATCGTTAACAACATATCATGTGGTAACAACAGAAAATAAACACATGAACACATACACCATGGGTATCATACAGATGAACACCGAGGCTTAACGTGGAAACCCATCCTAGATAAAAACCACCAAAGATTGTTTTGTTATTAATGTAAAAATAAGAGCACCTACTATATTACATCAATTTGTTTGTGAGGCACCACTCATAGGAAGCACCAAATCTCCTTTCACTATTCGCTATCACCCACTAGTAGGAAGATCCAACTCCTTCCTTTTATAGACACTTGATCAATTTACCATAAGTACCTTCTGAAGCGCAAAATTCATGGATTTGTTGCAAGCACCAACTTGTAGCTCCTTTGATTTATGCAAGCACCAACTTGTAGGAGGCACCAACCCCCAAGTCCTCTTAGAAACCCAATAGAGATGGAAGCACCAAATTCTTGTATGTAGGGTCCAACCCACACCCAATAAGGAAACTAATTTTCACTGTATTTCGTATTTTCCCTTCTTGTTCTCAAATGATTTCTCCTTTGCACCCTTTCTTCTACTGAACCCACACAACACTTTGTCCTTTGCTCACTCTTTAGCAACCCACTACTCCCAGCCCTCTACATGCAACAACATAAAACCATCTCTTGGCCTCTTATTTATAGCACAAGCTCACTTAGCCTTTGTTTCAACACATGAACACTTGGCCTATACTCAACATCAATAATGAACAAATTCCTTCCTCACAACTCCCTCAACTATCCTACATAACCCAAGTTGCTCAATTTTAATCATGATTTTTGTTCCACTATTGCAATTTGGTTGATGTTGTCTATGTTGTCATCCACACTTCTCGAGAGTGTACTCCTAGCACGGATCTCCATTCTTCTATTGCATCTAAAAATTATCCATTTCAACTGAATTAATTCAAGGAATGGGCTTCTGATCAATCTCCCATACTAAGAATTAAATCTCAGTCAAACTACAGATTCAAGGATTTATTCCATTCAAATTGGATTTCATGGATAACATGGCTCTCCATTCCAATTATGCTTCTCATTTTAACACTGGGAATGGGATCATAAGAATTTCTCCATACTAAGAATTATTTTTTAGTCAAACTGCATAGAGATCAAAATGTACTATATCATGGCTTCTCTCAGCTTAGTCACATCTTAATTCAATTTCATGGTGTGTAGGGTATATGAGTCGACTGCCACCTTTGTAAAGCATGGTTATCTTTGTCTTAGTCTCATGCCTTCGATACTGATCATTGAGGCCATTGCAACATTTGTGTAATCATGGTCCTGTTGGAAATAATACTGAGAGGGGGGGTGAATCAATATTAGTCAAGTCAATAATATTTTTTCTTTCCATACTCAAATTTTTATACACTACTTCCATGTGGGTAACCCACGTGTACACGCAACTGTGATTAAGGAAACAAGCGTATATCCAGCAAACTAATGATTCAGTTAATTCATCATGTGTTGATCTTTAATCTGTGCATCAGTACTTTATTAAACATTAAACGGTAACCATATTCAGTTAATAATAGAGTGAACCATCACATATAAGAAACACACATGAACACCAAGATTTAAGGTGGAAACCCAATGTGGGTGAAAACCACCTGCCACTGTCATCTATGTCTTCTTTTAATAATAAGAAAATCTATTTACAACATTGTACTGGCCTAGACTCATACTAGTACACATGATTCTACCTGCAGAATGCTACAACCTTCTCTCATTCTCCAGCTTCTACTGGAAGGGAGCTACAACCCCCTAGCTCTTGTACTAGTCGATATGTTTACTAGTACGTAGGCCCCGACCTACAGAAGGCTACAATGTTATATCTCCCTCCAGGGACCTCATTTAAATTTTCAGACTAGATACTCCTGGAACACAACACCATAATCTGAAGGCCACATTTCATCCAATTTTCATATTGGACCCATCAAAAACATTGAAGCACAAAATCAATCACCACTGCAATACAACCATCAACTATATCTCCATCAACCAATCACTGAAACTCAATCATTACTTTCTGAATCAGCCAAACTCAATCAATCACTGACAACCTCTTAAGCTCTAACACAACTGAATCAACCATTCATTCATACTTTAATCAACTTCAAAAAATCAACTGGAACAGAGATATCATTGTAACCAGTACACTAATTTGTACCCAAAACACCACATCATCATTCAGAACTAGCTGTAACCTCAAAACCATGCATCAGAGTGTATACGCAACTTGGAAGAGCCAAACTAGTGTGTATACGCAACTTCATCAAAGTGAACTAGTGTATAGATCTGCAAATACTTACTTATAACTTTGCTGCACTTCCCGCCTTCAGATATACCTAGATCATCACATATAAAGGATAATACATGTGTTATCAACTTATCAACCAGATATAGCCAATTAGATCACATAATGATAAGTCATTATGATCCTGATCCATTATTATATCTCATACATCATCACTGAAGCAAATCACAATCAATCAATCTGAACATTGTTACCAGAAAGTACTCACCAGAACATAAAGCAATAACTAGAACTCTGTATCAACAACCAAAACCAACTGTAACTTCAAGCATCATAGTTCACAAGGTATATGCTACTTTGATGTATTGAACCTGTGTGTATACACGCTTTTACCAATGTCAACCAGTGTATACATCTGTAAATATTCAGTCATAATTTTGCAGCTATTCCAGACTTCAGTTATACCCACATCATAATATTTACAGAAAAACACATCCATCAGTATATAGATCTAGAATAAGCATGATCAAACCATATAAAGATAATTCATTCCATCAACTGCTAAGATTCCTCCTTGGCTCAGATCAAGCAGAGCATCATAAACCCATAACCTGCATACTGGATCTCACACTTTATCAAATATTCGATGCTTGTCTACCTTGGCCTAATGATCTTCTCCTCCTTATATAGTTTTAGGCCTTTCTCAATACCATGGACCAAAACCACTTAGGACCAATATATTGGATCAAATACCTAGGTTCAATACCTTAGACCAAATACGTCGGACCAAAAACTTAGTTTTCCAAGGTATACACACTTTTCCTTCTGTGAAAGTGTATGTGTACGTATACACGACTTGTATACAGTGAACCTGCATGTATATGTAGCTTGGTTAATGGTGAACCTACATATACCTCTCTTTCTTCATTCTGTGAAGATCGATCTATAATTCTTTGTTTTTTAACTGTTATACTATGATATTTCCTCTGAGTGACTTGCCTTCTGAAATGATTCATTGAAGCTGCCCTACATTTCATCACATCTATCAATACCACTGCCATGCATTCTGTCACATCTGATATCTCTTTTGTAGATTCTTCTAGTTACCATGTACAAGTGAGTTGTTCTGCTAAAACTAGGTTGCCATCAAGTACAACACATGCGTCATAATGCCAACAATGCCCCCCTTTGGACTTGATGGAAACAAAAACACCAAATCACTCTTCACCTTTGACATTAAGGGCAAAGGGTGGACCAATATATTCTTCCCCTTTGATATAACTTAGTATTAATCATGGCCCTCCTAGTCACATGATGAATTCTCTAATTCAACTCCCCCTTTGTTCAGGCTGAGATGTACTATATCATCCATGCTCCCCGTGAGCACATGCAAAGTCTATAGATATTTTCAAGAAAAATAACATGACTCTATAACTAAACTATGTGAGTTTTACCTTCCTATCACCAATGACTCATACATACATTCATTCTCCCAACCAAGTGGGGATATACCAAACTTGACTCATCCACCCAACCAAGTGGGGATATACCAATTGTTTATACATGACTGAAGTATTACATCATCCTTCCCATGCACAGTGGGGGTACAAATTACATCATATGACCAAAAGGGACTTATCAAAAGAGTACAACAGACAGAGACAAACTATTACATCATGGGTCTTGATATGACCTTTACAATGAATGATATACATGACATTTATAACAAAGACCAAATATCTAAACAAGACCATGACAGTCATCAACAACAATCATACACCATGTATGATTTGCTCCATAAGCATCCGTCAATAGCATCCATACCAACAACCTGTATATGTCCATGTCAGTGTAAATATCATCAACCTATGACAATCCTCAACCGTATGAGAGCCAAGATCTATATGAATCCTATATCATTACTGCACCATATGAACTTTACGCATCTTTGAAGGCATGATGACAACAACATAGAAGAAATGAGTGGCTCATCATCAATTAATGAAGTTGTGTACTCAATGTTTGTACTTCTCCTTGTTCTTATGAAGATCACCATGTAATCAACAAAAGTCATCCATAATCATCCATAAATCTGAATTGAATAAAAATTATGTAATCCCAATCAATACAAGTATCGCCTGAGATTTCATCATGGGAAACTTATAACCATCAAATAGCAAGATGTATCACTTTAAACACTTTAGCCACATAAGCATCATCATCATTGAAAAGACTTCTAAACATAATGCCAACTCCACAGAACTCAACCACATGAGTTCTAACTGATATCCTACATGCAATAGCTCAACTGACCCACAAAGAAATCGTATTTCCTTCTGGCAACTGCATGCGCCACATCTGTAGCTCAAACTGAAGTGCTCCAAGAGGATATGATAAAGTTTATAGTCTAAATATTATTATGAGACAATAATATTTGACTTTTCTATTTCTGACTAGTAGCCTGAAAATAGATTCTGATCACTCCTGCTGTGATCCAAAAATAGAAGTCCATCTATTTTTTCCAACATGACCAATCATCCATAAACAGCATCCTGCAACTCATAGACCATGATCCATATGTCTAAAAATAGACTTTGCGCCAAAACTTGCCTGCGGGACCACTTAGTGAAGGCGACTCCTTTCCACTAAGCTCCATCATCTTGTTGCATTCTCAATAAGCATTTCTTGTTGCACACTTTTCAACACTCCCTCTCAACAAGAAATGCTTCCTCTCAAACTTGATCCTGTAACTCTGGAATGTTCTACATGCAACACATCTGCCCGATCCACTTTGCTCCAACAACACTTGGAACAAAAACACTCCCAACTAAACACTCTGTTGGGCTAGGAACATACTCTGATGCTGAAGCTCTACCTGGTGCTGAAAAGTGCTCCCTCTTTGACATCTGTGCTACTGAAACATCTCCATGCATCTCGCACCATTGCACACCTCTCTATGCCACCTAGCACTGTGAAAAACACTTGTGCCTCTCGCATTAATGCAGCCTGCATGCTATGCGCTGCCTTGGGATTCCCTACACTATCGTTCTCTCCGCCACTCCATCCTCATCTGTCTCTACCCAATCAGTCAGTTCATGCTACTACAAATTGGGGCTCCTGTAGCAAGGTCTCATCCAAGAGGTTGGGTACCTCAAGGATCATGTCCCTCCTCCTTGGAACGATCACTCTATATTGCCCCACCTCCTACCTGGAGGTATGGCTGCATGTGATCCCTCAACCCACCTGGCTCGAAGTTTCCCCCTACTGGAGGTCTCTGCATGAGTAGATGTCTCTACTTTACCTCCTCTCAACTCCCCCTATTGTGGCTACTCCACAACCTCCTGAAGCTGCTGCACCAATCATGCCTCCTCCACAATTGTTTGAGACTTCTTCTGGCTCTGCATGTTGAGAGGTAATATACACTCCCTCTCAACCACTAAGTCTCCATCAGTTGCCTCGCTACTCAAGGCTTTGCATGCATCTTGAACCTCAAGAGCATACAGGTTATTGACCCATGAACCAATCTGCTTCACCTATCTAGTGATGATGTGTCTAAGGAAAACCTTTCCCTTACTGAAGACTACATCATAGCCTCTGTCTTCCAGCATCGCGATCGACACCAAGTTTCTCTTCAGTCCTGGTACATACTTGACATCGGTCAAGGTAAGGAAAGCTACATGCTCCCTCTGAAAAATAACTGTGCCTACACCTGAGACACTATACTTCTCATCATTACCCATCGCTATGAGTATCTGGAGATCTTTCTCCTCCAAAGTACTGAACAAAATTTTGTCACCAGTCATGTGGAAAGAAGCTCCACTGTCAAGAAACCAACCACTTCCCATCATGGATGAGACCATGCATGCGAAGAGTGTGAAATCCAACTCAAACTATGAAGCAAGTGCCTCACCTTTAGATCCTTCCCCGGATCCCTTCTTGGACTTCTTCTTTGGGCAATGAGTAGCATAATGGTCCAACTCATGATAACGAAAGCATCGCACCTTCGACTTGTCAACCTTCTTCCCATCATTTGAAGAACTGGATTCGGGAAGAGAAACCTTCCCCTTCCCCTGCTTCACCTTACTTTCTAAGGCACATTTCTCCTCATCATGCATAGATGAAGAACTGTCTCTGGTGCGCCGTCTAATCTCCTCTTGCACAAGATCCGACCAAAGTCTCTCCCATCCTGGAAATTTCTCCCTTCCATTCATCGAGTCATGGTAGCTATGCCAACTCTTAGGAAGGCCAAGGAGTTCTAGACTCACCATATCCTCATCCTCAATAGTTACCCCGACACTTCCCAGCTTATCCCGGCATTGGGTGAACTTTGTGAGATACTGGGGCATATTGTCTCCATTCTCACACCTAATGTTTCTGAGTTTATCCTTGAGCACCAACTTGCTCTGGTCTCTCTTGCTTTGGAATAATTCTATCAACATTTTCCACTTCAAATATGGAGAAGCCTTTCCATGGAGGTTAGACATAATGTGATCCCTCACACCCTCCAACAGAATCCTTCAACACTTTTCTGACTTCTTTTGCCAATCCCTGACTTGAGCAGCATCAATAGGTTTTGGGACATCCGAACCTATGAACTCCTTCAACCCATTATCATCTAACACCGCCTCCATCCTGTCCTTCCACGCAATATAGTTCGAGCTGCCCTCAAGGGTATACTACGATCGCAATTCGTTGAAATCCATTTCAACTTTGACACCAAGAAAACACTGCTGCAAATTCGAATTCCACCAGCTCAAAAAACTCAACCGCTTTTGATCTAAAATTCATGAGAACAAAGTATTTCTCGTACAAAGATCGACTGTATGGGAATTCAATGGATATCTCACCTCCCAAAAGAAGGATGAATCTAGAGGCTAGCTGGCCCGATCACAGACTCTGCCTGAAGAAATAAAATGTAAACACTTTCTGAATAATAGATCTGATGATCAGTACAACACTAATATCATGTAGAACTTCTTCTACAAATCAACTCCCTCTGATACCATGTATAAATTTTGAATAATATGACACTTATTCGTAGATATTATCCCGATTATACACTATTGCGGAATACATGCATAATACATAACCTCCTCTATGATGATCATCAATTTAGCAGCATTAAAAACAATGAAACATCAATCACATGCACACATTAACACAGTATGTAACCTGGAGAAAGCTTACAGCTGAAAACCCCACACTATCTATATATTAATGATTGAGAACATGTAACATTACATAGTACAATACTCCTCACAAGTATCCAGCACTATCTCCACCTGTTACACACAATACAGCTCAAATCTGATCTCCAAATCTCCTTCGCTGCTTTCCTGCCTCCATTGCACAATCCTGCAAGAGAATGAATGAATCCAAACTCATTCCAAGTTCTATTTACCTTGGAGAATCACTCACACTAGAAATCACGTGAGCACAGGCTATATCACTGGGCATATGCAATTCTCATGGGCATACTCAATCCTTTGATTGTGCAAAGTCTCATGCACAACTATAGTCACAACTGATAGCAATCTCAACCTCTAACACTTGTCTCCACTGAACTGTACATGCACTGAGCTAACTGATGTATTCTTCAGTTGCATTATGAGTTAATAATTAGTTAATTAATTAATAACTAATTCACACAACTCATCACTTAGTCTATTGGCCAGTTAGACTAAATACAACTAGTTCAACTAAGTCAAACTGAACACAACTCCATTAACTGCTCATCCAACTCCACAGAACTCAACCACATGAGTTCTAACTGATGTCCTGCATGCAATAGCTCAACTGACCCACAAAGAAAGCATATTTCCTTCTGATAACTGCATGTGCCACATCTGTAGCTCAAACTGAAGTGCTCCAAGAGGATAAGATAAAGTTTATAGTCTAAATATTATTATGAGACAATAATATTTGACTTTTCTATTTTTGACTAGGATTCTAAAAATAGACTTTGATCACTCTTGCTGTGATCCAAAAATAGAAGTCCATATTTTTTTTCCAACATGACCAATCATCCATAAACAACATCCTGCAACTCATAGACCATTATCCATATGTCTAAAAATAGACATAGTCTAAAAATAGACTTTGCGCCAAAACTTGCCTGCGGGACCACTTAGTGAAGGCAACTCCTTTCCACTAAGCACCATCATCTTGTTGCATTCTCAACAAGCATTTCTTGTTGCACACTTTTAAACAGTATATACGTGACTTGTCTTCATGAAACTTGCGTATGAGATTTAGAACATTGAATTTTCACACTTTCAGCTCCTCCTGAGTCTGTTATGTCTGTACACTATGCCATGCCACATTTTTCTGGCTGTACTTCCTTCTTCTTCCATATCTTCGAGCGTGATGATGTTTTCTCCTTTTGGTATGGTGCCCAAAATTTTTTCTTGCATTCCTTTGCTATATGTCCAAACTTGTTACATGCATAACATCTTACATGTTTCATATTTCTTCTATAGCAGCCAATGACTTTGTGACCAAACATATTGCAAGAAAAATAATATCCCTTAAAGTACCTGGAAGCTAATGATTTTTTTGTGTGATGGTCTTGAACCATTCTACTTCTGAATCTTGCTACAACATGTCCAAGATTATGACATATAAAACATTTAACATTATTCATTTGAGGAAATAACCGACCATCACTTCCACATCTAGGAGTAAAATATCTTCTTTGAAGAATTTTTATCCTTGGTTGTTGATGGGGTTGACCTCTAATCTCCTTGTTGAGCATTTCAGGTTTTACATTAGAGTTCCTTGCATTAGCTTGTGAGCTAGATTCACCTTCAATAGATATATGGAAACCAGATCTACCCATCAGATCACAAAATGATAAGTCATTATGATCCTGATCCATTATTAGATCTCATCCATCATCATTGTAGCAAATCACAATCAATCAATCTGAACACTGTTACTAGAATGCAGTCACAAAAACATAAAGGAAAACCCAGAACTCTACATCAACAACTAGAACCAATTGTAACTTCAAGCATCATAGTTCACAAGGTATACGCTACTTTGATGTATCAAACTTGAGTGTATACACGCTTTTACCAAAGTCAACCAACGTATACATCTGTAAATATTCCTTCATAATTTTGCAGCTATTCCAGACTTCAGTTATACCTAGATCATAATATTTACAGAGTGACACACACATCAGTATACAGATCTAGAATAAACATGATCAAACAATATAAAGATAATTCATTCCAAGCCTTAAGATCCCGATCCATCATTAGATCTTGTCCTCCATCAACCGCTAAGGTTCCTCCTTGGCTCAGATCAAGCAGAGCATCATAAACCCATAACCTACATACTGGATCTCACACTTTATCAAATATTCGATGCTTGTCTACCTTGGCCTAATGATCTTCTCCTCCTTATATAGTTTTAGGCCTTTCTCAATACCATGGACCAAAACCACTTAGGACCAATACCTTGGATCAAATACCTAGGGTCAATACCTCAGACCAGATACCTTGGACCAATACCATGGATCAAAATACCATGGACCAAATGCCTCAGACCAAAAACTTAGTTTTCCAAGGTATACGCACTTTTCCTTCCCTGAAAGTGCGTGTGTACATATATGCGACTTGTATACAGTGAACCTGCATGTATACGCAACTTGGTTAATGGTGAACCTATGTATACCTATCTTTCTTCATTCTATGAAGACTGATCTGTAATTCTTTGTTCTTTACCTGCTATATTGTGATCTTTCATCTGAGTGAGTTTCCTTCTAAAATGATTCATTGAAGCTACCCTGCATTTCATCACATCTATAAATACCACTGCCATGCATTCTGTCACATCTGATATCTCTTCTGTAGATTCTTCTAGTTACCATGTACAAGTGAGTTGTTCTGGTACAAGTGGGTTGCCATCAAGTACACCACATGCATCATAATGCCAATAGGTCCTCGTTTCCTTCACTTAGTGCTCTATGTAATTTCCATTACTCAAGCTGTTGACTCATCCATTCCTACATAACCATCTATATAGGTCCTCCAAATATGGCACAATTCCAAGCTTCGCCCAAGGAACTAAGGCACTACCAAATATAACTTTGCAGCCCGATTTTTATTAGAGCCCCTATAATTCTTGTTCTTAGCCTTTTTTCCACCAAAGGAACACTTCCTATGATCTCTCACTAATCCTTTAAGCACTAAGCCACTGTACCCCCTGCATGGGATAATTTCATTTGTTAATGGCTCCATGTCGTTGGTCATGCCTCTAAGTGAGGCAACCAACAATTAGCCCAAAGTTCGAAGCTCCTTTTTTTCTACATGAAACAATCAAAAGGGGGTTAGGATTACCTATTTCGAGAGCCTCCACAACTATTTATATCCACTCTGGACTTGGTTTCTACCTATAGCATAGGACCATGTGTGAGTGCTCAACTTGTAGTGTCCTTTCTCTCGACATATTGATTTTGGTCATGTTTTTGAACCTACCAGGTTCATGTCACTAGGTTGACATGTCCTTTGGGGACTGCCTGACCTAATTCTCATTTTCTTCCACTCTGCCACAAGGTTTCCTATCAATCCTCCATGTCCCAATTCTTACTACGCGAAGCATTCAATTTTCACACCATTGACAAACTTTCGGGCTTGTCCTAGTGGGATGATTTTTCATGTTGGGGACCACTCAATGCCTTTTTCATTGGTTTTCACCATGTTTGCTGCCATTGTGTCCTAATGCCCTACAATCTAGTGCATTTTCTTTGTGCCTGTTATTAACTATCAGGGTCATACCTCCGAGATTATTTCACTCCTGACATGTGTTGACCTATTAGTGGTGACATATGTCACCCAGGAAAGGGTCCATTCAGGTGCCCAAAAATGTTGAATCTACTTACCACGTGTCCATGATGACATCATATTCTGACGTCATCCGGGGCAATCAATTTCTTCCACCTGTCCTCTTAGAGGAGAGAGAAAGGGTCCTCTGAGGCCTTGTTTTTCATCCAACCTCCATTATAATAAAAAATAACGAGGTTCCAAAATACGGCTCTGACACTGCTCTTAAGCAGATTATGGCTTTGGGAGAGATTCCCCAAGAGTATCTCTTTTTCGTTCATCTAAACGATCAACTATGTGGGAAGCCACTTCTAGGACCTTGAGGCCTGACAATAATTCCCCTTATCAGGATGTCAGAATTCTGTCACACAAACCAATGCCTATCTCCTGATGCTTCCATTATATTCCCCTTTGCAATTTTTGGGATTGCCCTTAGCGGGCTGAGCTACTGAAGTGGGGACCTCCCGCTCGACTCCTGATTGATTTACGCTCTATTTTTGTATCACGATGTACACCACTAGACGTTATCGCCTTGTGCTCTCAACACACTCCTCTTCGAAAGCCTTTATGGGCTTTTCTATCACTATGGGAACCTCCCAATAAATTTATCATTTTTTGTCACCACCAGCCTTACTACCATTGTTATCTCTCTCGCTTAGACATGGACACTAAAATAGTTCAATTAGAGTGAAACTTCTGGGGTAAGATTATCGGGTGAAATTCTAATTTGGGATCCTTCGACTAATCCGTTACTGCTATGTTTTCCTGGTACTCTCACTTATAGGCTTCACCATACTTTCCACTGACTTTGGCATTTATGCCAAATTTGGCTATGTGCTAATATTCCAACAGTGTTAAAGGAATAAAATGTCTAGTAGTGGAATTTTTCTCTTAATTTTTCAAAGAGACAAAGTTGACATCTGAATTTTGATGGAATAATCAACCAAAAGGGAGCCAAGGCATTTAGTAGGTATATAACTCCTTTTGTATTTGAATACTCTAGAGATATGACACTGAATCATAATATGGGCATTGAAAAATATAATTTCAGATTTAACCACGTTCATTGAGGTTCCATATGCAATAATAAAATCAACCAACACTTTATTAACATCCATGTATTCTTGGATAATAGGTATACCCATAAGAATAGTATCATAAAAAATATTGATGTGACACATGAAGGGCCTACCCAAAGAGGTGAAAGTCCTTAATTTTACACTCAAATAAAATATCATTTGAAGAGTGACCACACCCTGTAGTGGAAAAAAATGGGGGGAGAGGGGGATATCCTTCTCTAATGTTCCTCAAAGGATTAAGACATAGAACCATTTACCAACATAGGGACAAAGGATTATTAGCATAGAGAAACCACAAAATTACACCAGATATCTAAGAAACAAAGAGCCTTTAACACATGATACATATAGACCAACTTAATTTATCAAAACCCTTTGAAATTTATAATTTGATGACTATACTTACATTTCTAGTATTCTTTAGGGACTAAATGGCTTCATGGGTGACCCTGATACCATCGAAATTTGGTTTCATTCCACATAACCTATTTGTTATGTTTAGATGAATGAGGGGAGCATGGGATTGATCTTATGTGAAGGTTTTCTTACATATCACAATACATAAGGGAATAGGTTGAAAGTAATTTTCTTCATTGGCTTGGTAAAAGTTTGGCACTACAATTAAAAAGAGTGACATTAAGAGTAGGTAGCACTGGCGCAAATACCATATACTCATCCAACGCTTCTAGGATATCATCCGCCAAGAATGACAATTAGGCTTGGAAAAAGATCCACTGCAAACCAATTGTGCTTGTTCATTTATTATTTAGCATGCTCATCACATCCTCTTCTACATATAATAAGGATACTTTTCTCATTAGAGCTTCACTTTGTGGACCTTTTTCTAGTTTATGGATGTAGTTGGTTATCTATCCCGTTTTTTCCAATGATCAAGTTGTATCTATGATATTATATTTTCATAATAAAATGTTAGTTCAACCTATAAATACTTGTTATTTGTGATAATTTACCCATTAATATCTATGAGAGAAGAGATATGTTTGCGATTGTGATGCTTTATCATTTCAAACATACATAGAAGCTTGGTATTTTTCTCCCCTGGTTGCACAAAATTAGCCTTGGAGTTTTGTCTCCATAAGATCTCTTCTTGAATTCATATTTCTTCTGATTTAGTAAGTATGTCTACCTCTTCTGAAGTTAGCTCTTCCATCCACCCTTCCATGATTATTCTTTGTTATAATTTCTACATTTGACTTTCAAAATCATACATGCCTTGGAATATATTTCAAAACTCCTATTTGTTCCATTTTCAAATTTCTTCTTTAAGGACCTATAGCTTTTGTTGAAACTTGCATATCATTATGTCGTCCATGAAGTTCTCCTCCCTCCAATAGCTTCTTGCTTTTCCAAGAAAAAGGGATCTTGCAACGAAAAATTTCAAATTGAAATGGTTCATTATTTTAGGTGGCCTTCATATAACTAAGGATATCAACCAATGGCTTAATATTTTATAGAGAAATATGGATGCCTCTAGATATATTTATTTTTCAAGTAAATATTCCAAGATGTGGAAACATTCTAATGGAGTGGCGATTTTTTGATTGTCTCCTTTTTTGTTATTCTAAGTTAAAGTTCCATTCATGGTATCCACATTAGTCACTTTAAAATTTTCCATGTGCTTAAAATGTTTTACTTCTACATCCAAGCATCATATCTCTTATAGGCCATGTTTTCGAATCTAGTCAATAGGCCTACAAACTGGATCAATCAACATCCATGAACACCTTGTCGTCATCCCTACACAAATCGCTAAGTGTGAATCTCTCAAATCCCTACATTTCTGAGCTTGACTGCCTTATTTTAGTACTCTTAAGGCCAAGCACACCCTGACCCTTTAGGGACCTACGTTCAATAGTAGGTTCCTCGCTTCTGCACTTGCTCTGATCAACAATAGGTTGTCCCTTTATTGGGTGCGTTGATTCTATAAATTCAGAAAAAATAAAAATAATATCGAAACTTCCCCTTATAGAAGCTTCTAGGATTTGTTACAACCCTTTACCTTGGATAAGAACTTCAAATCTGATCTTATCTTGGATATTTCGCCTTTTATCCGTTCAGATCATCCTCCCCTTTTAAGTGGACCTCAAGCATAGATTGGTAAATGGATAAGAATTCCTAAACTACCACACTCTCCTATAAATCTATAGCCATCTACAACATTAAGGTTGAATTTTGGAGACTAATCATACCCTCATGTTTCTTCTTTGGTCATAAGAGAGTTATCATTTCCACGCATTAGGGTGAACTTGAGGTGTGCATTGTGACAAGGAAGGATAAGTCAACTTAGGGACATCGCTACAAGATCATCTTCCACTTTTGGTTGTAAACTCTCTCTCTCTTTCATATTAATACAAAAAGTATACCATTTTCCTATATGTGTTATCTTATGTTTACATTCATATATTTCAATGCTATGGTGATTCGTTAAATAGAGTGATTTCATAATGTTGCATAGATGTCATAGATATTTGGCTTTCGCTGATTATTTTTGCATGTTCTAATTATAGCGATTATGGTTGGAGCTTACAAGATGAGAGAAGAGTGAATATTGCGACAGATCCCACGTGAGAATATTTCCATTCTCCAATTTCTCTAAGGGGAAGTTTATCTTCTTTGGTTTCTACTGTTCTAGACCAAATCACTAGGTATAGGGAAGATACTTTTGTCCGTAGTCGTAGTTTCTATATAACAAATTGGCAACTCCACGAGGGATCGATTCATTCCCTTAGTGGTTTCCTTGACTTTATAAATTGTTACACTTCTTGAAAAGACCTCTTGTTGGGACAGGGTCCCCTACGGTCAATTTTTCGGAAAAAGCCCAAGTTTTGGGGCAGAAAGCCCAAGATTTTGTTATGTAAAGCATAAAGTCTCCGCAAGTTGCGGTCGCGGAGCACGTAGATAGTAAGTTTCATAAAGGGGTTTTCCCTTCTTTTATGTAATTTTTTTCTGCATGTATAGACCTACCCATGGTCCGTAGACCATGGGATTGTATAAAAGGGAGAGTCATAGAGAGTCTAAGGGAGTTAATGAGTGAAGAATGAATGTAATGGGTTATTAAGAAGTTAAGAACGAAAAGTATTAGAGTAGAATAGAGGCTCTGCAGCTGTGTGCGCAAAGGCCTAGGCTAGAGTCTGCAACTGAGTACGTAGGCCCCTGCAGCTGAGTGTGCATGGTTGTCTTGAGTCTGTAAGCAAATCTGAAGTATCAGTAAAGAGTCTATTATGGAAATATTTGTGTTTTGTCCATTTACTTCTGTTATGAATGAATACATTTATGTTATGATGAATACTGGGTTTATGACTTAATATTGTATTGATGTGCGATTCTGCATATTTTACATTGTTATAAGAATGCAGGTAATAATATCTATCTACATGAGGAATATCTTAATGCATGGTAAAGTTATCAGACACTTAAGTCAATCTGGGTAAATACATAAGTAAGAGTGATTATAAAGTTGCCTAAGTTGTTTATTCACTTGTTTAGGGTCTGTGAAAGATAGTCATAGACCTTTGCGAAGGTCTAGAGGCTGGTGAGAGGAAGTTATATCGATAAGCCTTAAGGGCTTATCGATCTATGTGAAGGTAGGATTAGGGGTATAAAATGACATCACAATCATCTCTGGGTGTATAAACTTAGTTCCAGCATCCCACAAACTGCTTCGGGTGAGACTTTAGTTTGCGCTCCGCGAGTTGATTGTGAAAGGGCCAATAGTTTAGAGATTTATTTGGAAAACTTAGCTATGAACTTGGGTCAGGACCCACTAAGCCAACAAATGGTTCCGTTTCTGGGACCATGATCTGCATAAAGAGATGTGTGATGTCGCATCACTGGAATCCAACAAAGAAAGAATTTTAAGTCTCGTTGGACAGGAAGATCCACAAATTCGGGATGCAAGAAAACATAAATCCATGATTGATGAAAGAATAGTGGTTGGAAAGGTATTTGTACATAGAGATACACAAATTTTTCTTACGTTCCTTCCGAGTCAAATTATACAAGTGGATCACTAAATTGGCAGATGTCCAGGGAAGGTGGAGGCTTGACTGTCCAATAGTTTGGACCTCGGAGCTAGTGCGAAGACTAGAAGACTCTTAAGGTAAGATCGTGTGAATTCTCGATCACTAGCTTAATCACGTCTTAGGAGGATTTGTGGCAGAGTTTGCAGTCAATACCTCAGTCAGCTATAGTGAAGAAAAGTGATGCTTCTTCAAGGGACCGTGAGGTAAGTATTTAAGATCTTTGAATACTTGGATTAAAATGCTCTTGTGTGAAAAGAAGGTTATGCAACTACCTTGATGTTTGGAGCTATGAGAAGTGGAAAGTTATTCAAGGATAGAAGGAGAACAGGTCTTGAATATAGCCCGCTGATTGAGCCTCCTCTGAGTGATGATGAAGAAGCAACATAGGCTTCTCCACAGAGCATTGTCTAGTTAATAAGGCAAGGGTTCCTATGAATACCCCATCCACCCACACCACCTCCATCTTCACCTCCACTGCATACACCTTCACCCACACCACCACCACCTCCACCACCATTCAATATGGCAAATACAGTGAAGTTTCCCATTTTCAAGGGCTTGGGAAATGAGGACCCAAACTAGTTTTGGTTTGTTGCAAAGGTTGTGTGGCAAGCCCAGAACATTACAGATGATCAGATGAATAAAGAAACATTGGTTACTTCTTTACAGGATCGTGCACTAATGTGGTACATTAAGTATTGTACCAATAAATCAATAGCTACATTAGCAGACATTGACATTGCGTTGAATAAGGAATTCAATAGGCCCAAGTCTATAGCACAATCAATTGTTGGATTCAAGGAAATCATGATGAAGCCGGGCGAGACACCTTGGGAGCTGGATCAGAGACTGAAATGTTAGATCTGTGAAGCTAACATGAATCTTATGGATGGGCAGCACTGCGAATGGTTTGCGTCCTTGCTCTTGGCTCATTTAAGGGTTGATTTATCACAACAAAAGATTGGGACCCAAGCGGAAACCCTGGAGATTGTGATGAGATTGCACAAGACACCAATTCAAGATGTTACTTTGGGAGTTCAATAGATTCACGTGGAGTTCCACAACTTTTCCCTAGAATTCCAAAGTCTGAAGAAGGATAGAGTGGCTCGGCTAGAAGTGTGTGAAGAAGTTTGGTATTTGAAATGTATGAGTCAGGGACATGATAAATATCGTTTCTGTGTCTTCGCGAATTATGCTGCAGGAGGAGGGTCAATGCCTCTGAGGCTGAAAGCTCAAGTAGGGACAAGTACAAGTCCCACATTGTGGTGTGATATCTATTAGGTACCTATAAAACATGTGACTAACAATTGTCACTTGCTCCAGAAATTTGTACAGACACCACAACAACTCTTCTGCTACTTCTGCAAATTAGTGGGTCACGATGAGCGAACTACTGTAGTCATGAGATGATGATGGATATAACAAACATGTATCGGATGCAAACTGAAACTTGGCCTCCAAACCAAGGCGTTGGGGGAGCATGAGGAGGATATGAGGGGCGCAAACGAGGACAAGGTGGAGGAGGACCTATGAGAGATCGGGGACAAGTTATTTTCTACAATTGTGGAGGGCCAGGACACTATGCACGAGAATGTATGAACCCAACATGCCTGTTGTGCTGATATTGTACTCAGTTTGACCACGTGATAGAAGACTGCCCTGTATTAACAGCTAAGATGCGTGAAAAAGGGACGCAACCAACCCAAAACCTACATATGGTGAGGGATGAGCCCCGCGAAGAGGATCCTACTGTGAATATTGTGCTGCGTAGCGAAATGACGACTAGTGAAGATAAGGGAAAGAAACTAGAAGAAAGTGAATGGGCCTGTAAAGGTCTAGAGAAGGAGGTTTCCTTTGATTTAGAGTGTGCAAAAGAAACCTTAATGGAAGTGAAGAAAAGCTTCGCCGAGGCTTCTACCTCAGGAAGCTAGGATAAGTAGTCTAAAGATATGGACCCATCCATGCTTACAACCTTTTTGGAGATCTATATGAAGCTTTTGCACGATAACAAGGCCGTGAAAGGATTACAGGAGTTGATCACTAAACGTGTTGGTGAAGAAAATTCTCCTAAGGGATCACACATGTTTAGGAAAATTGGTAAGCATAAGGAAAGAACAGGGCGTGAGATGAGACTGACTATGCAAATAGGCGAATATGAAATGGACCAAGTTATTTTGGATCCTGGGTCAAATGCAAATGTTTTACCTAAACAAATATGGGATAGAATGGGGAGACCTGCGCTGTAGTGGTCTCCGATTCAATTAAGGATGGTGAATCAACAAACGGTTATCCCCATGGGAAGGTTGCAGGGAGTGATAGTAGATATTGAGGGCGCGAGCGCGTTGGCGGATTCGGAAGTGATAGAGATTGTCGATGAAAACAATGCCTACCCCGCACTCCTTAGGATCGATTGGGCTATTGACATGAATGGGGTGATCAATTTGAAGAAGTGGATGATGTCATTTGAAAGAAAATCACTCCATGTAGTAGTACCTTTGGACCTTGTAGAAGGACAACGCTATACTGAACTAGTTCACGATTATGAAAGCGATCACGATTTGGACCATATTTAGAAGATAAGAACATGCAATCAAGATTGGGTGAATCTGATAGTTGATGGACGTATTGCATCGAACTGTGGAATCTCCTTCACATCAGATTTTGATGAGGAATTAGAACACTAGCAGAATCAATTGCAAAAAGTATCTACACTATGCTCTAACATGAGGACTAAATCACTACGTTGTGTATCATCAGAGGTAAGAAGTTTGCTTTATTATGATGGTTTAACTGATCTTGATAAATTTTTGGATGCATTTGAAAGGGAAGTGACTAAGAAGCATCGCTTCCAAGCACTAGATTTAGCACTGGGCACTACACCCACAAGATGGTGGGCTACACACAAAGACAATTTTTATGGGTGGCGCAAATACAGAAGAATGATTAGCGTGTGGTTTGGTCACCCAAAGGTCTGATTGACAGAGGAATATGATGGGAGGAATGGTCCACGTGATCACTTAGCAAAATGGACTGATGCTTATGGATCAGAACCACAACTAGAGTGGGTTCATTTGTTCTATCACTATTTAGATGTAATACCAATGAATTAGTACTTGGAGACAAAACTTTGCCACGATGTAGATGAATGGGATATGTTGATACAAGGATTCTTGATGACATTCAACTTTGAGGACGGATTCGAGTGCATTGATGAAGCACTACAGGAGTTCAACGCAGTGATCTTCTCAATCCTACAAGATCCCTTGGATTTGATTCAACTTGATTGGACCACACCCAGATGCGTCATGCGCTGGAGTGCTACAACGTGACTGCTGAAGAAGAAGAGGAGGATCTAAGGAAAATTAATATCCTATAGGTGGAAGGTCACCGAAAAGTTGAGGGGCCAGGAATAGACAACCCATATATCACTGTGCCACTGAGAAAGAGAGAAGTGAACATTGGAACAGAGGGAAAGCCGAAGTTTGCGAAGATAGGGGACTACTGGGATGATGCTGTGGTGGATAAGGTCACTGAGTTTCTCTGCGAATGCCAAGATTTTTTACCTACAAAGTTTTCATACCTAAAGGGGATAATAGGAGATTTAGGAGTGAAAAAAATAATGTTGAAACCAGACGCGAAGCCTATGAAGCAGAGGCCATATCGCCTTAATCCAAAGTATAAAGGAAATGTTCGCTTAGAGTTGGATAAAATGTTTGCAGTAGGTATTATTGAACGATGGAGGATTCTGATTGGGTAAACCCCATGGTAGTTCAGGAAAAGAAGTAGAAGGATGAGTTAAGGATCTGCGTAGAACTCAGGAAACTAAATGATGATTGCATTCATGATCCCTTTCCAACTTCATTCATGGATGAGGTATTGGACAATGTTGGTGGACAAGAAGCATATTCATTTACAAATGGGTTCTCTGGATAGCATCAGATAAAGATCATGCTAGAAGACAGGAGTAAGACTACCTTTGCTATTGAGTGGTGATGTTTTCAGTATACAATAATGCCTTTTGGACTTAAGAATGTGCTGACAATCGTTTTGCGCGTAGTCATAGCAGCACTCAAAGAGTTTATTCACAATTTTTTGGAGCTATACTTTGATGATTGGACGGTGTTTGCATTGGTAAAACTCCATGTAGCTAGTCTGCACTTGATGCTGGATATATGTCGAATGTATCAGATCGAGCTAAACTTGAAAAAGTGTTTATTTTGCGTCCCTTTCGAAATCTTGCTAGGTCATGTAGTTTGTAGACAAGGATTAATAGTGGACCTCACTAAGATCACGGTCATAATTAGTTTGGAGGCACCAAGAAGTGTTAAATAGCTGCGTGCAACACTGGTTCATATTGGTTATTACTGAAAGTTCATCAAGACTTATGCTCAAATTACTGTGCGATGGGAAAGTTGTTGAAGAAAGACATTACATTCTGTTGGAATGAGGAATGTCAGTAGATCCTGGATGTATTAAAAGAGAAAGTGGTCACCGTGTGGATCCTTGTGTTCCCAGATTGGAAGAAGGAGTTTCATGTGCATGTAGGTGCATCATGTATCCCATTGGGAGTAGTACTGACGCAGTTTGGTGAAGGAGAATTTGATCACTCGATCACCTTTGCAAGAAGGAAGTTGTCAAAGGTTGAAAATCACTATTCAAAAACGAAGCATGAAGGGTTGGCTATGGTGTATGTGCTCCTGAGGTTAAGGAATTACTTGCTAGGCGGACACTTTAAGATGTACACAGACCATTCTGCATTAAGGTACCTAGTCAACAAGCTTGTGTTAGGGGGGGGGGGAATATGTAGATGGTTGTCATTGTTCCAGGAGTATGATTTCAAAGTAATTATGAGGCTAGGGAGATTGAATGCTGAACCAGATCATCTGCCACGAATTGAAACAGGAGAGGAGCCTATCAATTTGGAGGAAAGACTGCCTCACGTGCAACTCTTTGCGGTAAGTGCGGAAGACAACCATATTGTAGACATCATGCACTTCCTAACTATGGGAACAGCTCCAGAAGGATACACAAGTCAATAGAAGAAGGAATTGGTGGTGTGCATGATATATTTTACTGTTATTGTAGGTCACTTGTACAAAATGGGATCGGACGAAATATTACGACGATATGTGCTTGATTTTGAATGAAGGAGTATCCTAGTTGAAGCTCATGCAAGAGTTACAGGAGGCCACTTTGGAGGAAAAGCGACAGCACAAAAGATTTTAGGCGTTGGGTTGTGGTGGCCGACCTTGCATAAGGATTCCAAATAATACTCTAGAGTGTGTGATGCATGCCAGAGGACAGCCAAACCATCATGGAGGGATGAGCTGCCTTTGAATCTACAAGTGTCATTGTAGCCATTTGATAAATGGGAAATTGATTTTGTAGGATTGATTTAGCCTACAAGGAAGAAGACAAATGCACGATATATCATCACGTGACTGAGTATTTGATCAAGTGGGCAGAGGCAGATCCCATGAAAGATTGTACAGGGCCAAAAACAGTGAAGTTACTCTTTGAATATGTGCTAACCAGGTTTGGTTGGCAGAAGGCTTTGATGAGTGATCATGGTACGCACTTAATGAAATGATCAACGCATTGACAAAAGAGTTCTAAGGGCATCATCAAAAGAGAATGCCATATCATCCTCAGGCCAATGGGATGGTTGAAGCATTTAATAAGATATTGGAGAATGTGCTGAAAAAAGTCTAAAATGCATAGAGGAATGATTTGGAAGTGCGCATACCCACTGTGCTATGGGCTTGTAGAACTACATGTAAGAAGCTAACTGGATAAAGACCTTTCAGGTTAGTCTATGGCATATAGGATGTGATGCCGATGGAATACATTGTGCCTAGTCTATGCATAGCAGCGTTAACAGGAATGGCGGACTGTGGAGCCCTAGAAGATTTTCTCGTGCAACTGATAGTGCTGGAGGAAGATAGATTCTTGGCTAGATTCCATCAACGAGTTCAGAAGGAGCATGAAAAGGCATGGCACGATCAACACATCAAACTGCACATATTTAAGTTAAAAAATTTAGTTTTATTATATGACAAAAAGTTTGATAAGTTTCCAGGAAAATTTTAGATGCATTGGCTGCGGCCATATGTGATCAAGGAGATTACCGATGGTGGAGCAGTTCAACTTGAGAAATTGAATGGAGACCTATTTCCCGGAAAGGTAAATGGTAGCCAGTTGAAGCCATACACTGGGGATCTGCCAGATCACTATATGACAATATCACAGTATTAACGCTTCAGGTAGCTGTAAGGTAGCGCGAGACTATAAATTACAATGCCCGGTTTGTAGAGCTGCATGACGAAGCGTCTGCGTGGAATATGAGGGTGTCACATTATCAACAGACATGTGAAGGGATCTGCGCTACAAGATGAGAGACCACGCAACGTAGCTAGAAAGTGACCGTTATTGTCACTGTTCATGATTTGATTGCCATAAGATGGTTAAGAGGAGCGGGCAGCTCATATTTAAGGCATTTAAGGTTGAAATCAAGTGTGAAATATTTGGAAGTCTACTGCCAATCTTGCATTTATGAATGGATTTTGGGGGGAACAGTCGAATTTGAATTCAAATTTTCCCATCAATTATAGATTGTCATCCAACAAGAAACACTTTGTATTTTGAGAATTTATGAGTCTTGCTATATTTTATGTGAGCTCTTTGAGAATTTTCTTCCAGGCCTCATGTATAAGAAGTATCCTGAATCCGATCTGAACCTCATTAATTGTGTAATGTCTGCACAAGCTGAGACTGGTAGTACGGGGGGCATTGTTGCCTCTAAGGGAGCTGCCCCTGAGGTCATAAGTATGGAGGTTCTCGCAACAGTGCCTAAGGCACTGAGGTCACCTAGGCCAAAGCCTACGCTGCTGAGAGAGGCTCCCAAGCTGAAGAAGGATAAACAGAAGAAGACACTGATGGTGCATGTATCACCATGGAAACATGCAGCTAGACAGGCGCAGTGGAAATAAAAGCCAACCACATAGGATAAAGGCAAAGTGGTAGACTTGGAGGCCGAGGAGGGTGCATAGGACATTGATATTGATGGGGTAGACCCTATTTTGAAGTTGCTAGAATATATCCCCCCCATTCCAGATCAAGGTGAAGGTCCGAAAGGACCAAGATGAGGGACAATTCCTCTTGAACACACCCTTTCTTCTAGAAAAAATCACTTTTGAAGTCCCATGCTTGGTGCATGTCCCACATATGAAACTTGAAGATTGCGATTTGGGAGATGTTGAGTAGTTTCCCAACCTAGCTATCGATACCGTCATGAGGCGAGTGTTCTACAAGGAGTCTGGTATCACTACGCTAGATCTAGTAGAATGGATTTGTGGGGTAAACAAGGCAGGCTTGTTGAACATGCTATGGGTGCCTCACTACCACTGCGCCCGATAAATTTGACAGTAATTAAGTAGTTATTGTGCCTTGTGCATGACTGGTGCTTGTGGTTGAGTGAGACGACACAAATCACTAACATGTTGATTGATCAGATCACGTTGTTACCTCACTTTGGATTGTATCCGACAAAGGCCTTTGGTGGAAATACGGGCGAGCATGACCTCACTGAGAAGATGAAGGACAAGTTCAAACTTGTCAAGAAAGTGCGTGGTTATTCTATTTCCAGTATTACTGACCCTGAGATGAAGGTGGCCACCCAGATTTTGGCTGGCAAAGTGATGAGGAAGTTTCATGTGGATGAGGTTCCGACACGAGTGGTCTCGTTAGTGGTTCAGTGTGTGGAGGGCGTACAGTTTAATTGGGCATGCTACTTGAGTAAAGAGTTCCTCACGAATTGCTATGAGGCATAGGACCAAAGCAAGACATTCCATTATTCCTAGCTAATACTGTTAATTGTTTTGGTCGCATGGGAGTCACTAGAGGACAACCAGTTTCCTCCAATTCAAACAGATTTAGCAGAAGCAGCGAAGTTTTCTTCGCTATGGGCCACAAATGATGCCGCACAGGTTCGAGAAAGTAATTTTCTTGGGTATTGATCGAGATGAGAATTCATATGGCCATCAACCAAAAGTCACAGTTGTCACCAACCATTTTTGAGCAGTTGTCTAGGTATGCAGAGTTCAAGAAAACTTCCACTGCGTTTACATTTGGGTGCTAAACGATCTATATCAGAAGTGGTATGATCTTCCATACTTGGCTACGAATGATGCCTGGCCAGTAGATTGGCACACACCATCGAATTTGGCCACTGGGAATAACAAGTCGACAGAGAAGAGGACAAAGGAGGTGTCCCAACTAAAGGTGCAGTAGTTGGAAAAAAAGAGAAAGAAGGAGACTGAGGAGAAGGCCCATGCAGAGAAGTGGACCGTGTCACCAAGGATCAAGTGAAGCAGGAAGAGTGCAGCTCTAAGAGAAGTTAGAAATCTCCTTTGCCCCAAATGGAAGATGAAGAATAGTCAAAACAGGGTAGCGGAGATCTGGAGAGCACTCATTTCCATATAAAGTGACATAGGGAACATGAAAATGATGGGCAAGGAAAGAAGACCAAAGCCTCTGAATCATCGCTAGATCCAATCACCTTGATGGAGGGTGACTTGGACGATATTGGAGGCAAGGTAAGGGACACAATAGCGAAACTGCTGCAAGATTTTGAGAAGAATAAGAAGTAAGCACTGGTTGCCATATAGATGGGTATGCATGAGCTACATATCCAAACAACTAGACTACACATAGGTGTAGGGCAGAGAAGTGCGACATCAACTAGTTTGGCGTTAGGGACCACCCAAGTGGCAGAGTTTGTCCAATCCTTCGATCTTCGGGTAGTCATGCTACTTGATGGTGCTCTGTGCATAGAATGAGATGTTGACAAGGATAATGTCATAACTTTGAGCAATGTTGGCCTCAACTTGGCTATGCTCCCTATTGAATTACATCACACACTGCAAGTAGGCGTGATTACAGAAATTAGGGCCCAAAAGTAGCCTGCACTTAGTATGATTAGTGAGTTAAATCTCAATAATGAACATATGTTTGTTGAGAAGATAGTAGTGCTAGAGGCATGGAAGAAGGTTCAGGAGAAGAACAGGCGTACCGTAGCTGTGGTAACTGAAGCATGCAAAATTGTTCCGGAACTGCACATACTAGAAGAAGTGTCATTGGAAGCCAAGATTCGAAAGTTGGCTATAGGTGTGCATGATGCAAGGATAGAGATGGCAAAGTTTTAGTTTGAACTAAACCTTAGAATCATAGAGCTTGAGTTGAAGTCGCAACCTTGAACTCCACTAGAGGTTAGAGAATAGTGCGAGGCAGCTGTAAAGGATGCAGTTGCAATAATAGATGTCATGGTGGCAGATTGCACAACACTCTTTGAGCAGTCTATGGAGGTCATTACCACTCTATAGGAGGATCCTAACCTATAGAGGTTGAACAAAGAGGCTTAGGAATTTCGGCAACAATACGACGAAGCAAGAGTGAAAATGTTCACCATCACTATATCACAATGACTGGCTAACCTGCATGAGGCAAAGCAGTTGCTCGAACAGGTGGTCCTCAAGGCCATATTAGCGCCTCGGCTGGATGAGGCCTATGATATCTCTACCACAATTGAGGAGAATCTAGCGAGCCTATAGAGGACATAGAAGAACGTAAAGGAAGACAAGAGAGGACCAACAACTGAGAAACTAGTTGAGAAGATCAAGCAGGCAGCCACGCAGAGCGCGACTGAAGTAGCAGTGGGACAGGTCAAGCTGGGAGGTCTCCACAGTAAGATCTCCATGCCAGAAAAGTGACTCAGGGGTGAGTCATGATATTTGTGTTGGGGGCCTATTTGCACAGGGTCCCCTGTGGTCAATTTTGGGGCAAAATCCCAATTTTTGTGGAAGAAAGCCCAAGTTTTTGTTATGTAAAGCGTAAATTCTCTACAAGTTTTGGTCGTAGAGCAAGTAGATAGTAATTTTCATAAAGGGATTGTCCCTTATGTAAGCTTTGTCGGTTGGGATAGACCTACCCATGGTTCGCAGACGATGGGATTGTATAAAAACGAGATTCTTAGAGAGTCTAAGGTAGTTAATGAGTGAAGAATGAATGTAATGGGTCATTAATAAGCGAAGAGAGAAAATTCTTAGAGTTGAACAGAGGCTTTGCAGCTGTGTGCGTAGAGGCCTAGAGTAGAGTCCATGACTGAGTGCGCGTGCCCCTGCAACTGAGTGTGCAAGGTAGTCTTGAGTCTGTAAGAAAATCTGAAGTATCAATAAAGAGACTATTATGGAAATATCTGTGTTTTGTCCATTTACATATGTTATGAATGATTGTGTTTATTCTATGATGAATAATGGGTTTATGATTTAATATTGTACTAATGCGTGATTATGCATATTTTACATTTCTATAAGAACGCAAGTAAATACATATGTAGGAGTGATTACAAATGCGTGTAAGTGATTGATTCACATGCCTAGGACCCACAAAATATAGTCATAGACCTTCATGAAGGTTTATAGGCCGGTGAGAGGAAGTTATATAAATAATACTTAAGGGCTTATCGACCTATGCGAAGGCAGGATTAGGGGTATAAAAAAACATCACAATCATCTCTGGGTGTGGAAACTTGGTTCCATCATCCCCCCATACTGATTTGGGTGAGACTTCAGTCCACACTATGCGGGTCGATGCTGAAAGGGCTAGTAGTGTAGGGATTTGTTTTGAAAACGTAACTCTGAATCTACGTGAGAACCCATTAAGCCAACACCTCTAGTGAATAAATCGGTTTGAATTGACATTAGGAATACTTTTAATTGAGTTGCGTTCGATTTTTTTGTTGAAAATTGGCTTTTCCTTGATCACGCACCCCCTAGTCTGCTAACAGAGCATTGCAAATTACTTTGTCCTTATTTGTACCCGCGTTGTAGACAAATGGTAGCCTATTTGTACCTCTGCTGACCATTACTCCATGCAAAACATTTCCTTTTTATTCTTTTCTCTCTCACCAAGTTGGTTCTAATTGATCCTCCTTGTCTCCCTGAGTGTGTTTATCTCTCTCAGAAGCCTACATCTTGTGTGATTTTGGTTTTCAGTGCCTTTGATAAGAATATGTTTACATTTTTATTTGTTCTTGTGATTAGGTCACTAGCAAATTGATTTCTTGATAATTGGGTTGCTTCAAAGAATTGGTGTTCTAGTCATCGTTCTCACTAGTTTCTTTTACCATTGATTAGGTGAATATCTTAGTTTTCATCTGAAAATTAATTGATGTTGAGCATGGAATCCCCCAAGGCATGATTTGGGGCTTAAAGCCCAAGTTTTGAGAAATTATTTTGTAAAAGCTCCACGAATTGTCGGTGCGGAGCGCGAAGTCATAATAGAGTCACAGGGTTGTCCACCCTAGTTTTGTAATGTAATGTCGGCTATATAGACCTACCCATGGTCTGTGGACCATTTGATTGTATAAATAGAGTGAGTGTCTAAGTGTAGAAAAGAAGAAATAGCTAAGAGGGATGAGAGGAGGAGAAGTCTAAGTGATTGATTCAAAGCGTAAAGTGTGTCTGTGGGTTGAAGAGTTGGAGAAGGATTTGCAGCTGTGTGTGAAGAGGCCTAGTAGTCCACAGTTGAGTGCTCAAACCCCTGCAACCGAGTGCACAGGGTAGGTTGAGTCTATAATCATTGGAAAAATCAATAAAGAGAAGTTTTACTATATTTCAGTGTATCTTTTCTAGGGTTAATGCATGATTGAATATAATTTGCAGGTATAATGTCTCTTTATTGTGCAGAACTATATGAATATTTTGTATAACTAATTATTACGTAAAGCATTCAAGTAGTTGAAGATAATTAACTAATATTGGAATATAAGCAAGATTTTAGGTAATAGCATAGAGTTCGGTACACAACCCCTGGGTAGGATTGTGGGAAGGCAGTGTATCAGGCCGCAAGGAATGGGAAAGTGCATGAAGAAACCTGCACTTAGGGACAAATAGTGGACCAGTCAAACTCATCAGTCATCTCGAGGGTGTGGAAACCTAGTGCTAGCACCCTCCCATACTACTTCGGGTGAGACCTCAGTCCACGCTCCATGGAATATTGCCAAAAGGGCCAGCAGTATCGGGATTCTTTTGGCTAATTAACTCTCAACCTAGGTTAGGCCCCAAGAAGCCAACAAATGGTTTCGTTGCCAAGAACGAGATCTACATAGGGATGTCTGATATCGTATCACTGGAATCCGACAAAGAAAGGAATTGAAGATTGGTTGGAAAAAAATAATTCACGAGTTCGTGACACAGGAAAGTAGGAATCTGTGACTATCAAAGGAAGAGTGGTTAGACTTCTACTTATATACAAATATCCATGAAATTTTCTTTGCATTCTTCCCCACTAAGTTGTACGAGTGGATCGCGAAGCTAGCAGACAGTTAAGGAAGGTGTAACCTCGACATAACTATTGTTTGGACTCTAGAATTGGTGCGCAGACTCGAAGCATTAGAGGATAAGATTGCATGCACTGTTGATCACTGGCTCAATTGAATTATTAGAGGATTCATCACTAAGTTCGCGGTAGATACTTTAGTCAACTATAGAGAGGTAGAACGATGCTTCCTCAAAGGACCGCGAGGTAAGTACATTAAATCTTTGAACACTTGGATTAAAATGCTACTATGTGAAAACTGGGTTATGTGAATAAATTGATGTTTGGTGCTACGTGGAGTGGGAGAATCTACAGAAACGAAGCTAGCGTAGAACTAGAAACTAGACTCTTGATTTCACCTTTGTGCGGGAGTGAGGAAGAGGTTGCGAAGGTCTCACCAAGAAGTGTGGTCGTTGTTTGATAGGGTAGAGAATTCCACGCATACCACCCCGCCCACACCACCAATTTCACCTCTTCCCCATATTTTCCCATACCACCTCCGCCACACCACAATTCAATATCGCTAGCGCGATATTCCAGTGTTCAGGGAGTAGGGAATGAAGATCGAGAC